>OZ038378.1:113543431-113880931 GCA_964036045.1 Eutreptiella sp. 'Long Island Sound 2002'
CCCCGATTTGTGAGTTTATGATTGTCCATTGTTTTTGGAGGCGATTCGTGTCCTCGGCAGTAACCTCGGCCCCAAGCTGTTCATGTTGGCTTTCCACCTCTTTGGCTTGGGTGATGAGATCAAAATAGTTCTTACGAGCTTTCAGCAGTGGATTGTCCTCAGCAATGTCCAATTGTTGCAGTGTCATTCGAATAGCGATGCCCAGATCGTCGATAGATTGTGTTAGCCGCTATCCATAGGAAGCATAGGAAGCATAGGAAGCATAATGCAGGGTTGGTGAGGTGTCCGGATTTCTCCAAGTTGCTCTTCTCCTCCATTAGCGCAGTTCTCTTAGAAGTCAAATCCAAAATATTGTTTGCAGAAGAGAGTTGAAGACCTCTTGTCATAGGGTCGTCGCTCCTAGCTTGTTCCATCATTTCATCAACAATTTCTTTTGACCGCTGCTGCGTGATTTGATTCAGGATTGTGACCAGGTGCTGAGAGAGCAGAGCTTTAGAAGCTGCAAATATAGGAGTTGTGAAAGCTTTATTTTAGGTATTCTAGTTGCATTGCGACAGTAATTGCGTCAGAGCTGCCTCGGTGAGCGGAGCCTGTCGGAGAACATCTTGTATTGATGTTGTCAGAGAGTCTGCCGTGGCCGAGTTAATAGCTTGCAATAGCTGCCGAATGGAGCTGTCATCGATTACTGGTACGGCAAATTCGTCCATGATTGTGACGTTGTAAGCAGGGGCACCCAGGGACAGCGAGCGAACTGTGCGAAGCGTCTGTCACAGCTGACGGAGTTATTGGCCAAAAGAGTGTTGTAGGATAAAGTGTTGAAGGGCAGGGGGGTAGGTGATGAACCTCCACTCCCAGTAGACGGCACGCGGTAGTAGAAGTTGGTATAAGCAGTTCTTTAGTCCAAATTGAACTTGATGATCGGTTCGAAATAGAAAGTCCGCCACCAGATAGATTGGCTTGAAGCTGTCACCCAGATCTCTATCCAAAAAGGCTGGAATGTTCCGTCCCAATCGAAACGCCTGTTGTTCGTGGGTCTCTTGTTCGTCTTGAGGAATTGGCGGCGACGAGGGTGGCGAGGAGGGCTGCGAGGGCGGGTTTCGGGCTATCTCTGCCTCAATCTCCTCCCAGTGTTGCTGCACTTCACAGTGGAGGGGCGAGTCGGTGTTTGTTGATTGCTGAGCGTTGTCAGTGCCTTGGGGCATGTCCCCGGGCAGGCATGGCATGAAAAGAGTCGAAAAAAAATAGACACGAAAAAAATACACTCAGAAAGTGGGGGGGGGTGGCTTTCGAGCCCATTTTCCAACCTCCCCCCCCCCCCCTGGCGTGGGCTCTCAAGTCGGCCCCTTGACTATGCCTTGTGGGCGGGTCCTACCTGGTGCCTTTGGTCGTGGTACTTCTATTTAAGGGCACAAGGACCCCCAGTCTCTTCCTGCTCCCATGTAGTGCCACACCTTGGCCTCCCATTGGCACACAAAGATTTGCATATTGCGAATCACTACTGCTGTCAGAGTTGGAGTCGGAGCTCAAATCAAAGCTAGAATCAGAGCTGGAGGAGGTGGTTGACCTTGGTGTTGAAGTGCATGCCAAGGAACGAACATAGTCACCATCCGTGCCACATGACCTCACCTCAGAGGTGTCGTCCGCCACACATTCAGGACAGAACCATGGACCATCAAGAATGTATGTCGATGGCGGGACAAGACATTTTTGGTGGTAGCCACGTTGTTCTGAGTGATTCACCTCACCAATGGTTCACAAAACTACACACGGAATGCAACAATGCACTAATAAAGGCTACCAGTCCCCGGCCACTCCCCAAAATGAGGCCTGTCGACCGCTCCAAAATGGCGGGGGTATCATACTAGCCAACAACACTCATTGTCGCCGGCAATTTTCAATGACCCTATGTAGAGAAAACAACAAAATTCACTCTTGGACTTGGGAGCCCCCCCCCCCCCCCCCGCTTCGGAGCAAATTTCTGGTCGCCTTGCATTTGGCGACACCACCTAGCAGAGAATTGCTCTTCATAGCATATGACAAAGAAGGAGCGACAAAAAGAATGGAAACCGGATGATGTGTGGTGCCCCATTGACGGTGAGCTAGAAACAATTGATCACGCACGCACGGAGTGTTCCCTTCTCAAAGTCGCTTTTGACACTATCGCTAAATGCTTTCCCACGGTCACCGCCGAGGAACATCCAAAAGCCCTGCTTTCCTCCTCTCTACAGCATTCCTTCCAGTGCCTGTCAGGTTTCCTGGCTTGGGCGGCGGTCTATGCCAATTGGCAGGTCCGCCAAAAGGAAAAAACTTCAACGCCAATATGCTGCCACCTGGACCCGCTTTGTTTCTATTTGGATAGCCACCTTGAAACTGTGGGCTACCTGTCCTTTGAATATTTCCATTTCGGGACACAACCTACACCTTTTCATCAGAGCATTACAGTCGCTACTCCATGATGGAGTGCTACAACACCCCCACCTACGAATCACGCCCCCCACCCCCCCCCCGCCCAGCAAAAAGCAACAAAAAGAAACAGCGCGCCGACTGCGCAAACAACAACGGGCGGCGGAGCTGGAAGGAGTTTTGGACAGCCTCACCACGGACGGATACACCCTGGTTTTCACAGATGGCTCATCCGCCGAAACGGAAGGCGTGGGCCGGGTAGCAGGATACGGCATCTACGCGCATCCTGACATCAGCATTTCTGCACATGTCCCAGTCCATTTCAGACGAACAAACAACACGGCAGAACTTCTGGCCGTGATTCGAGCATTACAAATCTTTACTTTTGGCAAAGTTGCAATTTGCACCGATAGTGAATACGTCTTCCGAGGAGCCACAGGCGCGGCACGCCGGTGGAAACTTGGGGGATGGACGGGAAGCAGTGGCCCGGTTTCCAATGTTCCCCTCTGGGAACTTCTCCTAGACACCCTCAGCACACACACAGGCTCCATCAAGTTCATTAAAGTTCCGTCCCATGTGGACATCCTAGGGAACAACGAAGCTGACCGTTTGGCGGACCAGGGAAGGCTTTCCCACCCCAGGTGTCCGGTCCTCAGGACCCCGTCGCGTGATTTCACTGCGACAGCTCACACTCCCCCCATCAGGCGTCGGCGCAGGAACACTGGTGCCGAGCTGGACTCGGTTGTGCAAATTTTGAATTTTTCACCCCACAAAGACGCGCCGGACAGTCAAGCTATGGACGCCTTCATGGATCTCTCCCTCAGGATTGACCTTGAACTGCTCCAAGGTGACTGGTCCCCACCGATGTCTGATTACAGTTCCGATGAAGTTTGATCCTACATGGCTTCATGTAACATAGGGTCCACTCCATGTCACCGCCCCACGCCACCCATGTGGTATGGGAGGCAGTGTGGCATAGTGGTTATCATCGTCAACTGTCGTCGCATAGATCGCCGGTTCGAACCCGGCCTGTAGCAGTGCTCCCCCCCACCGGCCTCGCCCCGGTCGACTGGGGCCCCTCCCGCTTTTGCAGCCATTTTACCACTTTGCCCTCATCAATTTCATGCGTGCTTCAGTGGAAGCACCCTGGACTCCAGCGTCGCTGGTCCCAGGTTCGAACCCCACTGCCCGAGCCGCCGATCAAGCGGAGCGGCGGCTCGGGCAAAGGAGCGGGTGGGGTGGCAGCCTCCCATCGTGCGTGGGCGGTGGTGGGGCGCACTGCTGCAGGTGGCTGGGCACATTTTTCGTATATTGGCTGTGTGTACATGATTTCTGACGCTGCACCCTTATTATGACACAGCAAGCACTTAGCCGACACGACACAAATACATCTCTGCTATCCCTTTGTATGTACTTCCCTCCTCACTGAAACTAAATAGCCTCAAGTCGATGGAAGGCCGAATGAGTGCCATGCATCGCACCAGAGACTTGGGAGCGTATGGTTTATATACAGCCCGTTTTCTTAGGGCGCCGCTTATATGGAAGGGTCCACTGACCCAGCACAATTGATTGCAGGTTCGCAGTGCCTACTGTTCAGCGCCAATACTACCGACAACATGTACATATCAACACGAGATGTACATAGATAGTGGAGCACCCCAACCACGAAGGGGACACACTGTGTTCCTTTACGATTGTGAACATGTGGACTAATGGCTGAAAGTGTCTATGGCGGGGACATTCAGTCTATCAGTACCGACCATTGTTCCCCCCCATTTTTGAAACTTGTTTCACTCTCCCTTCACCAACACTGATTGATGGCTGCAGGACCACAAGCCTGACCAAGAAAATTGAGGGTGAAAACGAGAAGATCCAGAAGCTGAACAAGCACATTGGCGCCACGACCAAAAACATCCAAAAGCTCATTGACACAGAGGTTTGTCTTGGGATTGTACTGCCACCACATGCACCTCTGCACGCAATTCAGGCACGCAATTCAGAATGCGCGCTGTGTGGAGGGGGGCAGAGAAGGGCAGGCAGGGTGGGAGAAGTGGCAACCAGTAGTATGTGTGCAGGCTGTGCATTGCATCACCTTGCTGGTTTATGAGGAGCATTACATGGTGTGGCGACAGTGCCTATCCAGATGCCCCAGTCAAACCAACAGATTATGATGTTCACCTTTATCCCTCAGGATGAGACTTTTGCACCACTGCTAGAACAGCTCAAGCATGAAGAGGCAGCACGGGACACTGCCCGAGATGATGCCAAGTATGTAAAGCTTTGTGTGAGGCATTGTTTTGACGGGATATCGCACCAGGGTAACAAGTTGCCACTCAGTGCATGCACACAAGATTCTAAATGCTCACTGTTTGCTGTGGCCCCCTTGTGTGCTCCACACCTTTCCCTTTGTCCCATGGCCTTTCCTTGTGCAGGTGGGAGGCTGAGAAATTGGTGCAGTGGGAGTTGAAGTTGAAGAATCTGGAAAAGGCTGTCGCAGGTGAAACTGTAGGTCTGTCTGCTCACCCCCATGCAAACATGAATGTATGCCTAGGGATAGTTGCCTGATGTGGAAACTAGTGATGCCTATTAACAAAATGGCCCAAAATTACCACGCACGAGGTTGTTAGAGAGTACAGAGGTTGTCAAAGAGTATGTTAGCGCGCCTGGCATGCCTGGCAAAGTTTCCCCCTTATCCCCCAAGGTGTCCCCCCTTTTTCCCATTTTTTGTGCCCGTGTTGGGGACCCACGAGAAGGCAGGGGTGATGACACACGCATGTGATTTTGTCATTTTTGAGTGTATTCTTCCTCATTTGCCTGGTTTCAGTCATGTATGAACCTGATTGTGCATATGTGGTCCCATGTTATGCTCAAGTGTATTTTGGGCTGACGAGGCCGCACTTTGGCGGCGAAATGCATACATTCTTTATGGAGTTGATGCTCAGACGGACAATCAAGCCTGTGATTATTTGGCTGAGGCTGCCTTTGCATGTGCATTTGCTTTGCTGCTACTCACAGAGGCCATAGAGGCACCTCTTGTGTTAAAGCAAGTCGAAGCATTTTGTTCAAAAACACTGGGCCCCGAGACGGCAGGGATTAGGTAACTTTGGCTGCAGGAGTAGAATGTAGAATGTTAGAATGGAGAATAGCATATAACATTGATGGACATTGGCTGGGCGGGGGCATCCAGTATCTGTTGCCAACCATCATGGGTCAAAAATCATGAATCTTTTGTTTCCTAGATTTTGATGGAATGGGACGAGCGCTGTTGCATTTTGCGAAGTTTTCAGCTGTTTTTGTTAGTTGATGCTTTTATCGGTTTTAGTGACCCTGTGGTACCCCCTTGGAGGGGTAGGATTGGGCATGTTGTAACAGTATATTTATACTGGGATGCAACATGACATTTTTTGCTGCCACCAGCCCTCCTTTGGGCTGGTTATGGCCCATGTGAAAGACAGGACATCACCATTTTAACAGAAAATGACCGACTTGGGTTGGCTGAAAAATGCAGTTTTTCTGGCGACGCTTGAGGACCGACCACCTAGGACCCTTGGGCCAAGGTTGGGTGATCATTCAGTGACACTCTCAGTACATATGAACCATGGGGGGCCACATATCACCATGTAGGCCCTCCTAGTGTTGCCTATTGGCTACAAAACAGCCTTGTTATGGGCTTCTTTATAGCGTGGTGGGACATTAGACGATTCCCAAAAATCGCAACTTTTCAGCCCACCTATGCCGCCGGAACATGGCAGGGCCACTGAAACGCACCCTGATATAGAGCCCGGGACTCCCGCCATTGGCTAGGGGGTCCATATGGAAGAAAAAGGGGAATGGGTCTAGGGTCCAAATGCTTGCAAGCTGTAGACCAAGTAAGTGTTTCATTGGGTCCTTGGATGAATATGTGAGTGGCAATGCGGAGCCATGTAGGAACAACTAGGACCTCCTAGTGGTGCCTACTAGGGCCATTTTGGTCCTATTTGCAGCGTGGTGGCCAAAAATTGGTTGGTGTGTTGGCACCAACATTTGTGCATGTAGACCCGAGTCCTGTAGAAGCACCTCGAAGACGGGTTGTTAGATCAAGCATAGGCACACACCACGCCATAGACCCCCATGTATTTGCGTACCCCCATGGGTGATATAAGATGTAACCCGTTGTAAAAATCATCATTTGTGAGACAAGATTGTCCCCCGATGACTTTTTCGATTTTGACCCCTCTACCCCCCCCCCCCCCCTCTTGCACCACTTTTTCGGGGGCAAGGGGGTTGGGGTTAAGAATGTTTTTCGCATTGTGGCCTTTATAGGTTCATGTCCAATACACACATCCCCCCCCTTATTTTGGTCGGGGACCCGTTGCCCCCCCACCCCCACCCCCCCACCCTTCCGCGCGCGCACACACACACACACACACACACACACACTTGAAAACCGCTTTTTCCAGGTTGGGGCCAGGGTGGGGTGGGGGTGGGTTGGGGACAAAGAATGTCGGTAACCCCCTCCCCCCTCTTTGTTTTGGGTCGACAATCCCGTATCTTTTGCCGCTTTTTTGTAGAGCCAAGAAATTATTTTTGGCCGATTCCATTGGGTTCGTGTGGTTGGGGTGGGATGAGCGCATGTGCTGTTTATGCGGGTTTTCAGTCGTTTTTGGATGTCAATGTTTTTCACAACTCTAGTGAGTGGGAGGGACCCACTTTGAGGGGTTCAATTCAGGATTTCGTGATTGTATGGGCGTGCTACAATACAAAAGGATTTGTTAGGAGCCCATAGCTTTGCCTTGGGCCAGTCGTCACATGTGGCACATGTGCACAGCATACAACATAGGAATAGAGAGCGATATCCTCTCCTCGGCGGGGGCAATTTTCTGATGTACCTAGTGATGGGCGCGTGATATGATCTGGTAGGGTTGGTACCGGGTCTTTGAAATGGGTACCGTGGGACGCCTGGAAAAGCGCTCAGCAGTTTTGGTCGCGAGAGTGGCCCCAAAAACGCCACCAACATCGGTAGCGAAATCCTGGCGATTTCTCGGCCAAGATGCCTAGGGGCGCTCGGAAGAACTTTTGGTCGCAATCTTGGACACATAAAGTAAAGGAATGTTGTCTGCAATCTTGGTGCCTATTTTGCATGCAAACTAGGAGGGTGGAAGAAAAATGTAACATGAAGTACTCTTACTTGTGTAAGGACATTGGGTATATCATTGTGTTTGTGCCTGTCTTTGTGCTCAATGCGTTTGTCAAAGGCATCAGGTATATTGACGTGCAGAACCTCCAAAGGAGCGTGCTTGAAACATGTGTCACTGCCTTGGATGTCCTTTGTCCCACTGCCTTTCCCCTTTCAACAGATTGGAAAATGTCTAGTGGTAGCCAGGGAAGTGCATCCTTTGCGCCCCCCCCCCCCCCTCCCCCTCCGCCTCTGCCTCAGATTTGACCTTTGAGGGGGACCTTATAGATGCTTAGCAAATGTGGAACTGCCTGAACCCGGTGATGTCCAATCTAAGCTCCAACATGCACTTGCTGCACTGTGCTTGCACCACAGCCCATAAGATACAATTGAACCCCGCATGTTGCGGGTATTTTTGGACAAGGTCGTCCCAAAAACATATACTATCCATGCCAAGGACACACTATTGGCAACCTTAATGCACAAAAAGGTCGCCCAACCCCCCAAGAACACAATTGTTGTGTTGACTACACGCAAGGCCTAAGGCAAGACAACGCCCAGCAAGCATCCAATGGCTCTACTGTAAGTGCCACTGATTATGATTCGTCCGCGCCATCAGGCAGCAACACAGAAACCCCATCGTGAAGCAAGAAGTATCGCCGCATGGTCGTACATATTGGAAAGGACGTAGTGGATGTGGATGCCATGTCCAGTGATGCATGTCCATTACGTATGTGAAGTGAAGGAGAGTACAACGTTCACTCTTCAAGTGAAGTAAAAAATCGATGCTTGCCTTTCTTTTGCAACGTGTCTTTGCCCTGCCTAGGTATAATGACATCTCCTATGGTGCACAAAGATATTCGAAACACGCTTGGAAGTTGTCAAAACGGCTCGGAAAAACGCTTGAAAGTTTTGGTTGCGAGACCGGCCCCAAAAACGCAACCAATATCGGTAGCGATAACCTGGGAACCTCCAGGCCAAGATGCGTATGGGCGCTCGGAAGAAATTTTCCATGCTATGTTGCTTGCAATTTTCAAAATCCATCCTGCGACATGAGTCGGATTTGGTGAGCATACATGGGTGGCATTTTCAAAAATCCCAAGCAACATGAGTAGCATTTTCCACCGAATTGTTACCTTCTATGCTGTGCTTCTCAGCGACATGTGTGGCCTATGTGTTAGGTAGGGGGAAATTGGAGCGATGTAATTGCCTTTGGTCACACAACGGGACTCAAACAAAGTGGAGCCGCAACAAATGTACTGCCCGGGCTACACAACCCAAGCCAAATTAGCAATGAACCATGGAGACGTGTTTAGCTTGAAATCAGCCCACATCAGTGCAAAATACTACCGTGTATGGAAAAATCACCCACGTGGACAGAAACTGAACAAATAGCAGCGAGAAAAACGCAATGAGAACGGCACAATGGCATAAAATCACAACAACTAGAAATGTTATTCTGCTTAGCGCGCGACACGACCACAATTTGTCCTCTTTGTCCCAGATACTGGCTTGCCCCTATCAAAGACAATACCCGAGGGCCACCCATGCTTACATCTCATGTAGGTCACACAGCAAGTCAACATGCTATTGTGAACAACACACCTCATTATTACGCTTTGCATAAGTGTTCAAGGAGCAAAATGTTCGCTTGTGCCACTTTGGGCCCAAAGAGAAAGATGGCCTTGCTGCTGATATTAGTTTATATTTCAAGGCCCACTAGCATACTCCACCCTATGGGCAAACCGCAACTCATGGAGCGTGCTTTCGTAGAGGCATAGGGACCCCAGACAACAGCTTGGCATCACTGGAGTAGGGGAAAAGGAGCATGGGGTAATCGAAAGGAACATGCCAACGTCAAGCGACACAGACATAAACAGAGATAAAAGCAACGTGAGCACAAAATGCACCCTGCGTGCCCATTCCGTTTTTATACAAGAAAAGGATATTTGAGGGGATGATCACAACACTATGGAATCTACGTTGCTGCATTTGTGGACGTGAACAAAACACAATTTCGCAGTGGCAAATCCATAGAAGGAACCACTCCATGAAAAAGCACCACCCCCGGATTACCAAGCGCCAATACATCAAAAGTCAAATGATTAGGGTACGCCGTTGGTAACCAAGGCAAGATTTGTGGGGTGGGCGCTGCATCATATACCAACTCTATATCATCAAACATCATCATCTCTATCATCAAACATTTGCAATTGCCCAAAGGAAAAATGGGCACATGCCTTTACTAGGATTTTACTTAAGACCAAATGTGCCCATAGTGGAGCACAATGTGATCCCACAGCAAAGCCCAAGAATGGTCCAAAAATGCATGTCCGGGCGCAACGAGCAAATTTGTCTTCATCACCATCACCAGGTATAGAAGCTATTTATCCAACGGCAAACTAGCATCATGTGAGGTGGTGATGAAAGGGAGTGTGCACAACACGAAGCGAAAAAATGGGATCATTTATCGGTTGCAACAATTGAAGCATTATTTCCGTTTACTAGCAGCAATGGAGGCGCAAGATGACACATTATTCACAAACCTTTCACACTACATGTTACCATTTGTGAGACATTGGACCATATGATACATGTTGCACAATATCACAACGGCCAACTCAATAGATTGCCTATGCATATTTTTTCAGGAAGGTGAGGCCCACAAAAGTGAGTAGCAGTGCTGGCACGGTGGTATGGTAGCCACCCTGCATCATGTGGCCCACTAGTTGTATCTGACCTAGTTGGCCATGGTTTGTATGCGTGCGCGCTCATACGGCTCCCATGGCTCATTTATAACTTGCCCGTTGGTGGAACATATTTACCTCACCCCCTTTCATAGGCCCTCCAATTTTTGAGGTGTTGGATGCATGGCTCGCGACGCATGCGGCACGCACCTTGATAGAGCAGCGGAGGACAAGCTTGCTTTGTTTTCGATTGTGGTGGCACACCCTGTGGGCGCACTTTGCTACGCAACCCCCCCGATGGCACTCGGATGCAAAACCATCGGTCCTGTGTGCTTGAGCACAAGAGGAACGCCACGTGGTGGCGGAGGCGGCCCTCGTGCGATGATTTTCACTCAAATGCAAGCTTGCCTTGTCCCTGGGAGCAGGGTTGGGCAATAGGCAGCGCTGCCATGCAGAGGGTTTCTCATGCTTAGTACAGCTCATAAGGTGTCCTCTTTGCTCAACACGGGCGTCATCCATGTTACGGTGTCTGGAGTACATTGGGACGGGGGCAAAAGACAAGGAGTGATCCCCCCCCCCTTTCCCCTTTTCCGAAATACATCCCGAGTATGTTTTCTAGTGCTCTATCGTCCTTTTTCGGCTCTGTCATTGTGCATTTCTGATATTGTGGGGAGGTGGGCTCTCTCTCAGCTGGTGCAGGACACAACACTGCAGTATTGTACATTCGCCATATGATTGCGACCCCACCGGAATCCCCGACAGGGGACAAGCCTCTCTTGCATGAAGCTCATGGGCACGCCATTCTTGCCATACATTTGTCTAGGCTGGAATGCAGCAAAACACGAACTACTTTCACGGCCTCAACTATTTCGGTGTCAAAGCAAAGAATTAGAATTATATTGTTCAACACACTAATTGGCGTTATTGCCCATCCCCCACTTACTTCCCACGAACATTTAGGGGTCTTCACCAACATGTAGAAGTTCACCATAGCAATGGGGATCAGAAGAGAGGAAACCATCCAAATAGAAGCGCAATTCGACTGACAATTTGTGCCTATTTGCTTTTGATAATCCAACATGCAAGAGCTTTACTGTTGTGCATGTGACATCCATAAAGAGACTTTCATTGGTGTGGAACACCAATTTACTGCAAAACAAATGGCGGTTCACCTTCGAATCACAAACAAAAATGCGTGAAGCAATCTGAGCACATTGCCACCATCCTTTTCCAATGTTAAAGCCAAGGGCTCTAGTAAGTACTCCTCTACAAGGTGCAATCTGCACCCAGTTGAAGTTCAAGGTAGTGTTTGAATCCCACTTAGAGAACGCCAAAAAAGCCATATCTACAAAAAATGCATAACGCATCGCGAATGATACCATCATCCGGGGCGATGGATTGCGATATTCTATTGGAAGCGAGGGTGACATGCGTGCAACAAGCAAATTTATAGGGATACATGGCATGTGATCAAGAATAGGGGGTATTGTGCAAGTAAGAGCAACCCCAGATAAAAACCCATTGTAATTCTTTGCACTTCTGATGAATGCGTGGGATGGAATATTCAATCAAACGAGAAGGACTAACATAGGGCACAAATATATTCCAAGGACAAAGAAATGACAGGTGCTGCGTTGGCAAAGGAACATGATCGGCATTCAATTTCAATGGGCATCACTTTGTGCATAAGACAAAAGAGCCACCACCCTTGGTACACGCTAGAACACCCAATTTTGTTCTAGCCTAGAACACTCTAGCCTAGATGTTCTAGCCTAGATTAGATCAATACTAGAACGATATAATAGCCTAGGTAGAACACAAAAAACAAATGATCACACACACACACACACACACACACACACACACACAAACACACACACACACAAACACACACAAACACACACACACACACACAAACACACACACACACACACACACACACACACACACACACACACATGCACGCACACATTTTGACGCAGGCACGGGCACTGTGGGGCTGCCCTCCCTTCAAGCGTTGGTTGGGGGGGGGGCATCTTTGCTTTTGTCACACATTTTTCAAGGGGGGCTTGAGAACTACCTTGGGCGGGGGGGGGGGTTGAACTCAGGGGTCTGGGAGGGTTCTTTTCTTTGTTTCACACGTGGTGTTTTGTTGGATTTTGTGGGTTTCACGTGACAAGCTGCAATTCCAAGTTGCAGGTATGCCATGCAATGCTGTGCAGTGTTGTGGTGTGTTGTGGTCTCCTAAGGTGTAAAGTGGTGTGCTGTGCTGTGTCGTAGTCTGTTGTGGTGTGTGATCCGCTATGGTGTGCTGTGCTGTGTAGTGGCGTGGTGTGTTGTGTTGTGGTCACATGAGGTGCGTTGTGGTGTGTTGCGGTGTCATGTGGTGTGGTCTGGTGTCATGTAATGTGGCCTCATGTCATGTGGTGTGGTGTGCTATGGTGTGCCGTGCTGCGCTGCGGTCTGCTGTAGTGTGTGATTGGCTTTGGTGTGTTGTACTGTGCGGGGGGGTAGTGTTTTGTGGTCACATGACGTGCGCTTTGGTGTGCTGTGTTTTCATGTGGTGTGGTTGGTGTGGTTCGTTGAATGGTGTGTTGGTTGCTTGGCAGGTTGGGTTGTTTGGCCGCCTGGGTTATTTGTTGGGTGTTTAGCCGGTTGGGGCATGTTGTGTGGTGTCTGCACCCTGTGGTGTGTGGTGCTGTATGTTGTTGTATGCTCTGTGATGTCATGTGTGTGGGCATACATGTAATTACTGCCATTCCAAGGGAGGGGGGGGGGGGGCTGATAATTAGTTACTATTTTTGTTTAAGCGGCGTTGTAGGGAACGGCTCTAGCAGCGTTCTAGCGGCGCTCTAGCGGACCGCTAGAGCGCCGCTAGAACGCCGCTAGAATAGTTCCCTAGAACGCCCCTAGAACAAAAAAAGTAACTGCTTACCAGCCCCCCCCCCCTCCCTTGGGATGTAGCAAATACATGTGTACCCACACACATGACATCACACAGCATACAACAACATACCACAGCACACACCACAGGGTGCAGACACCCCACAACATGCCCCAAAGGGCTAAACACCCATCAAATAACCCAAATTGCCAAATAACTCAACATAGCTACGAACCAAAGCATATCACACACCACAACAGACTACAAGACGGTGTCATGTGGTGTGTTGTGGTGTGGTGTGGTGTAGTGGGATATCGTGCGATAGGTTCGCCTATCTGGTTTATTGAATGGTGTGTTGGTTGCTTGGCAGGTTGGGTTATTTGGCCGCTTGGCTTACATGTTGGGTGTTTGGCCTGTTGTGGCATGCTCTGTGGTGTCTGTACCCTGTGGTGTGTGGTGCTGTATGCTGTTGTATGCTGTGTGATGCCATGTGTGTGGGCACACATGTAATTAGTGCCATTCCAAGGGGGGGGGGCTGATAAGCAGTGACTATTTTTGTTCTAGCGGCGTTCGCCGGAGCTGTTCTAGCGGCACTCTAGCGGCCGCTAGAGCGCCGCTAGAACAGTTCCCTAGAAGGCGACTAGAACAAAAATAGTTACTGCTTGTCAACCCCCCCCCCCCCTCCCTTGGAGTGGCAGTAATATCATGGGTACCCACACATGTGACATCACAGAGCATACAACAGCATACAACACCACACACCACACGGTACAGACACCGCAAAGCATGCTACAACAGGCCAAACACCCAACAAATAACCCAAGTTGCCAAACAACCCAATCTGCCAAGCAACAAACACACCATCCAACAAACCACACAGGCAACCCTATCGCACGATACCCCACCGCACCACACCACACCACACCACATGACACCAGACCACAGCACATGACACCCAACCGCACCACATGACAACAGAGTACACCACAGGGCACGTCATGTGAGCACAACACCCCCCCCCCCTCCGCACAGTACAACACACCACAGCAGATCACACACTACAGCAGAGCACAACACACCACAACACACCACACTATATGACCCCACTTTACATCTTAGGAGACCACAACACACCACAACACACCACAACACTGCACAGCATTGCATGGCATACCTGCAATTTGGAATTGCAGTTTGTCAGGTGAAACTCACAAATCCAATAAAAAACCACCTGTGAAACAAAGAAAAGAACACCCTCCCAGACCTTTGAGTTCAACCCCCCCCCCCCCAAGGTAGTTCTCAAGCCCCCCTTGAAAAATGTGTGACAAAAGCAAAGACGCCCCCCCCCCCCCCCAAACCAACGCTTGAAGGGAGGGCAGCCCCACAGTGCCCTTGCCTATGTCAAAATGTGTGTGTTCATGTGTGTGTGTTTGTGTTTGTGTGTGTGCGCGCGCAAATATGACTAGACATGTACCAAATGTGATGGTTTCTATGTGTCTATGTGTCATGGAACCCCCCCCCCCCCCTTCCCACATTGGTGTCTTTTACTTGCCAAATGTGTGTGCATGTTTTGTTCTAGCCTTGTTCTAGCGAAGCGTTCTAGCGCCGTTCTAGCGGGGCGGCGCTAGTGCGCCGCTAGAACGTTACTAGAATGGTTTTTTGTACTTGTTGAATTTCAGGTCAAAAATGTGTTTTTTTGAAAAACAAGGTACGAACCCCCTAGTATAGTAATAGGGCTCCAATTTGCACCCTTCATACCCCCGCCCACCTGTACCCATGGGTCGAGGCAACCACTACTTTTTTTCCTTCTAGCCGCTCTAGCCGGTTCTAGGCTAGAACGAGATTGGGTATTCTCGCGTGTACCAAGGACCCATTGATGATGGGGAAAACGACATCGTGTGTGAGTCCTGTGCTAGCACGTTTTTTTTTTTGGGGGGGGGGGCGCCTAGTCTCACTTGAAGCGGCACCCCTTTTGTGGATGTGGACTTTCTTGTGGCACATGTTGCTTGTTTGGCGATCGTGAACGGGCATCACGTATTTTTTCCTCTTTTCAGCTGTTTGATCCATGATTTGAGCTTCAACTTTTCTTCGAGTGATTTGAACTCCTAGATATCATGGAGCTTCGGCTCGTGCTCCGACTCAAACGGTATTTGGAATCTCCCCTTAGATTTTTTTCCAGCTTTGCCCTCAGCTTCAACTCTCTCTTTTGCGTACACAAGAACCACCACCACCTAATGCTTAATGGTGTTGCGCGCATCACGCAATTGATCACCAAACTCTTCTTCTTTTATTCCATTGCAGTGCTTTTGCAAAGATTTCCGTTTTATGGAAACTCACGACTTCATGAATCTCTCTCTTCTCAAAAGAACCTTTCCGATGATAATACTTATGGTAGACGGCCACATATGAAGAACGCTCTGCTTCTATAGTATGTTGATTGTCACCATGTTGTTTCAATTGCAAGCCGAGAGCAGGATTGGGAATCGGGCCTCGTTCACAAGCAAGAGCAATGGAAAAATGAGAATGGTGACTTTTGACTTGCACCTTCTTTTGGAGCAATTTGGGCACACGTGTAGACAATTTTTTCATCATATTCCTTTACGTTTTTTTGTTTTTGGGAAGCTTTGTCAATAACAATATCTTCTTTGATTTGATCCATGATAAAAGAGTGGTTTTGAGGATCCAAGCAATTGTCGCAAAGCCATAGTAATTTGTGTTCCGCTTTTTCGCAATGTGGGTGTTTCTCCAAGTTGCGCCAGTAAAAAACGAAAGATGGGCACAATACATTAGTATTTCATGGATCCTACAATGAGGCTGTTTGGGGTATTTGGTGTTCGACAGGGCGGCACTGGACAAAAACTCATTGTTAGGTAGGCGAAAATTGTAGCTATGCAATCGCGCGCGGTCGCACATCGCAAAGCAAACAAAGGGAAGCCTCAACCAATGTACTGCAGGCGACATGTAACCCAAGCGGAATCGGTAATGATGGACACGAGTTCTGAACTTGAAAAAACCCCTCATCAATCCATAATGCTGCACTGGATAGGATACTCACATAGCCGAACATGGCATTAAAAAAAAACTAAAATGAAATATGAGCCACAGCGTTGCATAATGTCACGACAGCGGACAAATGTTATCGTGCTTTTTGCAGGACGCGAGCTCGATTTGTGGTCTCTTTTACCGATGGTGTATCTTAGTCATTTGAGTTTTGATGTCTTGGCGCTTGGTAGTCTACGGGTTATGCCTTTTGTCGATTTGTTTCTCCTATCAATTTCGTTGGTGCAAGGTTCTTTTTTCAAGACCACAGGTGCAACAACGTCCTTTCCATGGTGTAATGATTATTCCCTCAAATATTATTCTCTTGGATCAAAGGGAAATGGGCGTGTGGGCTGCATTTGTGCTTAGCTCGCTTTTGTCTCTATTTACATCCGCGTCGTTTGTTGTTAGCGCGTGTTCCTTTGCGTTAAGCCATGCGCCTTTTTCCCCTTGCCCAGGGATTGGCAAGGCGCTGTTTGGGGCTCCCTATGCCCTCTGGAAACCACCGTCCATTAAAGGTTTGCTGCATGCGTTTCACTCTTCTTTTAATCCTGTCTGCCTATGTGTGGGAGTATGCTAGTGGGCCCATTCAAGTCTACACTAAGTTCATGAATTACTATCTTTGTCATGCACCAAGTCCATTTTTCTTTTTAGCACGATACAGAACCCAAGCTGAATCTGCTATGTATCACCGAGACCCGTTTGAGCTTCAAATGAGCCGTCATAAGTCCAAAATGCTGCAGTATGTGGAGAAATGGCATAAGTGGATGGAATGTTATAATATTAGCAGCAATATAAATGAAATGTCAACCACATAGTGGCATAGAATCATGGCAACTGAAATTCCCATTTTGATGTACGCGCCTCACGGTCGTGATTTGTGTTCTTTGTCCCAAATGTTGGCTTGCGCCTATCAAAGACAATACATGAGGGCTACTCATGCTTACATTTCATGTACGTCGCAAAGCAACTCAACAGACTCTTGTGAAGAGCTCACCTCATTATTACGCTTTGCATAGGTGTTCAAGGAGTAACACATCAGGCGGTACATTTGTTGAGGTTTGCTTCTTGCTGCGTCACCCATGGCAATTGCTTACTTCGGGTTTTTTTGGTACTTGAAAAGGGGTGATTTGGTGACATTGTGATAGTATACACGAATTAGTCTAGTTAATGCGAAGGACATTTTTTGGTACTCTCTTGCCCTCACAACGGCCGATGATGGCATTCAGGGAACATGCGAATTGACTACTTCCGCCATAAAAGCGTCCTTGTTCAGTGAAAAAGGATTTTTTCCCCTGTTGACCCTGAATTTGTTTTAGTGGCACTTCTGTGATTGTTGTGTGAATATTTGGTCACCATGTGAGTACGTCCTAAACCACAGCGTGGCTTGTAGCACCGACTTAGCCCTCTTTGTGGGCCTTGTTGGCCCCCAAAAGTTCCTTTTTTGGGCGCGTTTGCACAACAGGGGCAAAGTTGGTTGGCCCATAACCGCCAAGCTGCGTTGAACCGCACCCTGGTCCCAATCCCTCCTTTTCTTGTATACGCAGCCCCCAACAGGGGCGCGCCAGATCTCGAATTCCGGACGTCATGCTAGTTTTGGCACACCCCCCGAATTTTTCGGCACGTCCAAATTTAGTGTTTTGGGGACAAAGTAAACCCCCTTTTTTCATGAGAAAGAGGTAGGGGTGAGGTAGCCACTTCTTACTTTGTTCCCCTTTGTTTGGGGATCCCCGAGAATGCAGACTTAGCATTTGCGCCCTTTTTGGGGCCCCGGAGGAGGCACGGATAAGGCAGCCACTTCTGATTTTGTTCCCCCTTGTTGGGGAGCACTTCTGCTTTTGCGCCCATTTGTTGGGGATCTCGGAGAATGCAATTTTGCCACCCACTTTCTTTCTTGTGTTTTTTTTTTGGACCGCCACGCTTTGTTGCGTGGCCCTTTGAGTTGGGGTTGGGTACTCGCAATCCACGCTTTGTTGCGTGGCCCCTCCAGTTATGGTTAGGGACTCACAATCATGTTGCGCGGCCCCTCAAGTTGGGGTTAGGGACTCACAATCCACGCTCTGTTGCGTGGCCTCTCCAGTGGGGTTGGGACTCACAATCCACGCTTTGTTGCGGGTTCCCTTGAGTTGGGGTTATGGACTCACAATCCGCGTTTTGTTGTGTGGCCCCTCGAGTTGGGGTTAAGGACTCACAATCCACGCTCTGTTGCGTGGCTCCTCGAGTGGGGTTAGGGACTCACAATCCACGCTCTGTTGCGTGGCTCCTCGAGTGGGGTTAGGCACTCTCAATCCACGCTTTGTTGCTTGTCCCCTCGAGTTGGGGTTAGGGACTCACAATCCGCGCTGTGTTGTGTGGCCCCTGGAGCTGGGGTTAGGTACTCACAATCCACGCTTTGTTGCGTGGCCCCTTGAGTTGGGGTTAGGGACTCACAATCCACGCTTTGTTGCGTGGCCCCTGGAGTTGGGATTAGGGACTCACAATCCACGCTCTATTCGTGTACATGTTCCTCATCCCGATGTGGCAACCCCATCGGACCATGGTGGTGACATGTCTGGGCAAAGGAAAACGACAAGCAGTGTGACTGGCAACCCCACCAGGAGGAGCAGGTCGCGACCGACAGCGGAAGTAGCAGCGAGGAAGACCACGAGGATGAGGAGAGCAACCCGCAGAGCACTAGCGAAAGCAACTCCGTATCATCTTCGAGTTCATCATCATCGTCAAGATCATCATCTTCTTCGCCATCGAGTTCAGTTGGTTGCTTGGTGCAAGGGACCGACCGCACCAAGCGCCATAGCAAAACAGCAGCAGCAAAACAAAAGACTACCGCTACGCACCAAAGTAGGAAGCAGCAACCCGTGAAGGGTATGCACAATCGAATTGTGACGCAACCGGCACCCAACAGTCGGGAAACTAAGCGTGGCAGATCGTGAGCTAGACATGGCTAGGTTACCTTTGAGAGTCCTACATGATCTTGCAGCGGTGTGAACGCCCTCCCTTGTCAGTATGGATATATTTGTCATGGATGTCAAGGACAACCTCTTACCCCACTGCTTTGTTGCTCGTGGAAACGGTCGTTGTGGGGGTGCGGGGCCATGCCTAGCCTTTGAAGGATCAGCCCAAAAGTGACAACTGTTATGAGGTATCAACGCTGGAAACCGTCGTTGTGCGGGTTTGCGGCTCAGCCTAGCACTTGGAGGATCCGTTGGCGGTGCAGAAGCTTGTAGTCTTTGGGGCCGTGGACTGCTTGTTTATCGACGAGCGCCTCCCCGTGGCAGCGGGTTTGGGCGAACCAAGGCACCCAAATTTTGTTGTGGTGAGGGCCTAGAGTGGAGGACCCCCCGTGAATGTTTACCCCTTAGGCCATCGCGTCCCTGCCACCATGTTGCGTTGCTTGAAGCAAAATATTTTCACCCTTCGTTAAAAACTGCTGGCTATTTCAGCGGGGCCAATTTTAGTACCACATTTTGTGAACCCCCCCTTGGTGTTTTTGTACCCTCCCAAAGTAGCGAAAACAGCATGACGTGCAAAATTCGAGATCTTGTGCGCCCCTGGCCCCTAAACACTAACAGGCACTACGTGCAAGTTCACTAGATCCCCCCCCCCCCTCCCGTTTTGTGCCCCACCGCTGAGGTTTAGACCAACAAGGGCTGACAATCGGAGTGCACAAAGCCATGGTCAGCCATATACCACCCATCACCCCCTCTTAGTGGTGCTTTTTGTTTGTCCTTTTAGGTATTGGTTCCTCTAAAAGCCACAAGTTTGTTGGCTTATTGCCGCCAGTGTGCATTTATTCAAATTTTGGTTCCTTTCCGTTTTTTTTCTTCAACATCTTGGGAGGCCTAAAGTTACCACCGGCTGGGCAGCTTGCGTCTAGCGATTTGTTGATTTTTTAGTATGATAATTTTGGGGCGATTTTTGTCACAGTTTGACTGCCATGTCAACGTCAAAGGCATCGATGGGTTTATTTTCAGCACAACGGATGTTCTTGATTTGTGAGAAAACAACGACCCCAGAAGGATTTGTTCTCCATTTCATTCGAAATTTTGCTACGTTTTTAAATTCTCTTTGTTTTGCGCCATTTGTTCACATAAACGAGGGAACATTTTATGCCACCGAGTGTTTCCTGCTTTGAAGTCCTTTTTATGTGCCCGAGTATTTGTGAAACTTTTTTTATTATTTTTTTTGATTGTTTGACTATTGATGGTGCGTGACGATCGTGAGTAGCATAATTCATTACTGAATAGTATGTGTTGAATCGTTTTATGATTGATCCTAATTGGATATTACTTGGATCACCGATCTTGTGCTACAACGCAATGTTGTCGCCCATGAAGCCTTCAAATTTATTGAAGCATTGATGTTGCCCGTGGTGATACTGCCCAATTGCTTGCAGCATGGGTTTTGCCCATAATCCACAGCAATTGCCCCGTGGGACCTCCTTACAACCCCCAGCTCATACGACCCTCGCATTGCCGTAGCAGCTGCCCACTGCCCACATACCAAGCACTACTAACACACAGCCCCAAGGACACACAGGTGACATCCCCATGGGAGCCCCCAACATGGGTAGGCCCCCGCATCATAGAGACGCATCTGCATGCAGCAAGTGGGCCGGCTCCACACGTCTCCTCCACCACACTCAGAAGACTTTGTTGCTAACCTTGGCGACAACACGCAGCCCACTCGCCACCAAGGCGAAACCGCCTCATGGCTAGTGCTTTGGCAACAAGCACACGGGAGGGACGGCGAATAGACATTCAACACGACCCCACAACACGGCCCACCCATGACTAGCGCCACCAACCGCCCACTGCCCACACGTTAGGGCCGTCCCTCCTAGGGACATGCACACATAAACCCACACGGCCCTAATGCCACCACCAACAATTGCCTTACATGTACATACCAAGACCAGTTACAACAAAGCCCCGAGGGCGTGCACCACATGGCCCCAATGGGCCACATGGTACCTCCTTGCTTCGACAAGCCACGCAACATTGCGTCAAACTTTGAAACGACATGAGACATGACCCCATGGAACCATGTCAACACCACCCATCCACACACAACAAACGCGTTCGGCAACTTGACACCCACACATCAAGATACCCCCTCTCCGCAAGACGTGCACCCGCCACATCGTGGATCTGTCCAACAATGCAAGCCACCCACCACACATAACATGTGGCCCCATGGGACCTCCCCAACCCGCCCCCCCCCCCCCCCCCCAAGGCCCCATCCCTACGACAAGTGCGTTCGGCCGCCCGCTAGAGCCACCCAACCACTTGTGTCATCGCCAACACCCGTGGCACGTGACCTGTTGGACACAATGCCAGGGGGCACCATAGCCTAAACCCAACATGTGGCGCAGGCTCGGCTCTGCTAAGCCGGCTAGCTGCACCTGTGGGCCTCGACCCCTAGCCCATCCGCATAACTTGTGGACCACCCCGTTGAGATAAGGAGCTCCCCGCACGCAAACACATCCCCACCATTTGGAACCCTTGCTCCTCCCGTCAAGCGGACCCCCCCCCCCAATCGCATAGTATGTCCTCTTTCCTCTCGCCCATGTTTGCCGTCCCCACTTGTTTTTCTTCCGGTGACAGGCTGCTATGGGATATGGGCACATGCATTTCTTGTGTGCACGAGGTCCGTGCTTTGTGCGTGCAACAAGGGCGATACTTCAAATGTTTGTGTGGTGTTTGCAGTGTACCACCGGCTGATTGAATGTGGGCATGCAAGTTATGTAGAAACCATCTTTATGACACATGAATAGGGCATGTGTCATTTCAGATTGAGGTGGTGTGCAAGGCATGCACACACTACGCCGGAAAGCTGTGGAACAACACAACCATTCCAGTTTGCGGTTTACACTGTGGGTCCCTAGGGTTGTAGGAAAGCGATGGTGCATCAAGCACCGTTGTTGTTGCATTGGCGGCAGTTCTTTGCAACGCTGTTTGGGCCTGTTCAACCCAATATTTCGCTTTCCAAAGCATGTTGGCCCACTTGCCCACCTTTCTCGGGATGCCGAGCTAGTTGGCGGTATGTTGCATCATCCTACCATTTTGCCTTCTCGTTTGGCCAAGTTGTGCATGCAATGGCCGTTCCAATTCGATCCGCGCTAGTATTTTTAGGGCTAGTGTGTGACATCTCTATGGATCTTGCGAACAGGAGGGAGCACATCTACAGCCGAACCATGCACATCAGGGACATTCATGGTGCGTTCCTTGGCTTGCAAGAGTTGCAAACCGGCTTGTGTTGTTGCTATTTTTGTGGTGTACAAGCAAACCACAGTGTGCAGGATGGCCTCTTGCGGTGTTGGTTGGCCACATGTCGTTATTTTTTTGGGATGCTGTACTTGGGATGCTCCTGCTGTTTCATCGTGGTCATGCCGGTATAGGCCAATTGCCATTGGGCCGATCTGGCCTTCTGGCACGCCATGGCTTGGACCCACAAGTTGTTGGACTTGGTGGCAATTGCCATAAATGCCGTGATTGGTTGCTATCGCAATGCCCTTGCTCGTTTGCGAAATTTACGATGGTTGGCCCTCAACCCGGAGATGCCACCCTCCTATATGGGTCATTGAGCCAACACCGCGAGATACATTTCTCGGACCGAGCACTTAATGCCCTCCTACCGCTTAGCCCAAAGCTCTGCAGCTCAGAACCGGCCAACAAGTATAGGTGCCAAGTTAGCCCCAAATGGCAAGTCGGGTGGGCGCCCATGGCTGCAACATGCTACTAGGGCTATGAGGTACACTTCATGCGGGGACTACCCACGAGCCGTTGTATAGCAATTATGGCCGCCTCGCATTGCAGACACCCCACCATGGTGTGCATCCTCCACTTGACTTAGCACTTCCTGCGGCTGTTGTCTTTTGTCTTCATTTGCGGGCTCCACTTTTTGCCCGATGTTGTGCAGGTATTCGGTGTCTACAGGTCTAGGGAGGGGTTATCTAGAGGTATTAGGCAGTGATAGGATTGTGCAAAAGCCATCTAGTTTCGGCGCAGGAGTTGTGAGGATGGGTGCATTGGGGTGTAGTGGTAACGAAGGTGCACGTAGTGCCAAGAGAAGTCCCAAATGGGAATCAAGCCCCCACCCCTCCCCCATCTTATCCTATCCTCAAACAGGCCTTTGCCAACTGCACCTATACAAAAAACAACAAACAAAGGTGAAAAGAACACAAACCCTCAAATAAGCCTTTGCCACCTGCACGTATACAAAAAACAACAAACAATCGTGAAAAAAACACAAAAAAACCTCTTTGTTTTCATGGACCAACCCGTCAACCTGTCGAAAGCCTTGTGGATGGATCTTTATGGATGCTCTACTATTTGCAGCATGCCCGTGTACACGACAGCCCAGTGTGAAAAAGGACACGAAGAGGGTTTTGCTTGCCCTTTTTGCCGAACAACGTCCAATGCTTGGGGCGTCCAGATGGAAATGTTTTGCATTGTACTCTCCATCCTCTACGGGGGTTCATTTGCCGACGCACTAAATCGCCTTACGTGCCCAATCAAAAAACGAAGAAGACCATGGGACTCATCTTACACGCCGAGACCAATGCATCGAGTGTTACCCCACCCCGCTGCTCGTTACATCAAAGAACGAAGAAGAGCATGGGACTGATCGCTATCATCCTGATGGAAATCCATTATGAGTGGTTGACACTGACCGTATTCATCACCTAGTGCAGCATCGTTTTCTGTGTGAAGTGCAGTTCGTTCAATGCCCAAGTGCATTGTGATCAAGTTTGGATAAGCTCATTTTCGACTTTTTTCTCATGCATTTTTGGTTGCAAAATGGCCCATTTTCAAGGCATTTTGGCATTTTTGGGATGCCAAAACGGAGCACCACGAGCATAAAAGGGGCCCAAATTACCTGTTTCGGCATCCCAAGTGATTCAGGATCATTTTGTCAAAAAAAGTACCTTTTTTTTGCCCATGGTGGTCCCCATTGACCCATTTGGGCACCCCATGGTGTGGTCCCTAAGTCTGCCACTTGTCACCACCCGGTGACCACTAGTGCAGGTGTCTTGGCGTGCTTTTGTGCAATTTGGTCGGCGGTGAAACACAAAAAGTGGCAAGTTGGTGGTGGACTAGGTGGCCGTGGTATTGTGATTTGAACCATGCAGCTCAGGGCGCAGCCGATTCTTGCGGTTTGATGACAAGTGGCTTCTAGTTTGGTCCCTAAGTCTGCCACTTATGACAACCCGGTGACCAGTGGTGCGGTTGTCTGGGCGTCCTTTTGTGCAATTTGGTCGGGGGTGAAACAGAAAAAGTGGCACGTTGGTGGTGGACTAGGTGCCCGTGGTATTGTGATTTGAGCCATGCAGCCGAGGGTACAACCGATTCTTGCTGTTTGATGACCATTGTCTTCTAATCTTCCTTGATCAAAATTCTCATCCAATGCCTCCACAAGATGATTGGGATAGTAGCCCCTCGTGTGCAAGCGAATCTGTTGAGACTGCATTTCGGAATCAGACGACTCACTACTCTACACATATAGGCGTTTAAGGAGCGGGCAACGTGTGATTAAGGTTATTTTGTCGCAAAGTCGCGGTTTGTTGGCCGTGATTCGATTTTCTCGAGGTTGGTATGGATTTCGTTGACAAGTTGATACCCACCTATTTTGGATATGTACAGTTCGAAAATCAAGGTCCCATGGCCAAACGAAATAGTGGCAGGGCCGTGCAAAGTAGGGAAGTTCGTTGGTTTTATCTAAGAAGGATGGTGTCCCTAGCAAGCTGCAACCAACAACCGGCCAGGCCTGCATCTCCAACATATCATTTTGGGAACGACAATAGGGGGGATATAAATTTGTGCATTGTGATGTGCGGAAACCATAAAAGGAAGAGTTCAACGTGAACAAGACAATATGTTCGAAAATCTTCCATTTGGCGTCAAAAAGGTCACATCCTCCTCTCCGATTGAACGGGCTATCATCGCCATGTTTGGACATCCTAGGCCACAAACACCCATTTTTTGGGCAGAGATGCAGCCCCATACCAATCAGTTGCACCATGATCTTTCTCTAGTGACCCGGGGCAAACTTGCAGGCTGCAAAAATACAAACCTTTTTCCACCTCACGGCCTTACGCACTAGCAACTCTCGCTCTCCGGCAATCCCCCGTCCTGCTTGGTTTTCTACTACTTGTGGCCCCTTTCACGCCATGTTTGGCCAATCTGGGCTATGCAACCCGCAAAACACCCACATTGTGGGCAGAGTTGCTGCCCCATACCGTTTTCTTACACGACTTTTTTTTTTTGCAACCCGTGGCAAAGCCATAGATTGCAAAAGTACAAACCCTTTTACACCTCACCACCTTGGACTCTAGGAACTCTCACTCTCAGGCAGTCCCCCCCTACGATAATCCCCCCTCTCGCCAAGTTTTCCACTACTTTAGGCCCCTTTCACACCATGTTTTGTCATTTACGGCACATGCAACGTGCAAAACACCCACTTTTCGGGCAGATTTGCAGCCCCATACCATTGAGTTACATATTTTTTTCTGTAGCCCGGGAACTCATTGATTCCAAAAATACAATTTTTTTTGGCATTTCGGCACCTTAGACACTAGCAAGTCTCACTCTCAGGCCATCTGCCCTCTCGCCAGCCTTTCTACTACTTGTGGCCCCTTGCACTCCATTCCTTGGGCATTCTGGCCCATGAAACCCGCAAAACACCCACTTTGTGGGTAAAGTTGCCGCACCATACCATTGAGTTACACCCCGTTTTTTCTTTGGTAACCCGTGGCAAACCCATAGACTCCAAAAGTACAAACCTCTTTCCACCTCACCACCTTAGACACTAGAAACTCTCACTCTCCGGCAATCCCCCCTCTCGCTTGGTTTTCCGATAGTTGTGGCCCCTTTCACGCCATGTTTGGCCATTCTCAGCCAATGGAACCCACAAAACACCATCTTTATGGGTACAATTGCAGCCCCATACCATTGAGTTATACCATGTTTTGTTTTCTTTTAACGTGGGGCAAACCCATAGATTTTAGATCACGTTTTGATCTATGGTTTAGCTCTGCTTGTGGTGTATGTGTGTGTGTGTGTGTGTGTGTGGTGTGCATGCGTGCGTTTTGGTTGTAGAGCATTTTTTGCTTTTTGACCCTGCAGGGCAGACGAGGGTCACACGTAGAGTCGAACTCCGTGATACTAGGAACTGACCCGGCGAGCAGTGATGTTAGTGTCACATTTTGCGGCATTTGCCAGGGGTAGTATTTGCTCCACCTTTATTGATTCTGTGCCCCTCATCGAAATTGCGAGGGCCCCTTGGGCGGTTGAGATGGCACTGTCGGTAAATTGCGAGGGCCACTTCGGAGGTTGAGATGGCACTGTCGGTGTTGATGGACAGGAGAAAGGAGTGGGAGGATACATTTACCAAGAAGTTTGGGGTGTCGGTGGATGGGTAGGTGGGGCTGCCCAAAATGATAGGGGGCTTTTGTGTAATGGCCCAGTGCATGCGGGTAATGAATTCCGGCAACCAACCCATCTCTTCCAATGCGCGCCTTGCGGATACCGCCCCTCTGAGGAAACTCCCGGAATACCCTAGGCCCCAAGGTGGAACAACTACCTGCAGGCCTCCGACTCTAGGCCATCGATCGGCGTGTATCTGACCCAAAGTGCCAACTTTCTGTAGTGGGGACAGTATCTACCCATGGTGCTCTTCGCCCAGGAGGATGCTTGCTAGGCATCCACGGAGGTGATCTCCTGTGCCTTCCACGGCTGTCTCCACGCCGCCCATACCAGATGCCAGACCACGTCATCTCCATCCCGGAAGTCGGCCGGCTGCAGGACCACCACATGTTGCCGCGACTCGTTTGCCTGGCGCAACCGGGCAGCGCCCCCATTAGTCAAACCCCGGGCTCTCATGAAACCAATGGTGTTTCACACCCGTCCCCGCACTTTTGCAAGCCCGGCACGCCGTCACTGGCGCACATGTCACATCCATTGGTTGTGCCCCAAGTTTTGTCGTGTACAGCCTACGGTCTCCCTCGACCTTGAACTTCTTTTTCATGGCAGCCAGCCGTCGCGCCACCACCTCTTCCTCCGCGGCTCCTGTACAGCCCTGCGAAGTCGCTGGCAAACTGGGTTCGTCGTCGTCCTCCTCTTTCTGGTTGGCTGCCCATTTGGGGTCAAGACCCCTTTTTCACTGATACGCAAACAAGGACGTTACTGTAAACGTCCACACCGCCAGGACGAAGGCTTTGAGCCTGTCGATCTCGTTGTCATCCATCGACTCCAAACGCCAGACCTCGGTGTCAGCGGCATCCAAGGCTTGATGTGGAAGGGGTGGGTTTTGTGAAGACAGCACCGCCCCCGACCCCGGCGCCTGAGCTGCAGGAGTTGAGGAAGTTGGTGGAAGACCAACGCATGGCCATGGAGGGGCTGAAAAAGGAGTTGGCGGAGGTCAGCGCAAAATCCTAAGCCGGGGCGAAAAGGAAGATGGCAGGTGTTCCCCCTTTGAGCAAGGCAGAGCTGCTGAAGGTCCGGGAATTGGACGCCAGCCCCAGTGGATGTATGCCAGCTTGCTGCCCCTTTCCACACTGCTGTTGCGCAGAGAGGTGCTTGCGCAGGAGTCAGGCTTCGTTTATAAGAGCTAAGTTGCAATGGGGGGGGGGTCTGGGTGGGTGGGTCTTCAGCCGGGTGGGTGGGTCTAAAGCTCTAGACCCCCCGCCCCTCTTATAATTATGAGGGTTTTCTGGGTTGGGCTCCTGCCACACCTTCTTTCTTTGGTCACAGGAGCCTTGTCTGGCTGTTTGCTGGTGCCCCTTTCTGTTGTGTCGTTGCCCAGGTGGCAGGTGTGCAGGTCGCAGTCGCACAACCGCTGGTCGAATGGTAACGCAGCCGACGCTAAGTTTTTTCGTTGGTGGTTCGAATCCTGGGCTGCTGACTTTTGGCGGCGGCGGCGGCGGCGGCGTCAAATTCGGCACCGGGGTTCGAACCGCCGACCAAAAAAATTCTGCTCCGCTGCATCACCATTGGGCCACTCCTTGTCTGCCAATGAATTTTCGCCCCACCGCTTGGGGACGCATCTGCCACAGACAAAAAACCCAAACTGTGTGTTTCTGTCTAACTTACTGCTGGCCTGGCGCAGGGACTGAATGGCTGACTGTCAACCTCTCTTCGAGGTACACTGCCGAAGGCAATAGAATTTTTGGTGTGTCACCCTTTGGGGATGTCTGACCCGGGAGAGCGCCTTGGCTTCAATTTGGTTCACAAAAAATGCTCTTCACAGAATTATAAGAGGGGGGGGGGGTCTGGGTGGGTCCAAAGTTGGGTGGGTGGGTCTTGTCCAAAATACCCCCCCCCCCCTCTTATAAACGAAGCCTGGCAGGAGTACGTGTCGCGCTTCCGAGATAAGGAGAAGTTCTCGGCTGTCACTCTGGATGATCTGGCCCCAGTGGCGGATTAGGGTATGGAGATGCGCAAAGTGGGCTAGATCTCAGGCAGTGGCCCGCCCCTACGCAGGTTTGGAGGAGCTCAGGAGTTCCGCAAGGGCCTGTGATGGCAAGGCACAGCGGACGGCATATGGGATAGCAGTTCTATCGTTCACGTGCCTGCTGCGGGTGGGCGAGGCAGCCCCCATGAGGCGTGGCGGATCCCGTGCGAGGGGCGTGGGATTCCACACCGTTGAGTGTGACCCACACTTCGTCCGCAAGAAGCTGGGGAGCTACGGCAAGACGTGCCTACGATGGTTGGACCGGGAGGGGTCCACGTCAGCGGTCCCGCTAGCACACTTCTGCCCCCAAGGGGCCGCCTACGTCCAAATGGTCATGGCGACCGCCCTCAGCGGTTGTGCCAGCGCCCACGCAAGGTGGCATGCGTGGAGGAGGGGTGGGTCGGCGGCCTTGCGCTGGTTGGGTCTGCCGGTTAGATGGCTGGCCTGGTGGGGTCGCGGGATGTCAGAGTCAGTGGCGGCCCACTATGGCGACGCCCCAGACGATTTCGTCGTGGCCGACAACGTGGAGTTGCCGTGGCGCAGTGCGCGGGGGGGCATGGAGTGGGAGTGGAGGGTTGTATCCCTCAAGGACATATTCCCGGGAGAGCTTCTGGCCTTCTGCGTGCGGGAAAAGGATGTGGGTCCGGAGGAAGTCCTCGTAGGGTGGAGGGATGCAGAAACCCCCGCAGAATCCAGTGCGGACTGCGGCCGACGAGATGACAAGGGGGGGCGAGGAGACAACTAGCGTGCCGGAGGGGGTGGACCTGAGAGGAGTTGAGAGAGTCCCGTCCGAAGAGGGGACGCGAGGGGCCCGGATGTCCCTCTGGCCTTCCCGGCCGTGCAAGGGCGACCGGGGTCCGAGCGTGGCGGCGGACGTCGGGAAGGAGAAGACGTGATCGACGTCGATGCCGAGCCCCCCCCCCCCCCCTCCCCCGTCCGCAGGCACCTTCTCCATCCGTCTGCTCCGGATCGCGGCACACCGGACGGGTGCGGTCGCGTCGGTCTAGGGAAAGAGGAAGGCGGCAGGACCAGCCGGGCTTGTGGCTGCCCGAGCGGCAGTTTCTTGCCGAGTCGGCGGTGGGTCGGTGGGCTCGGGAGCGCCTGCGGTGCGGTGAGTGGGATGCGTGGTTGCGTGAACTGCGTACGTGCTTGCCAAGAGCCCCGTCGGGTTTGTTGGAGCGGCGCTTAATCCAATTTCTGCATCGGGGGGTGGTGGCAGCTAGGTACTTGCGACAGCCGGATTTCATGCCCTTAATTGCCACGGCGTTGTCCTCCCTGGACTCCGGAGTATGGGAATCCCTGCTGCACCATTGAACGTCGCCGAAGTTGCTAGTGCAACGCATACGTGACGAGGTGTTGAGTAGGGGGCTGGGGGTGGTTGGGCATATCCCTATACCGGCTGATATATGGGGGCGCAATGTGCCAGACACCTTTGCGTCCGTTGCTAGCCGCGATTTCTCAAGTGTTGGACCCCCGTCGGACGAGGCGGTGGTCATGCTGCATGCTTTGCGTCGCCACAACCTGTTGTTTCCCCTTCCGCCGGGGTCCCCGGGTCCGAACGGGGGAGTTTTTGCCATCCCAAAAACGCTTGATAAGTGTAGCTCAGGCTGCCTCCGCTCAAGTCCACGTCTTTACCCAACCAAACCAGGCGCGTAACCGGCTCCAAGGTGCTCTTGGGGCTGATAATGCCACCCGCCGCACGCAACACGTGCACCGCACGCGCAGCTTGCTCACACACGCGCCCTTTGCCCCGTCCCACAATGAGCACATCGTCAATGTATATCAAAACCAACACTCCTATCAGTCCAGAGTCCTCCACCAAGCGCTCTAACACCTTGTGGCATAGAATGGGGCTATACTTCCAGCCAAAGGGCAGGCACCTGAACGAAAATACTCCCCCCTCACCATCCGAGATACGGAAAGCCCCCCAGAAGCTTCCGGGAGGCGCAACGACCAAAAACAAGTAGTGAGGTCGATATGGCACATACAAAGCTCGTCGTCCCCCCCCCCCCCCCCGCCACCCCAAGCACCTCCCAACCGGCCGCAGACTCCGTGCTCTACCATACAAAGGGGGGAGAGAAAATGATGATCCCTGTTGTGCCACCTGCGCCAAAAGGGCAAGAACCTCCACGGACGGCAGCGAAAACTTCTCAGGCTTCTAAGGCATTTCTCTATTGTGGGAAGCGCTGCTGGCCCACTGGTCGAGATTATCTGTGGGTGTCTGTAGTGTGCCGTGCTTGCAGCAATTTCTAGGGCGCGCGCAGTGGATCTGTCGGCCTCGCTTTGGACATAGTCCTCACTTGTCGGGGGTCTGGGCCCATGTGTTGTGCCCCCCCCCCCCCGTCTGCAGCTTACGCCTGTTAAGTTGTTGCATTCCATGTCTGTGGTGTGTGTGTTGGCGTTGCTGGGTTGGTCAGTGGTCCCCCTGCCAAGGGAAGTGCGGAGAAAGCCATTGTTTATGTACGTTGATGCGGCGCTCGACGGGGGGTGTACAGGTTGGGACTTTTTTCGATGGATCTTGGTTCGCGATCCGCAGTGCCCCTTAAGTAACCGCCCAACCAACAGTGCGCGGAAGCGCGTGCGGTCCTGTGGGGTTTGAAATTCATTCTTAACGTAGGCGTCCACGAAGCACACCTTTTTGGTGATAATGCGGCGGCACTGGTGCAATTTTTACGGTGCAAAGCGAGTGTGCGGCGTGTTTACCAGCAGCGCCTGCTTAAGTGTTTCAGGTACCTGTGGGCGTCCTGCCCGGGTTTTACAGTGTACATTCACTGGGTGCGTGGTGCACTGAATGCAGTGAGATCCCATCAGTAGGCTGCATGGCCAGTTTGCGGAGAGTGTGGACCTGGCGCGTGAGGCTGCGACGCGTAGAGTGGGCGATCTGTGGGCTCTTCCCGCAAGACGGTCTTTCTGTGGACCCTGGGTATCCCCATGGGGCCCTTTGTGCTACCGGAGGCATGGCGGTCGGGAATCCGGACATACGAGGGGGGGGGGGGGGCGGACTTCCATGAGGTCTTCCCGCAGTAGAGGTTGGAGGAGTCGGTTGGGGCGATGACGTAGCGTGCACGTGCCTATGCGCTTGAGATTCCCCCCTGGGTGTTGTGCGTGGCGTGTATTTTTCCTGTGACCAGTATTTTTACGAGCGTTATGACTCGCAAGAAGGGCAAGAAGCGCAACCGTGGGCGACGCCGGCACAGGCGTTCCTAGGAAGCGACCGCCCCGAGGCGGCTGCAGGGCGGAGAGCGCCTGCGCAGGGCCCTGTGCGGGCTCTTGGCCTGGAGGCCGGTGCGCCAGGTGCTGCTGGGCACAGCCGCCAAGTTATTTTTCAGGAGCGACGTGCCGGAGGCCCTCGCAACTGGGGTGCTGCCGGACGCCACGCTGGACATTGCGCGGCGCCTGCACGGGAAGCCTGCTCAGGCTTTCCTCCCCGGGGGCAACCCCGGCGTCAAGCCGCCCGGCCAACACCACCTCTGCTGCCACAAGTGCTGAGTGGAGGACCCGCTGGGCACCATCTACTTGACGCTGAGTAGGCATTGCCTGCACGAAGGCAGACATCTGCCATATGTGTTCGTGCAAGGCTCCTTGCGGCCGGTGGTGGGCGTGGCCCACCTGTTTGATCTGTAAGAGACAAGCTGTGTGGGTATGTTCTGCTGCTTTTTTGGCATGACCTAGACCCATGGGGGGCGGCACACTGTCGAGTTTGTGTGGCCTGCTTCGGTGTCCGTGCTTGTGTGCTTTCGTTTGTGCTAAATCTTAGATCACGTTCTGATCTATGGTTTAGCTCTGCTTGTGGTGTGTGTGTGTGTGTGTGTGTGTGCGTGTGTGGGGTGTGCATGCGTGCGTTTTTGTTGTAGAGCCTTTTTTGCTTTTGAGCCTGCAGCCCTCCCGTCCCATCCATTACGATTTTTGCGAGTTCTATCGCCTTGTTCAGGGCTTCTGTGACAGGCCCCATGGGGGGCGACACACTGCCGAGTTTGTCTGGCGTGCTTCGGTGTCTGTGCTTGTGTGCTTTCGTTTGTGCTAAAATCAAAAAATGCAAACCTTTTTCCACCTCAGCACTTTAGACACTAGCAACTCTCACTCTCCGGCCGTCGGCCCTCTTGCCAAGTTTTCTACTATTTGTGGCCTAAAATTGACCTCGCCGTGCAGTAATTAACCCTCCATACGAAAGCACAAGAACACATAAAACATACCATTTTGGTGTTCATGTTCATCACGTAGGGCCATTGACGCCCGTCAATTCATTAGCCGGACCCAAATACCTCCGTTGACCCTCTTGCGGGGTGCCACATCTTTGGGGTTCTGGTTGTGGGGTTAGTGGGTTGGTGGGGGTTGGAGTTAGTTGCGGGGTTAGTCGGGGGGTCACTCTGTGGGTTAGTGGGGGCTGGGTTAGTGTGGCTTTGGAGGTCCTCCCTCCCCGCACATCTTGGCGATGCGCCTCAGCCTCCTCTCACACGTGCGCGCGCACACACACACACACGCACAATGATATTGGCACCTCCACACATCGATCCCCTCCCACAGACATCCTTCCTTCCTCCTTCCTATGTCCTCCCCTTGCCCTAGCCCTTAGGGTAGGGAGGGTATTCTCTCTCTTTTTGCAGGTTTGGTTTACATTTTTTTTTGGCGGTTATCCTATACCTCTCACTAGTTCAGTGGATGTAAGTGTAGGTATGCTTGTGTCTGTGTGTAATTGTGCTTGTGGTTGAGGTTGTGGTGTGTCGGGCTGTGGTGTGTAGGTATGTGGTCCCCGTAGCCCTGTTGTGTGGGTCTATGCCGTGTGGGGCTGCGGTGTATTGGGCCATGCTCTGGGGAGCTTTGGTGTGTGGTGCCGTGCAGCACATTGTGCACATGTTTTGTTGATGATCCCCCCCCCCCCCCCCCCAACAACCCCCCCCCCTAGCTGCCCGAATAGTGAGGTACAACCGTTAGGAGAGAAACAGAGAGAGAATACCCTCCCTAGCCCTAGGGCAAGGGGAGGAACATGTGCGCGCATGTGCTAAATGTTAGCGTCAAATTTGCGTGATTTTCACGAATATACGCATTCTCGAATATACACCCTCCCAACGTTGCCGCTGACACAAGCAACATTTCCGTTGCAAGTAGTGGAGATCATGCACAATAGACATACAGACATAGAGATAGACAATCCTAATAGCCCATACCAGCCTACTTCTTCTTCGGGAAGGGGGGGGGGTGTTCTTGCCCTTGACAGTCACCACCTTCGTATGGAATGTGCTAAGGGGTTCTTTGTCCTTAGTTTTCTTTACGTGTTTTTTCGGGGCCTCGTCCTCACTATCCCCATTGTCGGTGGTTGGTTACTTCTTTGAAGGGGTGGCCTTCATCTTCCCCCCCCCCCCCCCCCCACCATCTCGATTTCCTCCTCAGACTCCTCAGATTTGATATCCTCCTCCCCCTCCTCCTCCTCAGTCCCTATTCCTGGGGAGCCAGGCATCCCAATTGACGAGGCACACACAGTCCATCTCCTGCACATAAGCTGCTAGTTGCTCACAGAACGCACCAAACAGTCCCAGGCTGCAATACATGGGCTCTCAAGAAGGCAAGACAGAAGCTCTGCCGGCAACAGCGCGGAAAATGTAAGCAGGAGCAAGGGCACTTCATCCTCAGACTCGCGTTCACGGCGCGGAATGAACCCAAGCACACGTAGGACCTAGCCAGCCGCTGCCAGACCAAAGGTGTTGTTGTATGCACCCTGATCACGAGTAAAGGTGTTTGGGACTTTAACTCTGAATTTATCCGGTACACAGGAACAAATTGTCCTCTCCTCAAACCGATAAACCGGGTGACCGATCGCTTGGTTGTAAAAGGAGGTCATAAAGGAGGCCAATCCCCACACTCCCCAGAATCGCGCAATGGGTTCACCACAAACTTAACGCCTGTCACCATTCTCCCAATTGCAATAGGCACCAGCCTCCTAGCCACCTTCGAAACCAATGGGTGTATATCCTCCAACTGTTCTTTCATACACTCAATGAAGACCTGGTGCAAAAAGCATAATTTCTGACAGATGGAAACTGCAGCTCCTAAAATTGTCCCGCCTCACATTATCGGGACCATTTTTGATGCCTGATGCATACACACCATTTTTTACCCCTTCAATGCAATTGAGTACGGTAACCCTGCCAGTGATCACCGGAATCGCCTTGGCTTGGCCCGCCACAGCCTTAAGGGCCTCCCGAGTTGCGTCGGCCAACCAGTAAAGTGTCACCCCCCCCCCCCCCCTTCTTTTACGCCCTCCCGTTGACGCATTTCTCACCCCATGGTGTACTTCTAACCCCATGGTGTATTTCAAACCCCATGACCGCCTTGGAGACCCACAGTCCCGAGGTTTGTGGTGCCCATTGTCGGAAATACCCAAGCCGATGAAACCCTACCCCACACCTGCATGCCCATCTGCTCCATCGTGCGGCTCGTTCAACCAAATCGTTGTTGCCCACTCCCCATTGGATGATCGGACTGCCGGTACCTTGACGGGACGTGCCAAAGCAATCCGCAGGTTCCCCCATTCCTCATCTGCCCACAGGTATGCCTTGTGCAAAGTCTCCCACGAAAGCATGGGGTATTGGATATCCATTTTTCCATTTTCCACTTTGGATGCCCTTGGCGACTTGGCAAGCCGTTTACGAACCCGTTGCATCTCGAGGACATTCACTAATGAGATAGGACACTGCAGGCATCATCGGTAACACTGCTATCTGACAACGGTCTCTTTGGGGGGGGGGGGGGGGGGGCAATCAGCTGGCTCGACACTAGAACCACAAAGGATAGGGGGATGGGTGCACGTATTTTGAGGATGAAGGTGCAACATCTCCCATAGTCTATTGCGTTTGAGCAGTCTTGCCTTGGCATGTGACCCACTGATCTTTGCCTCCTCTCCAGCCATGTTCAGCAAGATTTCGTCCATCTGGTCGTTAACAGTCGCATAGTGTAGAGGTTCATGACTGTAGAACAAAAATTGGGTTCGGGTAGAATTTGGGAGCTGCAACCCCCATAACAATGGTAAGTAGCAATATGCACCAAGTCGTCACAGGCAGCAATGTACCCTTTGCGAACGGCCGGTAAGGAAACTTTTGAATGGGGAGCAAATATGGCGCGAATTTGGGTGCACAAACCTATGGTTTTGGCCCAAAAAGACTTCTTTCATAGGGTTGGGCTGGTAGCAATATTTTTAAGAAATCTAAAAAGATAAAATCTGGCTGGCTGTGAAAAAAAAATGGTCGTTTTTGGACACGCTAGGGTGCCATGGTGCCCCCCATGCTGCACACTGGGTCACAGAGTACCACAAACACGTGTTATTTTTCCGGTTTTGCAATTTTCGGGAGCTGCAGCTTCCAAAATGTTCGATCCACTTTTTGGTGCTTGTTAGCAGCAATTCTGCTCTGGCTAATGTTGGCCCTTATTTTTCGTTCGTTTATGCAATCAGCAACAATCGGGGATTCCTCAGCGTCTGTTACCTATCAGCATGGGATCACATCTCATGTATATTGGGGCTCAGTGAGTTAGCAACCGACGAGCAAAAAAATGAAACCGGTTTTTGCATGTGTTTGCCCATCTGCATCGGTGCTTCATTTTTCAAGTTGGGTTTTCGATGAAGGTTTGTATACAGCCTTGTAACAACATTGCAATACTGGTTTTTACTGTGGATGGGCGCTGTGGCTCCCAAAAATGAACATGATTCATGAGTTTTGACTATGTATCTCCGTGCGCCCCGCAATCAGCATTATGTGGCAAATGATGGTGTTTCAGGGGTGTGTGTTGCACAGCACAAAAGTGCTCTTTTTGAAAGTGCTTTTTTAGCACCCATTTTCGAGCGGTACCCATTTGGGAACTGCGCCATGTCCCCCACGTGCGGATCCGGCCGCCTCAGCAGTGTGAAGTTGGGATTGCCAGGTGTTCAAGGACTCGGTGACATGTGTTGTGTGTGTGGGCAGTGTGCGCAGGTATGGAGCCCCACGTGACATTGGGAGCCATTTGATTTGACCACGTTTCACGGTTGGCCAATGGTTCCTTGCACACCAAATGGTGTGTTTCGGTCCGGTAAGGAAAGAAAAAAGGGTGTAGCGGACGTGAACCTTGCTAGCGCCACGGAACCGGTTGTATCAGATGCTGAATTCAGCTAGCGTGCTTTGGAAACTGACGTTTGGCATCAACACAGAAACCCTGTGCACAAGTGCCGTGTGGCCCTGAAGGAAGGGCACACTGTATAATGAGTGGGGCAGTGATAGTGATTCTTACGAGCGCAGTGGTGAGGAGCTTCCATCAGTGCCTACACACTGGACCAGGCCCACCACTATAGTTACCACTAGTAGCGCCATTTCCAGTAGTAGCAGCAGTAGCAGTAGCAGTAGCACTGGCAGCAGTGCAAGTAGCTCCGGCAACGACACAAGCAGGTAATCCGTGACCACTAGTGATGGAGAAGAAGATGCACCTGTAATTAATTTGGATGAGCCAGGTTGGTCCAATATGTCTCCGGCTGTGTACATGGTAATCAGGGGTGGTGTGAATTGTCAGCCGGGCCGCATGCCGAATTGTTCGGAGATGCCTGACACACTTTTCCTTCGTTTTTCTTTATTTTTACAACCCGTTTCTGTCCTACATGGTTCCTCTCTTTACCCGCGGTTTGTGTAGGTGCTGCCTTCATGACGACCCTTCATAAGTGCTCATAATTTTACCCGCAGTTCGTGTAGGTGCTACCTTTAGGACAACCCGCCATAATTGCCCGTCATTTTACACGCAGTTCGTGTAGGCTTTGGCTATACCTACGACATGGACAACCCCAGGGTGATCTCTGTAGAAAACACCTCGCTACTTTCGCAGGCAATAATCCCATTGGTAATTTTCCAAGTCTTCGTGTACCCAATCGTGTACGATAAAGGACCAGCACCACAGTGACATGTGCTGAGTTTGGCACTCTATTTCATAAATCTTCTCGTGAACACTCACCCCACAGAATATATCTTGTCATAAAAATTATAATTATCATGGAGGTCAGCGCTCAGTTGAAACTTATTTTTCAACGCCTAGTTACCACGTTCTGCGCCCAAGGATTTGGCACTTTGGGGTACTGAAGTCTGGGGAATTATGGGAAATCATGGGGAATTATGGGGAATTTTGCGAAAGCACAAGGGAACTAAGGGGAATTATGGGGAATTGTGGGGAATTGTGGGGGTTTTATGGGGAATTATGGGGAATTATGGGGCTTTTCCGTTAGGGTTGCCGTTGATTCTAGTGTCCTTCTCCAATTGGAAAACCTTTTGGGAGTTCAACGAGAAACTTTGAAAAGGGGACACGTGGAGATGTGAAATGTGAACGTGTGAGCAGTGGCCATGTTCATGGTCCATTGCCACTGGTTGTGGCTCTCCCATTTTGCAATACCAAAAGTGTCAAAGCTGGAGGAGTTTGAGTTGAAAGACTGATTGGCAACGGCAGTATCTTTGTATTGGTTGTGTGCTTTGTGGAGGTAGGGCCGCCGCAAGGACCCTCCCCTTGTGGTGTGTGGTACCATGGCGGCACATACCCAAGCTGATGATACCCTGATGGTAATGGTGTGTGGTGCCCTTGTAGCAGGGAAAGAAAATATTCAGGGCAAAAAACCTAGCTGTGGGCTGAAAAATTATCAGGCCTATGCGCCCGCCAGCGCCAAACTGCTGCAGCTCGCCAAAAGACAGGAATTATGGGGAATTATGAGTGTTTGGTGGGGAATATGACTCGTAGGCTAATCAACCACTTCAACCAGTCCCCATGGCTAGCCTCATAGCGGTGGATTGTTTCTGCTGTGCTTTTTGGACCCTGTCAAAGGCCCTCCATGTATATTCCATTTGGCAGCACTCTTTCTTGATAAATGTCCAAATAAATTTCTGCAATGTGCCCATCTGTGCTTATTTCACCACAGATTTCGGACCTGCCGCTAATTCTTGCTGAATAAAGAAATAGATGGGCGCAGATGGTACACTGATCATGGGAGCTTAAAAGCAGCGTCGAATGCCGTGGTACAGAAATCAGATAAGAACCTCGGTTTTGTTAGGGAATGACAGATCAGCTATGGTATATGACCCTCCAACGTGAACATCCGCGAAAAGAAATTGTCAATTATGCGACGGTGGATAAGGTCCAAAGGGTATTTCCAGCAAATATAGCAGCCATGCTAGGTGCTGAATGGGACTTGTATTGGGGCCTACCTGCCGTTCCCGCTCAGCTTGACCTCATGGCATGGTGGAGAGGCATGAAAAGCCAACTACCCCAATTGGCAGCACTTGTCATTCGCACGCTATCCATCCTGCACACGGCCACTGATGTTGAGCGGTGCAATGGCTATTATACATTGGCCCGCACGGACAAGCAACACTCCTTGAATGATGCGCATCATTTAGGGCGGTTACGTTTTGTGATGAATGGCGTTGTTCCGCCACCTGCAGCCGTTGGACATAGGTGTACACAAAGCAATGTCTTGCAGGCTTGTGTTGCACACACTTCCCCATAAACCCCCAAAAAACCTCATAGTTCTTATTCATAGTTGGCATTCACCTGCGTTTGCCATATTGTCACAGCACCTGCAGCGGCAGTTGATGATAAGGCAAAAGGAGGCAAGAAGGACAAGAAGGAGAAAAAGAAGAAGTAACAAGGCTTGTGTGCTTTGTGGTTCTGCTTGTGTGGCCAGAGATTGATGGCCTGGTTAAGCAAGGAATCTAACAGACCAGAACAAGGCACAGCTTCAGGGGTTTCAGGTACAGGTTCAGGGTTCAGATATCTCAACGTAGCTGAGTATGAATGGACTGGGGTAGGGATAGGTCAAATGTCAGGCAAACAGGAGGATAACATCTACTATACTCCTGCACAAATCAGCCATGCATCCGTGCAATGCAACATCACATATGAATGACACCATCTTCCCACACCAGCCAGCAATAACGTGAGGGTAGGTTGCACGGTGCCCTGCTTCACATGACCTTTGAATTTTTCAATCTTCAGTTGACTGTGTATTTTGATCCCCCCTGCCTTGCACAGCACACTGTATTAAGTGTGGATCCAGATCAACATTGCTGGTGTCGAGCCTCTGCTTTTCTTGTTCTTATGCTTTCTTTATTATTGTTTATCATTGTCGGAGTGTATGAATCCTCTTTTGTTGCTTTTCTGCTTCCCTTATCATTGTTGGAGTGCATCAATCCTCTTGGTTGTGGATAAGAGACATAGCATCCCTGCAGCATGTCCACCTAACTCCTAGTTTTCGTAGCATGTGCATGATGTTTACAAATCATTTGGGTAGAGCTGTGAATTAGGGTGCCACCCCCTTGTTTGGAACCTCATTGTTCAGCCCTGATCATCCTAAAGGTCCATACTCTAATGCACACTTTTGACCCAATTGGACTTTTTTCATCTCTGTTGACATGCACCCAGCAGTGCCATGCTGACCACTGCCATCAACCTTTTCTCAGTGCTGCATATGTATCTTCAGTGACTTAGGAAGGCCCCCTGTTGAGTCCTGTCTGCATATCTGCCACAGCATCATTTGGGCATTCTGGAATGCATCATTTAGTTTGCCACGCGTGAGTCTACTCTGATACCCAACTCCAGGCCCAACAGGTGCAACGAACACATCCATATTTCCAGCATTCCACAGAGACTTTGTCTTGGGTTCAATAATCATTCAGTGGGCAATCATCTTTCTCGAATGGAACCTGAATTTGAACTGCTGTCCAGGCTGCGAAAATCACTTCCATGGAGCTTGAAGCAGGGTTGGGGCGAGGAAAGGGATCACAGTCATGGGTGCTTCAGAGCACAAACCCTGCAGAGTTTCCACTAATGCACTGTTTTTTTTTTAGTTGCGCTGTCACACTGTGATGATTTGCCTCAGGTCCTCATTTCGTACTGTCAAAAGTCAAGGATAATTGGTGCAGATATCAGTCCACGAGATCTGTTTCAGGAGGTTTCTTGCATGTGGTAAGCATGCATGAAAATTACAATGTGTGCAGCTGTTTTGTGACCACTTTTTCCAACACAGCTGCTTGTGCCTTGTTTTGTTGTGGAATCTGTGAATTGAGATGTCTGTGTGCATGCTGTTTTGGATTGTCTTGGTTTCCAAATAATGTCTTCATGATGCTGCTTTTTTGGTGGTGCTGCATCACCAATATTTCCCAGGTATCTCCAAGGGTCTATTGGTATGAGCTTTCACCTCCTCAAGGAGTTGGGCTGGTCCGTGTGGCGTTAAAGGCTGAGGGCCGGGTTTGTCATGTCTGACAGGTTTCATCCTTGTGGGCTTTTTTGCCCGCATGTGGGAACCATGGACATCTTTTGTCTCAGCCTTGATTGCACATTCCAGGCAATGCAGGCCCCGCCCCCTCTATCAGCCCACCGCCACAGACTCTATTTCTCTGTAGCATGGATTCCTATTGGATTGCAGGTCCTCTCCCCCCCATGTAGATCAATCTCCTTCCTCTGTGCTCTCTTTGTGCCTCCTCCCTCAACACTGACTTTTCTCCTTACCTCTGTTTGATTGCTTAATCCAAACTGCAAATAGTGGAGGGCACCTCATCGCACAGTGGGGTTTGTTTTTCTGTGTGGTGAAGTTTCTTTGGTCTTTTTCGCAATCCGACACTCATCCACCCACAAACACACACCCTGCATGACACAGACGTTTGTAGCCCAGCAATTGTGACACTCTTCTGTACTATGCTTTTCTGGTGTGTGCAAGTCAATGGTTGATATGGGGATTTGGCACTGGTTTTAAGCCTCAATTGTCTGGCCTTCGACAAGTCCAGATTCTCTGTAAGTTACTGCCCCACTGACCTCTTCTGACCTCTTCTTGCTTCGCCACTCTGGCTGACAGTTGGAACAGGCAGCTCATTCCAATCCCAGGAATTTTCTGTGGTGCTATTTCCGCGCAGTTAGCAGTAAGTCCCTCTTCAGTATCATGCCTCGCCCAAACTTGTGCATATACCATTGCTGCTTGGTCCAGGGCTGCTAGTGGTGCTGCTCACAATGCAGCTATCCAAGGGCAAGACCCAGCCAGTTTGAGTCACACAAACACGGTGGTTCAAAGGATGCCCCCTCCCCCCCCCACAAAAGTGTGGATAAAGCACCAAGTCTTGCTTTTGGCCATTTTGGGACTGGGGGGAGGGGGATATCTGTATTGGCATCCTCCTCCTTCTCCTGAAAGAGGGAGTGTTATCCACTTATTGGTTTGTCCCCAAGAAGGCAGGAGATACACATGTACTATCACCCCTTTTTGGGCCCCGAGACGGCAGGGGATACACAGGTGCACTCCACACAGTTTTAGGGAGTGTCTTTTTCGTATGCCGATGCAGGTTTTGCACATTATTGTGCATGGAAGAAACCTCCTGTTTTTTGCTTTGGGTTTTTTTTTCAGGCATGCTATTTTTCTTGTTAGAGGCCGAAGTACGAAGCATCTCTTTTGGGTTTTGTTCCTAGCTTGACATTTGGAACAGATGGGTGTTTGGTTGAAATGGCCCTTTGGTGTTCGGCTTGCTGTTGGTGGGCCGTGTGCGAAAACCTGTTGGGTAACACTCAAGGGGGCTGGCCTGTTCGAATTCAGACCCCTACCCCCCTCCAAACAGATGCATTTGGTGTGTCCCCCCCCCCCCCCAACTGTACCAAAAAACCCCCTGTTTTGTCGCAAAATCCCCCCCCCCAAAAGGTACCAGAAGCCCCCCCCCCCCCCGACTTGGGATGCTCAAACAAGTGTTTTCAGGTCGTTTTGAGCCCGTGGTGGCACGTTTTGGGCCATGTAAAATCCCAAAATGCCTTCAAAATGGGCCGTTTCAAGACCAAGAATGGGTGGAAAATGGGTCAAAAATGCATTTTTGCAAAAGTGATTCTGGACCACTTGGGGTACCCAAACATGTGTTTTTAGCCCATTTTGAGCCCGTTGTGACGCATTTTGGCCCATGGAAAATCCCAAAATGCCTTCCAAAAGGGCCGTTTCGGGACCAAAAATGGGTCAAAAATGGGTAAAAAATGCATATTTCCAAATATGATCCTCGACCATTGGGGATGCTCAAACAAGTGTTTTTAGCCCATTTTGAGCCCGTTTTGACCGACTTTAGCCCTTTCAGCCGCATTTATGCACCAAGTTGTACTCTTGGCGCGTAACTTAGAGCCCTATAGTGGAGCCACGTAGAGTTGGGGAGAGGGGTGTAGATTAGAGGACATATTACTACACCCCTCTCCCCTTAAATCTAGGTAACAAGCAAGCAAACAAGCAAGCAACAAGCAAGCACTTCCCCTTTCCGTTTTGGCCATTGCTCCGCCTCATCACTGCGGGCTCTACTCTACTCTAGCCATTGTGAAGCCCAGGTGCTGCCCTTGCCAAACCCAAGTTTTGGACCAAAAACTCAGCGGTGGCGCCTTGCGGCCCTAACCAAGTCGGCAGGTGCCCTCCCAAAACTGCGCATTTTGTGCCCCAAAACAGCGTTTTTTGGCCCAAAAAGGCCCCGAAACTCAGCCAAAACCGCCAAAAGAAGGCAAACGCGTCCTGCACTGCATGTGGCCTAGAAATGGCCAAAAATGGCCCGAATGTGCGTTATTTGTGTCCAAAAAGCCCAAAATCAAGAACGGGCCGTATCTTGGGCTACGTGGCTCAAAACCAAATTCCGAGGGCACCTAGTCCACCCGCGACCCCCATTTTTTGTGGTTTTGAAGCCTTAGCATCGGTCAACGAGATGCGTAGACCCGCATACGAGTCGTCACTTGGTGCAGCCGGAGGGCAGCCCAGCCCGCGCACGGCGGCGCCCAACCATGGGTCCATGAAGGTCCCCGGGGCGAAAAACAGATTTTTTTGCAACTTGTTCCTAACCACTTGGGAGGTCCAAAAAAGTGTTCTAGGCTGTTTTGAGCCCGTGGTGGCACCTTTTCGCCCATGGAAAATCCCAAAACGCCTTAAAAATGGGTAGTTTGAAGACCAAAAATGGATCAAAAATGTATGAAAAACACAATTTTTCAAAAGTGATGGTGCACCATTTGGGATGCTCAAACAAGTGTTTTTAGCCCATTTTGAGCCCGTGGTGACGCATTCTTGGCCAATGGAAAATCCCAAAATGCCTTGGAAATGGGCCATTTTGGGACCAAAAATGGGTGAAAAATGGGTCAAAAGTGCATTTTTACACAAGTGACCCTGGACCATTGGGGGTGCACAAACCACTGTTTTTAGCCAGTTTTCAGCTCGTTTTGACCGACCTCAGCCCCTTCCGCCACGTATATGCACCAAGTTGTACCCTGCACACGTACCTTAGAGCGTTACGGTGGAGCCACTTAGACTTTGGGAGAGGGGCGTATATTCGAGGATATATACATACATATATTACTACACCCCTCTCCCCTTAAATTTAGGTGGCAAGCAACAACAACAACAACAAGCAACAACAACAAGCACGTCACTGTTCCGTTTCGGCGATTGCTCTTTCCCAAATCTCGGGGTTGACTCTACTTTAGCCATCACAGAGCCTAGGTGGTGACCTTGCCAAATCAGAGTTTTGAGCAAGAAACTCACCGGTGGCGGCGCCGGGCGTTGGTGCCAAGTCGGGAGCCCTCCCAAATCTGCGCAGTTTTGGGCCAAAAACAGCCCCTTTTCGCCGAAAACAGCCCCCAAACCCGGGCAAAACGTCGAAGCGAAGGGAAACGGTGACTACACTACATGTGCAGTGTCACTTCGCCGTGTCAAAGAGCCCTCTAGTGCCTTTCAATTCCACGATATGTCCGAGAAATGGCCCAAAAAGGCGCCAAAAAGCCCCCAAATCTGCGCAATGTGCACCAACACCCCGAAACCAAGCACGGGCCGTATCTTGGGCTATGTGGCTCAAATCCGAATTCCGAAGGCACCTAGACTACCCGCAACGCCCCACTTTTTGTGGTTTCCAAGCCTCAAAATCCCCGAACGAGACGCCACACCCTCGCCACAAGGACGCGACAGGTACAGCCTGCAGGTACCACAAAGACCCAGACAGCGTGCCCTGACCGTATCCTGTGTTGGCTTTTGGGTTTTGCTACTTGGAGGGAGGGATGCATGAGTTTGCATGACTTTGCATGCCCATTCTAGCCCTTTACAAAGCCACAGGCGCCCCGGCGACACCACTGAGCGCAGTGGGGGCCCTAGAAGTTTGTAAGGACAAGGCAAAAAAAAATAACTGGCGATTCCCTTGGCGCAGCGCCTTCTTTTCAGTGTTAGGGAAGTTATAAGTAATTTTAAAATGATCCCGAAACCATGGAGAAGTCAAGAAAAATACCTTTTTTCCTTAAAATGCGACAGTGGTGGCCACCATAGCACAAAGAGTGAGTAAGAAAAAGTGTATTTCCAAGCCAAAGGGTAAGCCTTAGTTGTCTTAGAGATGCCTAGAGGCATACTACGTTTTTATCTTAGTATTGGCCTTACCAAAAAGGGGTGACAAAGCATTTTGACCTATAAAACCAAGCACTAAATTTTGGATGTTGTGTGGACCCCTGACCCCCCATCTGATTGGACATAAACACCATCTCCTAGACTAACTGAGGCGCTGACATTGGTCCGGAGTCTATACATTTTTCTATATTTTCTCATGAATGCTTAGCTATCCTAGTGGTTAGCAGCCTAAGGGGCTGTGGCACCTCTTTTTGAAAGGTCCCGGGTTCAATTCCCAGTTAGCCTACCTAAGTTAGAGGTTCCCATGTGACATGGCAGTGACCTCGGCGCCACAAGCCATGCCACCTCAGCACCTATGGGACCCAGAACAAAGAGTGCAAATCTTTAGATGGCACTATAAAAGAGAGAGTGCCCATGTGGGCAGTTTTCCCATGATTGTAGGATACTTTCTAACTATCTTTTCCTAATTATGTAATGATTGTAAGTTCCTTTGTGTAGATACATTGTCTATCTTTTCTCCACCCACCACCGCCTCCCCCTGCAGCCCCCCCTTCCACGGAGGGACCAGAGGGCCCCCTCGCAGGGCGAGACGGGGCTGTGGGGCGCGCAGCAACAGGTGCAGGCGCCCCCCCACTAGAGGAATGTCCCCCCCCCGAACCCGCACCACGAGATGGCTAAATCAGGTACGGGATTCCGTTCACGTGCTTGATGTAAGCCGGCTGGCGGGCCGACGGCGGAGGGGGAACAGGACCAACAGCATTAGGCTGTGGCGGTGGCGGTGGGGACTCGTCCACCACAATATATTGTGGTGACTCATGAACCACCACGGGTGATTGGATTCTCGGATGGGAAGCAAAAACAGGCTCCGAGCCCGTTGCATCCTTTGGATCCCCCCCTCAATTGGGCAATTCCGCGGTTGGGGGTCCTTCGTAGGAGATGTAGTTGTGGGAAGAGAAAACAAGTTTTTTGGGAGGGTTGCTGAACCTCCCTCCACCGGATTCCCTCCCCCCCAGCACAGATGGTTAACCTTCGGCATCGCCGGAGAACCATCCACTAGGGATGGATGATCTTTTGTGCCACTCATAGGCACTGGAGACTCGCACCGGCCCGGCCCTCCGTAGGCTCCGGAGATTCCACGACAAGACACAGGTGATTTTTGACGCCGCTCATAGGCACCGGGGATTCCTCCACAACAATGCATTGGTGGGCCCGAGAGTCCTCCACCATGATGTAGTGGGCCGCCAGGGATTCTTCCACAAGCACGGGGCGAACCCTGGTCCCTGACATAGGTTCGGGCGGTGCAAGCGACGAGGCAACGGAAATAGGGGAATGATGGAGGGTGCGACGTTCCAGCACTCCAATCTCCTCCTTCCCATCGTCGTTCCCCTGTTCCAACGCCACGGGGAACCACTGGTCACACTCATCCTCCTCGATTTGCGTGGGGGATTCCTCGTTGATTGTAGGATGTAGCCTGGATCCGCTTGGGGGATTGGAATACGCTCCCAAGGAAGGAGACTCCTCCACTAGGAAGGAAACCGCCGCGATCCACTCATTGGAATGGGCGACGATTCCACCATAGTGGGGTTGTGCCTAGTTCCCGACAGGGCTTGCTTGATCAGGGCGACGGCCTCTCGCGCCGGACCCAGATGGTCATGAGGATGAGGTGTGAGCGAGATGACTCGACAGTTTTCAGCGTCGAGTTGGTCAACAATAGGGCTGTTGGGCCCTGCTGCAAACAGGTTTTTCCTGACCTGAGGCTCTGGCAACACCCCTAGCGACGGAGCAGTGCCAGAGTCAACCACAATGGGGCCCATTGGCGAAGCCATCGTACCCCAGTCGGCAGGGTGCAGCGTTCGTACGCTCGATCACCACAGTAGATGAGTCAATTATTGCCCGATTCTCGGCGCTAATAACGGTTCCCGAGCCCGTAATAGGCAATTGTGGCCCTATTATCGCTCTCTGGGGGTGGCTCTCTCTTTCGCCCCCAACCATCCGAGGTACACCAGCTGGATCTCGAGGATGGGGGGCCTGGATGCGAACATTCGGGGATCTCGGAAACTTGGGATTTCTAGCCACTTGGGGCTTGGCCTGTTTTTGCGGCCCCTGCCCGGTCGATGAGGTCAGGGCCGAGGAGGTCTTGAGAGTGGGGACCTAGACACCCTCACCTATGCCTCCCGGGGAGGAGATTTTAACTTGAATTCGGTCCACGATGTCGCGGACCGATCGCTTTTTACGATGCCAAACGCCCAACAGAGACGAAAAATTTTCGCCTCTGCTACCATGAAACTGGTCGGGAGCAGAGGTCGCAGTGGCATGGGCAGCAACATTGCTTGGCACAGAAGACATAACAATAGTGTTGACTGAATAGTATCCTGCATACAGATATGGTACACATAGCCAATGAAATACGTGATATGTGCATATGAGAAATCCACCCTATCATCGACTAATTGATATGACTACTAAACATCCAAGACCGCCTTATCTATCCCACATCCTATGTTCCTAACATGGAAATGGAATATAATATACCCTATCCGAAATATATATCCCATACATAGGGCCATATAATGATCCCTTAAGGGTAATATGCTAGGGTAGGGTTGTGACCTCCTTCACCGGCTCCTAAAGACCAGGCCGATGAGATTGAGCGACAGATACAAGAGTGTATCGACGCTGGCCTAGTTTTGGAGTACAAGGATGGGGACTACCCCCCACACTGCAGCCCCTGTTTCCAGGTGGCTAATCCTGGGTCTACATCCAAACGGCTGCTGGTGGACTATGGAGAGCTGAACAAGAAAACGCCAAACCACTCTGGGTCTATACCTAACATGGAGTCAACCCTAGAGAAGATAGCCTCCTGCGGCTACAAGACGAAGATGGACAAGCGGTGTGGTTTCTGGCAAGTAGACCGGACGCCTAATGCCAAAGAGCTCCCAGCGTTCATCACCCCTCACCGGAGGCTGGTCAAGTGGAAGGTCACGCCCTTTGGCGTGCCCAACGCACCTGCTCTTTTTCAAGAACTCAGGAACAAGATCTTGTCCATCCTACGGTGCAGACCTGTGGTGCAAGAACACATCAAGGATGTATACCTGAGAACGAATACCCAGAAGGACCACCCAACCCTCTGTGGTGAGTTCTTTGCTCTCTGCAAGGAGAACCACACCAGACTCAAGCTGGAGAAGTGTGAGTTCATGCAGGAGACTATGCAGTACCTGGGTGCAACATTGCCTATGGGTGGTGGACCCGTGCGGCCTCTAGGGCCAAGCCCCTAATGGATGCCAAGGTACGAAATGGAGACCCCAAGAAAGCACTCCATGATGTACGCAGCTTTTTTGGGGCTTGCAGTTTCTACGGCCGCCACATCAAGAATTTCACCTACATCAGCCCCATCTTGACGGACCTCATCAAGAAGAGTACTACCTGCTGCTGCAGCCCTCAAGAGCAACAAGCGTTTGACGAACTCAAGGACAAGCAGGCTAACGCTAAGTGCTTGGGCGTGCGTAGAGCACAAGGAGAAAGCATGCTGGTGACTGACGCAAGCAATGTGGGCGCAGGTGGAATGTTGTTCCAGTGGCAAGCACTAGAGAGAGGGGGAGTTCGACTCGGCCATTTCCCAATGGGGTACTGATGGAGTGAACCAAGACGGTACTCTCAAGCACAGCTACCCTCACGACAAAATGGTCCTGGTTCCCCTGGCCCATTGGAACTGGAAATGAAACCAGGCCAGTGGTAAGTACTCTACCTACGAGGAAGAACTGCTTGCAGGTAAACTGGTGCTATCCTCCTAGTTCTGACTGTTAGGGAGCAACCCCCCCAGGGGACGGCCCCCCACCACCCCCGCGACACGCAGCCCCCACAGGGCATGCAGGCCAAGGGGACAGTGTTGGGTCCCCGTACCCACACACCCGCGCCCACAGCACGTGGGTGGCGGACCCCGACGGCCCGCCCAGTGGGCGGGCAGTCGGGGGAGGGACAGCGCCTGACCTCAGACGCCCCTCGCAATGGTGGAAGACAGCCCCCCCGGGGACGCCCTTCGGCCACCCCCACAGCGAGCAATGCCGGCCTTCAAGGGCGCACGCTGTGGGGCCGGTGCTGGGTCCCCACGCCCGCACGGATCGCACCCGGGACACACGGGTCGCGGAACCCTGGCTGCCCGCCCCAGAGCACGGGCGGTCGGGGGAGGGACAGCGCCTGACACCAGACGCCCCTCAAAACGGTGGCAGGTCACCTCCCCCGGGGACGGCCCCCCACCACCCCGGCGGCACGCAGCCCCCACAGGGCATGCAGGCCAAGGGGACAGTGTTGGGCCCCCACACCCACACACCCGCGCCCACAGCATGTGGGTGGCGGACCCCGACAGCCCGCCCAGTGGGCGGGCAGTCGGGGGAGGGACAGCGCCTGACCTCAGACGCCCCTCAAAATGGTGGGAGGCACCCCCCCCGGGGACGCCCTTCCGCCACCCCAACAGCGAGCAACGCCGGCCCGCAAGGGCGCACGCTGTGGGGCCGGTGCTGGGTCCCCACGCCCGCACGGATCGCACCCGGGACACAAGGCTCGCGGAACCCTGGCTGCCCGCTCCAGAGGATGGGCGGCGGGGGGAGGGACAGCGTCTGACACCAGACGCCCCTCACAACGGTGGCAGGCCACCCCCCCCGGGGACGGCCCCCCACCACCCCCGCGGCACTCAGCCCCCACGGGGCATGCAGGCCAAGGGGACAGTGTTGGGCCCCCACACCCACACACCCGCGCCCACAGCACGCCGGTGGCGGACCCCGACAGCCCGCCCATTGGGCGGGCAGTCCGGGGAGGGAAAGCGCCTGACCTCAGACGCGCCTCACAATGGTGGAAGGCACCCCGCCCGGGGACGCACTTCCGCTACCCCCACAGAGAGAAACCCCGGCCCGCAAGGGCGCACGTTGTGGGGCCAGTGCTGGGTCCCCACGCCCGCACGGACCGCACCCGGGACGGCCGCCCGTCCTCTGGAGCGGGCGGCCAGTGTTCAGCGACCCGTGTGTCCCGGGTGCGGTCAGTGCGGGCTTGGGGACCCAGCACCAGCCCCACAGCGAGCAACGCTGGCCCGCAAGGGAGCACGCTCTGGGGCCGGTGCTGGGTCTTCACGCCCGCACCGACCGCACCTGGGACACACGGGTCGCAGAACCCCGGCCGCCCGCCCCAGAAGGCGGGCGGCTGGGAGAGGGACAGCGCCTGACACCAGACGCCCCTCACAACGGTGGCAGGCCACCCCCCCCGGGGACGGCCCGCCCACCACCCCCGTGGCACGCAGCCGCCACAGAGCATGCAAGCCAAGGGGACAGTGTTGGGCCCCCACACCCACACACCCGCGCCCACAGCACGTGGGTGGCGGACCCCGACAGCCCGCCCATTGGGCGGGCAGTCAGGGGAGGGACAGCGCCTGACCTCAGACGCGCCTCACAATGGTGGAAGGCACCCCCCCCGGGGACGCCCTTCCGCCACCCTTACAGAGAGCAACGCCGGCCCGCAAGGGCGCACGCTGTGGGGCCGGAGCTGGGTCCCCACGCCGGCACCGACCGCAACCAGGACACACGGGTCGCGGAACCCTGGCTGCCCGCTCCAGAGGACAGGCGGCCGGGGGAGGGACAGCGCCTGACACCAGACACCCCTCACAATGGTGGAAGGCACCCCCGCCGGGGACACCCTTCCGCCAGCCCCACAGCGAGCAACGCTGGCCCGCAAGGGAGCACGCTGTGGAACCGGTGCTGGGTCTTCACGCCCGCACCGACCGCACCTGGGACACACGGGTCGCAGAACCCCGGCCGCCCGCCCCAGAAGGCGGGCGGCTGGGAGAGGGACAGCGCCTGACACCAGACGCCCCTCACAACGGTGGCAGGCCAACCCCCCCGGGGAGGGCCCCCGACCACCCCCGCGGCACGCAGCCCCCACAGGGCATGCAGGCCAAGGGGACAGTGTTGGGCCCCCACACCCACACACCCGCGCCCACAGCACGTGGGTGGCGGACCCCGACAGCCCGCCCAGTGGGCGGGCAGTCGGGGGAGGGACAGCGCCTGACCTCAGACGCCCCTCACAATGTTGGAAGGCATCCCCCCCGGGGATGCCCTTCCGCCACCCCCACAGCGAGCAACGCTGGCTCGCAAGGGCGCACGCTGTGGGGCCAGTGCTGGTTCCCCAAGCCCGCACGGACCGCACCCAGGACACACGGGTCGCGGAGCCCCGGCTGCCCGCTCCAGAGGACGGGCGGCCGGGGGAGGGACAGCGCCTGACACCAGACGCCCCTCACAATGGTGGCAGGCCACCCCCCCCGGGGACGCCCCCCCACCACCCCCACAGCACGCAGCCCCCACAGGGCATGCAGGCCAAGCGGACAGTGTTGGGCCCCCACACCCACACACCCGCGCCCACAGCACGTGGGTGGCGGACCCCAACAGCCCAACCAGTGGGCGGGCAGTCGGGGGAGGGGGAGCGCCTGACCTCAGACGCCCCTCACAATGTTGGAAGGCACCCCCCCCGGGGATGTCCTTCCGCCACCCCCACAGCGAGCAACGCCGGCCCGCAAGGGTGCATGCTGTGGGGCCGGTGCTGGGTCCCCACGCCCGCACTGACCGCACCCGGGACACACGGGTCGCAGAACCCCGGCCGCCCGCCCCAGAGCACGGGCGGCCGGGGGAGGGACAGCGCCTGACACCAGACGCCCCTCACAACGGTGGCGGGCCAGCCCCCACGGCGACGGCCCCCCACCACCCCGGCGGCACGCACCCCCCCCAGGGCATGCAGGCCAAGGGGACAGTGTTGGGCCCCCACACCCACACACCCGCGCCCACAGCACGTGGGTGGCGGACCCCAACAGCCCGCCCAGTGGGCGGGCAGTCGGGGGAGGGGGGGCGCCTGACCTCAGACGGCCATCACAGCGGTGGAAGGCACCCCCCCCGGGGACGCCCTTCCGCCACCCCCACAGCGAGCAACGCCGGCCTGCAAGGGCGCACGCTGTGGAACAGGTGCTGGGTCCCCACGCCCACACCGACCGCACCCGGAACACACGGGTCGCGGTACCCCGGCTGCCTGCCCCAGAGGACGGGCGGTCGGGGGAGGGACAGCGCCTGACACAAGACGCCCCTCACAACGGTGGCAGGCCAGCCCCCCCCGGGGACGGCCCCCGACCACCCCCGCGGCACAAAGCCCCCACAGAGCGTGCAGGCCAAGCCAGGTAGGGGGGAACCGGGATTGGACCGCCCCCCCCCAAGCTTGCCAGACGGAGCAAGGGACCAGGGCAGGACAGGCGGAGGGGCACGGACCACGTGGAATGGGCCTACCAGCGCCCAGTGCCGAGACCGCGCGAGGTGCACATGCCACACCACCCAGGGGGGGGGGAGCGCGAGCGCACACACACGGAAAGGGCACGCGGGGACTACCAGAAGGGCAACCGCACCGAGCTCGTGGAACGCACAGACCGCGTGGAATGGCGTACCAGCGAGCGAGGGTAAGGGACACCCGGACAGGACGGCCCGCAACAAGCAGCGCGGGACACGCGGGGTGGGAAGGGGGAAACGGAGAGACACAACACCAGGTACCGGCCCGAAGCCCCCGAATTGGCCGCGAGCGCCGCGCACACACGGACGGGGCACTGCACCCGCCAAGGCAGTAGTGGCGCACTGCGCCACGCCCCAGCCCCTAGGCTAGCCAGCCTCCGCGCCAGCCCAAGGGGGTCCCACTGGCGACAAGCCAGTAGCACAGGCCCGGCAGCGCCGGCGCCCCGGGCGACCAGCCATTAGGGTGGCGACGCAGTGGGTAAGCGCCTGCAGACATGGCTGCGAATTGATGCACTGACCGGGGAGTGGCGAAATGGGGAAGCCGGGGAGGGACGGGGCTCCGAGCTCTGTGAACCCGGGGGACTCCGCCACCAGGCAGGAGGTGCGTCTTGAAGGGCCCCCCACTAGGACCCGGTGGGGAGGATATCACCTGGCCCGACCAGGTGGCCCCCCGGGGCCGAAAGGCGTCTAGTACCCGCAAAATCAAACCTCAAACCTCAAGCCTGTCAGGGAGCAACCCTGTGGTTGGGCTATGTGTCCCACAACAGGTCGGTACCTTCCAAAAGGGGCCCCCACCTGAGAAGGCTAAGCTCAGACGCTGGTACCTACCTACCTGAGCCAGCTACGGCTCTCAGTGCATCACATTGAGGGCGTTAAGAACGAGTGTGCGGACTACATCAGCCGCAACAACTTTGACGACACGATTGGTGCGTGATCTGAAGAGCTAGCCAAGGAGGCGTTCAGCCGTACCGATGTACACCTGGACCTCAACATGACCATGATCAGAGCTCTAGATGGACTCCAACAAGTCAAGTACCGGAAGGAGTCTAGGGACATCTACAAATGCTTGCAGAAGCGTCTGGATCTCGGCCTGGTTAACCGTGAGCAATGGAAGCGGGACAAGACCTGCCTCTGGCATGAGGATTGGATAGTCCTGCCTAGCGACTGTGTCCCGGCACTCCTCAAGTGGACCCATGAGTCCAGTGGTCATGTTGGGACTGACCGTACATTGAAGCTATTCAAGAAATGGTTCAGAAAAGGTTTCTGGTTTGCTCTCACTTGTGTTTGTTCGTTATATATGCTTCTGAAAACCTTGCTGATTTTCCACAACTCAAAATGAAGTCCTCACAGAGGTAATGTAGAGCAAGTCCAGGCACCGGATCAATCAAATCAGGATAAGTACTTCCACAATCAAAACATGTCTAACAGAGAGGGGCTGCAGATAGACAAATGTAGATCTGAATACAAAGCTCCAATGGTTTATAAACAAAATAGATGATTTTAAGTGAAAACTGGCATGACTCAGGCCTCCAGGATAGCACCAAGCACTTCATGTGCACTCTTTTGGATGAAATGGAGTTGGTTAGGAATCCCGGGCATAGGAGTTAGGCCAGACACAGGATATGGCTTGGCCAAGTAATTGTATTCAGAAACAGCTACAAAGTAGAACCACAATAAGTAGTAGAATCAATTGAGTATAGGAGTCTGGAGGTGGGGGACCACTAGGCTTAACCTCCAAGGCCTCAGGCAGGAAATGCCTAGTTCATTTCGGTATAACCTCCATAAAGGAAGATACCTCCGCTCAGGTGAGTGGTAGGGGTGAACTTCATGGGGGGCTAGGGTTATGACCCTAGTTACTTTGAGAAAGTGTACTTCAAACTTCAAAAGAACGACAAAAATGATCAAGTTAGTCTCAACATCAACAAAAGGCTTTTAAGGGGGGGCTCAGCCTGGATCAAGTCCCCAAAGAAAGACATGGCAGTGAATGTTTCTTACTCCTCCCTGGAGTACTACTTGATCAAGCTAGCAGGACCAAGGAAAAAGGCACAAATTTCCCCAAAATTAGCTGAAAAAATGCATTAAACCAGCCAAAGACACTCTCATCTGTGCATAGAAGCCTATCACACCGTAGGTACCCTTGAAAAACAGTGTAATGTACCTTGAATGATGTCCCTTCGATGGGGCATTCCTCAAAACTCGCCAGCGTGCGGCGAAAACGTTTGGTAAAAATTTGGGGGTAGTGGGGTTTGAACCCAGGACTCCCTCCCTAGAGCACACATGCTTGCCCACTGGGGTACAGTCGAACGCTCTAATGCGGACGGCTATCGCTGTATAAACCGCGTTTTAGTAAACGTCCTGACCAAAGGCCAGGGCGGAGCAACACTCCCAATGAAGGGCACAAATCTCCAGGAGCTAAAAAAAATAGAAAATCGACCCAGCAGGGAGTGAATCCTGTGGCTTAGCGAAAGGGTTAGCGATTTAAGAAGTTAAATCGCTAAAAGTTGACGAAAAGACGTCAGAAATCATCAATCTTAATCCAAAATCTATAGTTGCACACAAGCGCAACAGAAGCGGACTCCCAAAAAGAGTTGCGCAAGCGTAAACGGCTCCAGAAAAAGAAGGTGTGAGCGGTAGTTTTCAAAGTTTTTAAATAAAATTTTTGCACAGTTGCATCAAAATTTTATAAACTTTACGAAAACGTATTGAACAGAAACCCACACCACAGAGCAGGTGGACAACCCACCTCCCAGGTATGTTAGTGTCATGTCACATGCATGCATTGCGTTCGTGTTGGTAGTTTTGTAAAAACGCTTGGGTTGTCACTGTTGCGTTCGTTGGGGGTTTGGGCGTTCACTTCCCTTGCTCTGCACAGGTCAAAACGAAAATGAGAGGTATGTGTAACGAATGGAGCACGCAGCCCGCACGTAGGGTTAGTGCATGCGCTGTGCTCGCAATGCATGTGCCTAATCTAGACATTCACAAGCTGTGGCGCTTTCCCTGTGTCCCAATCCACTCTTCTCTTCTCTTCACAGGTCAAAAAGGAAAGTGCTTGCTCGTGTTCGTGTTGCCGTAGCGTTGAAATAGGGTTGCCTAAAACGCTTAGGCTTGTTTTGCGCTGTGCAGTGCGCCACTCTCTCTCCTTCTTCTGCAGGAAACAAGGTAAGAAGGGCATGCATGACACACAATGCATTAATCGATTAGGGTTTTTGATAACTCGCCGTAGGATTGTTTAAACGCTTAGGGTCGTTTTGCGTTCGTGTTCCCTTCGGCATTCACATGGTGCGTCGTGAGTAAGGTACGTAAGCCCAGGAGGAGCTCACCTCCTGGTTGAGTCACGCGCTGACTGGTGGTAAATGGTTGTAGAAAAAGTTTAGTCCTTCGCCTCCCTTCCCTTCATACACACGATGCATTAAAGGGATATAGGCCACGCGCAGTCACACGGTATAACTCTTCCTTAGGCTACCCAGGGCTCCGCCCTACGTTCTATAAGAGAACGGGCGGAGTCCTTAAGCTTGCTTGCTTGCGGCCTGGTTAGAGGACAGCGTATTGTAGGTCAGTCTAAGAAGTGTACAATACGTGGAGGCTGGCTTGGTTCCTCAGCCGCTAACTAGGTCTCATCTGCCTTCGCTTTACAGGTGGGAGATGTTAGGGTGATTGGTGCAGCTGCAGTTGCCTTCGGCGACTTTGGATTTTTCTGCCCACGCTAAAAAGCGTGCTGATCACACAATCAACAAACTGTACCTCAGCCGTGAGTGGCGAGGACAGTCCGACCTCTTCATGTTACACACTGTGCACGCAACCAGAGGCCCCTTCCCTGCAAGCCCTGACAGGAAAACGTGTTGTGACGTCCCTGTTAGGCCACAGTCGCTTACTAGCGCTGTGTCCTCTTGCAATTTCACAGAGGGGCCAGTAGGGCCCGTAACTCCTTCGTCATGGACACCCAGTAGCATGTGTAGGTGTTAGGGTCAGCAGGCCTGGCAGGGACTGAGTGCAGCTGTGCTCACCCTGCCGTCGAAGGCTGGTGCTGGCATTAGTGTGTGTAGTGTAATGGTGTCTCCTGTCCTGCGTGCTTTTCCTCGTGGGGAGGAGAGCGTGTTCGTTTTTGGCCCTTAGAAGAACGGGCGTTTTGTATGCCCTTAGCACACTTGGCCAACCCTCCCCTCTAGTACGTAGGGCTTTTGCCGTCTTCCTCAAGGAGAGGCGCCAGCACAGAAATCGGGCGCCATAGGTGTGGTAATAGTACCTGATTAGGACCTTCGGTCTGACGTCAGCGAAGCCTGGTCTCCGGGAGCCACGCCGGAGAGTGAAGTGAGACACACACAGACATACGTAGCACACTTAGGGGTATGGTAACCCGGCAAGGCAGGGTAGAACCCCATGGGTCTGGACCAGTCAGGGGTCCTAACTGTGGGCACAATTGCCCCAAGGAGCGCTGAAACACCTGGCCTCATAACACCTTGCTTGTCATTCCCCCCTGGAGTAGAAAGCCACCGCTCTTCGTTGGCTCCCCAAGGTCATTACATCAGGGCAGTTCCCATGCACACATGGTCAACAAGGTACACACTCGCTGGGTGGCTGCAAACCTGATAAGCGGCCAACTGGCTCACGCTGGTAACCATAAGCATGGGACTGCAGGGCACAGCCAGGGCTGGTGAAACGCTCAGAAAGCAGTGATCTGGGCAAAACAGATGGCCTTCGGCCAGGGAGTGGTTGTCACGGGCGTTACCGGTCCTGTCCTGCGATCCAATGCGGGGCAACTGTGACAACTGCTCTCCCACACCCACGCATACATATCCGCACAAGAGTGCTCACCGCCCCTGGGAGGTTAGAGGACAGTAAATAGTAAGGCACAAGGAGATTAGTTTTTCTTCTTCCGCTCGGACAGAGTCTCAGCACGGGTTAGTAGCTGTCCCTCGTTGATGTCAACGGGGTAGGAGCGAAAGATGGGGTTGATACTCCCATCTGGCCTTTTTGCACTGAACGGCGCCTTTTGTGGCTGGCCAGGCCGGATACTCCCATCCGGCTGTATAAAGGCGGACATGGGTTCCCAGGTTGCCTCAGATAGCCCATAGCCATCCCACAGGGTCAGGAATTTCCAGCCCTGTTTATACTCGTGGCGTGCAATACCTGCAACCACGTAGTAGCCATCGACTGGCATCTCATCGGCAGTCATTTCTTCGAGTTCGTCTACCTCCTCAGGGTTGGCAGCATTCTCTGGGTTGATGCGCTCGACCTCTCTATCAGACAGACGCCACTCGTCCCAGGACAGTTCCTCAGGCAAGTGGTAATGTCTTAGCTGCTTAGGTGCACACAGCAACTCCCCACCTAAGCGGGGGCTGCACCTCACATTGATCCTGGATCCATCTATTTCTATAATACGATAAGGCCCAAAGTAGGGGTCCTGCAGACAGTTGCGAGGCCAAGTGGGCAATCGCGAATGGTGTACCAGCACCAGGTCCCCTACCTTGAAGGTGGCAGGATGTCTTGTGCGGTTACGCCTAGTCAACTCACGTTATCGAACGTGTTTCAGGTTAGCTCTAGCCAGGTTAGCCAGGTGCTGCCTATGCTCTAGCGGATCACCTACAGGGCTCTTGTAGTCCTCAGGAAAAGGGGTTTTAAACAACCACGCAGGACGCCCCCCATGGAACAGTTCGTGGCGAGTATAGCCAGTTGAGGAACTCTCCTGAGAGTTCATGGTTAGGACAGCCCAGGGTAACAGATGTACCCAATCTTTGGTACGCTCCTGTTTCGTCAGAATCCTCAGGTTCTGCTCCAACACACGGTTCTGTCTCTCGCACAGAGGGTTAGAAGTGTGAGTTTGGGGCACACCTCTGGTCACATGGATGTCGAGGGCGTCCAACACTCGCTTGTACCATCCGGTATCGCTCCAGATACGTACATCCTCGTCTGAGTGCACCTCCTTAGGTGCCCCATAGTGTTCCAACCATTGTTCAACCAAAAATTTTACAGTAGAAAGATTTCTGCCTTACACCCTAGCATAAACCAAAAGTTCAGGATCAAACTTGCTGATGAAAGTCCACCCTTGATTGTAGGTCCATGGCATAAAAGGCTTAACAAATGACCCAAAAATATGCACATGTCTCTTGAGTATGAAATACCAAAAAATATATGTCTCTGTGGTTTCTGGGCCTTTTACTATCACCATAGTTCAGTTCTGACCTTTATTTATTCAACTGCCCACTCAGTAATACTGACCGCCATGGATCCCCCATGTGGCCCATCATGTCATTTCTGCATCAAGATTCTGTACAATTGTACCACTGCGACTCTGCCTGTCACCATCATCTCCAGTCATTCGTCAGATTTACTGATCATCTTTACTGTTCATGCTGTGCAATCTTGGAATTGATGCATCATGCTGTGCATTCTGGGATCTGGGTGCATCATGTGCATTAATGTAGGAAATTCACTACATGGTCGACCAGAGTTCAGCTTAATAACTGAATCCTCATATAAATAGGCATGTTCGCAAAACAAAACAGCCTCAGTGGGTCCATCTAACCCCCCCCCTGCAGCGCTGCAAGTCCTTTGCGTGCGTCGCGAATGTATAACCCTTAGATGGGCTCACAACATGCATGCGCAGTATCCAAACACCCATTTCTTGATTGTAGTCAGACCTCAGGTGTTCTGACAGAGCGCATGTGAGTTGCGCGTGTCGTTTGGGGCCGTGCTCAGTCAAGCTGCTTGCGCGCGTCATCCCTCATCGCTATGATCTGTTCGTCGCCTAGGCGTGGAGGCGGCTGACACGTCCTTGGCAGCTTTGCGTAGCGCGTACCTTGAATTCCACGCGTCGATCCCAGTGTCGTTGTCGCTGCAGGCAGTCCGGGTGATCTCGTTGTCGTCAGTCTGCAAGTAGCTGTAGTAGTGGTACTTGGTACTCATCCGTCTCTCTCTCCTTTACACCGTCGCTCTCCTGGTAAAGGTATTGGTACGGGCAATGTTGTGAGGTGGACCTTCGTTGGCATTGCACAGACCGCGTTGTGGGTTGCGTGTTTGTTCAATAAAATCACTGCCATTCTGCGAGCGTCCTTCCATCCAGTCAGCAGGGTTTAGTCACTGCACTGCCGCGATGGCCCTTGTAACGCTCCGGAAGTTCAGCGTGCACGTGTTGGTTCATTCTTTGGTGGGAAGGGGTTGGGATGATTGATTCCCAGGAGGAGAAAAAGCTGTCACTGTACACCGTTCCTACACGGCGTTCACCGTTTGCTTAGTGCCTGCGTGCGTAGGCGTCTACCCCTGGTCACAGTTGCCTTGCGCCCTAGCTACCCAGAACCTCGCCAGCGGTGCTCGCTGTTTTCAGTGTGGGTTTCATAAAATTTTTTTCTGCCTTTTTTCCTCCCCCCAAAGTCTCTTACACTCTTTCCCTCCCCCCTTCTGTCTCTTGCTCCCTCTCTCTTCTGGCCTTTCTGTTGGTTTGGGTCGTTGAGTTCGCGCGCGAAAGTTGGTTAGAGGGACGCGAACTCCTGTTTTGGCACCTTAATCCATACCTTACTGTTGACTGTTACACGTTGCTGCAGTACCTTGATCACTCAGCAGCATATTTACAATGGTTTTTAGCAAGGCTGCCGCCAAGGCCAAGCCCAAGCCTCAGCCCGAACCGGCCAAGCCCTACCCCCAGTTACCTCCTGCACCTGAGTTGCCCAGTGGCACCCTGCCCGAGCCTGTCCCTTTCCCGCACGTTCTATTGCCTCTGCCGGCTCCTGTACCACCGCCGGCAGCCACTCCTCCCCAATTGGCCCGAGCTGCGCTTCCTGCAGCCTTGGCGCTACCGCCTCTTCCATCGCCTTCCACTTCAGCTTCTCCCGCTTCAGCATCTCCCGATCCGCCCTCCCCGCTTTCCTTCTCCAGCACTCCACCTCCTCCACTTCCTCCTCCAATCACCTACACCCGCATCCCCTTCGCCCGCTCCCACCTGCCCGTCCAGTCCCTCTTCAGGCCCCCACGCCAGATGGAGCCCGTCGGTCGCTGGGCGGTAATCCCTGGCACTGGCGGGCTGCGGCTGCGCTGGGCAGAGGCGACGCTGGAGAGCATCCAGCTGAGCGAGCCGCGATGCCTCCCTGCAGCTGTCGATCCGGGATTAGTGCCTGGAGCCGCCGATCCGGCTGTGCTGAGCGAGGAGGCCTACGAGACGGTGCTGGAGTCGGAGCCGTCGGACGTGGAGTCGCTGGACTTGCTGTCGGGCGTGGAGCCGGATCTGTCGGACAAGGAGTTAGTGGACTTGCTGTCCGGCATGGGGCTTGAGCCGTCGCCCGTGGCCTCCCTTGGCTTGCAGTCTTCAGGGTCTTACATGCTGTGCTTATCGTGCTCTTTCTTACTACTGATTTCTGCCATTTTGAGCACCTTTTGCAGTTCGTTGGCATTGTAGTAATCCCGAAATACTGAACTCACGTTCCCTTGGTCCAAGATAAACGCTGTGTAGGGTTCCCACGTTGCCTCCGCCATAGAGTAACCCTCCCACTTGACCAAGAATCTCCAGCCATGCCTGTACTTCGAACGCAGTATAGCTTCCACCCTGTAAAAACCCTTTGCCTTCATCTCAATCGTGTTCATGTCCGGCAACTGTCCTTCTCCTTCAGAATCCTCCGTGCGCCCGAGCACCGATGTCATGTCCTCATCTTGACAATCGTTGAGCTCATCCTCGTCAGCCGCCATTTCCTCGTCAAAACCCTCCAAATCCAGGTGGTACTCGTCCATCAGGGTGTACCTCTTGAGGAAAGGGAAGCCGACTTCAATCTCTCCCCCAAACCTGGGACTTGCGCGTACTTTAACCGAACTAGGACCCAGATCTGTGACCACAAAAGGGCCATAGTAGGGTAGATCTAGGTCTTTCTTTTTCCAGCGCGGTAACCTCTTGTGATGTACGAGCACCATGTCTCCGATCTGGTTTTCGACGGCTTTGCGCCCACGGTTGCTGCGTGTGTTCTCATGTTCCCTGATCTTCTCAAGCAGTTCTTTGGCCTTACTTGCTAACGCAGCTTGTTTTTCCATCCACTCTTTCACCTTAGGATTCACGTTCTGCAGCGTCGGGAACTCCATGTGGAAACCAGGACAACCAAAGAAGAGCTCGTGCGGTGAGTAACCAGTACGCGTGGACACCTGGTTGTTCATCAGGTATATTGCGTACGGTAGCACCCTCAACCAGTCCCTCCCCTTCTCCTGCGCCATGAGGATCCGCATCACTGTTTTGAAGGAGCGGACTTGCCTCCCACAGAGCGCGTTCTTGGTGCGCAAATAGGGCGTACCGAATCGAATCTCGCAACCAAGTGTCTCTAGTAGGCCTCGGTACCAGTTGCCTGCTGCTGTTAGGCGCATGTCCTGATCGGAGTGGAAGACGTTCGGTAAACTATAGACTTGTGCCCATTCTTCAAACAACGTTTTCAGCACGGTGTCGCTGTCGGCCTTCTTGTTCATAGGGAATGCCCTTGCGAATCTGGAGAGCCCGCACGTGACCAACAGCGCAAAGTTGTGCCCTGCGTAGTGTGGCAAGTGCATGAAGTCGAGGTACACGACAGAATTTACCATATGAGGTATGGGCTGGTTCCCCATTTGTCCGCGATTGACTTGACTGTTGGGTTTTCCCACGATGCAGTGGCAGTCTTTTGTCACCGCGGTCATGAGTTTCTTTTTCTCTGACTCGGTCTTGTTGCAGTGAAAGTGGCGGTCAAAGAACCACAAGGACCTCTGCACTGCTGGATGACCGTTGACCGTGTGGCGGCATCGTAGCGTTTCTTGAAGATGGGATTCAGGTACATAGACTCCGTCTACCTTGTACACCACGTCTTTCGTCATTGACCACTGCTCCCCAGCAATCAGCTTGACCTGCCCTGGTTGCAGTTGCTTCATAACTGCAACGTAATCCTTCAACAGTTCCTCCTTTCCCCACTTCTTCTGCGGTCGCGTGGTCTTCATGAACAGGTCGAGTTGCACATCCATCTTGGCGAACACGTCCTTTGCCATTTCCTCTGATGATTGTCCCAAGTGGTCGTCGAACAAGTTGCGGCTCAGGTAATCTCTTAGCTCGTTCTTGAGTCCTTGGATGTGGTGAACGGCCAGTCCTAATTGGGACACGAATACCCACCATCGCCGTAGTTTCTTTTGTTCGGGAGGCGGTGAGTCCATAACGTACTTAACCGAATCCTGATCACAGAGCCAGCTAATGAGATTGTTACCAATGATCCGCTGTTGACTAGCGAGGACCAGTACTCCTCCCAGTAGTTGGTGCCCGTACGTGTGATACTTGGAGCGAGCTGCATTCCATTTCCAATTCCAGTGTCCGAGTGGAACAAGTCGCCATTCTTCTTCGTTGTACGAGTGTTTCAGGCTGCCGTCTCGATTTACTCCTTGCGTTCTCAGCCTTTCGTCGATTTCTTGACACTGTTCAGGTCGGAGCGCTTGCCATTGAAAGAGAGTACCGCCTCCCCCCACGTGCGAACCGTCCGAGACGAAGACAATCTCTCCTTTCGGCCGCGGCACTCCCCGAGGTATTGCTTTGCAGATTTTCTCCTTCAGTTCCTCCGACTGGTTTTTCTCCTCATCTCTCCATTTCCATGGGGTGTTGTCTTTGATGAGGTCTGTCAGTATAGCCGAGGACTCAGTGAAATTCCTGACGTGGCGCCGGTAGAAGTTGCAACCCCCGATAAATTGCCTTATCTTGTTGAATCCTTCGGCATTCCCTTTGACTCCGTCGATTGTAAAATCCATCAGTGGCTTCAGTTTGTCCTCACACAGTCCCCAATGACCGTCTCCAACTCGGAACCCTAGGTACTCTAGGTCAGTTTTGAGGAACTCGCATTTCTCCAGCTTGATACGGAGATTCTGCTCCACGCACACGTCGAAAAACTCCGACAGCAACAGCAGGTGGTCCTCAATCGAGTTTGTGCCTAGCAGCACGTCATCGATATGAGCTTCAGCAACCGCTCCTCGTTGGAGCAACGCCTGGACTGCGGGTCCATGTTTGAGGAGGGTGAGCACCTGGTTCATCAACTCCTGGAACAGCGCGGGGGCGTTGGCGATGCCAAGGGGCATGACCAGCCATCGGAACACCCTTCCGTTTGGTGTCTGAAACGCCATCAACTCCTTGGCACGCTCCGTCAAATCGACTTGCCAGAACCCTGATCTTTTGTCCATCTTGGACTTGAACTTGCACGACACGGCATTTTCAATGGTGTTTTCCATCACAGGGAGACTGCCGGCGTGCAGTTTGATCATCTTGTTCAGCTTTCGGTAGTCGACGACTAGCCTTTTCGTGGTCGATCCAGGTTTGGCCACCAAGAAACACGGCGAGCAGTGCTCAGGGATTTCCGTGTCCTTGTAGGCTTCGCACATCCCCGCTTCCACCAGCTCTAGGACTTGCCTCATGATCTCATCTTGGTCCTCTTTATAGCAGGGGTAACCTCTCGGAGTAATCCGCTGGTCCTGGGACTCGGGCTTCAGCTACAAGTCCATCCTGACCAGTTTCTTGCTTGACCCGGGGGGTGGTAAAGGTCTGAAGGCTTCTTCGTACCTTGCGAGGACTTCAGCAACTCGAGGATGGTGTTCTTGGATCGTCTTCTTGAAGTCCTCAGAAGCCGCCAGATTGCTTTACCCAAACTCTTGCTTGAGTGTAAGTACCTCCTTGATCTCGTCAGGGTCCACTTGGTGAAATTGACAGAGATTGAGATTTCTTTGACACTCGTCGCAGCAGTGGGGGTATTCCTTCACGCTCTGATCGCCGTATTCCTGCCGTAGTTCACGCACTTCTCGTAGAGTTAGAGTACACGCTTGGTGGCAGTGACACACGTGGGACATTTCCCACGGTCCTTGATACTCGCAGGTACAGGCTGACGGATCATTGTCGTATTCAGGGACATAGACACTCGTACCCCAATTCATCTTAAGCTTCGGTTGCTTTTCTCGCCATTGCTCTCTCTTCTGATTTTCTTGTAGGTGGTCTACTCCATGAAAGAGAAGTTGTTTGAGGTCCTCCTTCTCGTGCTCCCCGATGGGCCAACTGTCTTTGCTGGGCTTCGCCCACTGAGGATCCCTTTTCTCAGAGCGGGTCGTCTTGTCCGCCGCCATGCACGCAAATGCGAGCAAGCAATTGGCTCGGTCATCAAGTTCTCCTCGTTGCGGAGGTATGTCAGGTTCAGTTTCCAGTAGTAGTGCATCTACCAGATCGTCCCATTTCACTGATTCGTACCGCTAGGAGTTGTGAATCGCGATCGTCGACACAATTGGATTCCTGATGTTGTCTCCCTTGTTCGCTGCACAGGTCTCCTCTTCTCCTTCGCTATCACTTTCCACGTCCAGTGTCCGAGTGTTGGCGACAGGTTCTCGTTCCTCCCATTTGACCTGATGGTGATCAGGAAATTTTCTTAGCATCTTTGCTTTTCCGGAACCTGGGTTCTGCCTTGTGACCCACTGCACCTCCTCCTGGTCCAGGTCTTCCATCGGTGCGGGTTTGGTATCCCCGTCCAGTAGATAGGGACACGTTCGCCAGGAAGGTTTCGGTAAAATTTCCTCACTCCCATCTTGGCTGTACATCTGCAGGTGGGGTAGGATGATCTTCGAGATAGTCCGTCTTTCGAGGAGTTCTTTCCACTTCGTTCCTTTACTTTCCCATTTCTTCCCTTCTGGTACCACTAAAACTCAGCGCGCTCGGTCGATCGCCACCTTGACCAGAACTCTTAAAAGTTGGGAGAACCTTGGATTTGCGTACAGCTGCTTCCACCTTTGTAGCCACCCCGAATGGTACCAAAAGGCGGAGTTGTCCTTGCGGTTGCAGAAAAATTGTGAGTCCGCCTTCTGCTTCGACGCGAAAATCTCAATGAAGTCTGAACCCGTCGGATCTCCTTCCAAAGATAAGTCCGCAAACCCTTGTCTCTTCGTCTCCGTCGAAAGTTTGTAGTTCTCACTACGAGCGAGTTGCACGTGGAGGGCCACCATACCTTCCAGCTGCATGTCTGCGCCTAGGTTGAGCGACAGACCTTGGATGATTTGCACCGAGGGTTTTGGTGTGTTGTCCTCGTTCAGTTGGACTTCCACTAGTTGCCCGTGTCTCCGTACCAGTAAATGGTGGGGCGCTTGCAGGGAGAGGTACTTGATGTGTGGGTTCGCTTCAAAGGAGTCGTTTCCCAGGAACACGTCAAACGCGTCGGTGTCGAAGGTGGCGAACGAGAAAGGGATGTCCTCTTCCCCCACGTGAACAACTCCTTTCGTCTCCCCACCTGTCAACTGTACAGCTCCGTTGCCAACCTTGACTCTGAAAATTTCAGCTATTTGGGTCTGTCCTTGCTCCACTAGTCTCTCTGCTACTAAGCTGTTACAGGCGCCCGTGTCGAGTAACCCATGATACTTTTGCTCCCCCAGTGAGACCAGGCACGCGTAGAGTCTCTTTCCCGAGGACCACCCCTCTACTTCTGCGTGGCCTGAAGGGTCTTGTGTGGAATCCCGTGCTTCTCGCATTGCTTGAGAAGATACTTCTCAATGGATAACAGCTTCCTCTTCTTTTTGTTGCTTCCTTCCTCTTCAGGTGCTGCCACGGGAGCGGGATTGGGAGCTGGTTTCGGCACAGGTGCTGGCTTCGGCGCGGGCTTCGGAAGTGGCTGCGCATTCGGCTTGGGGTCACCAGGTTATCCTTGCTGCTGTGCTTGCTGTTGTGCATCCCAGCCTTCTTGTTGCTTCGTGTCATACTTTCGTTTCTTCCAGCAGTTCAAAGCTGCGTCGTTTTCTTTTCCACAGTATTCGCAGTAGATGGTAACTTTGAAAGCAGGTGGTGGATGTTCTTGCGTCCATTGCCAGCCTCCTCCACCTTTGCCTTTGCCGCCGCCTCGTCGTAGACCCTTTCCTTTTCCTTTGCCACTGCCTTTGTCTTCTCCTTTGCCTTTGCCAGTGAATAGTTCGGCCTCAGCGTTGTACTGCGCGTAGTTGAGATGCGCGTGGCGGTCGGCGGCTTGAACAGACTCTCGCTCCATAAATAGGGCTTTGAGCGGTCTCAGGAGATCGGAGTAGCTGTGGGTGAGGGCCTTGCGTGCAGGCGTGTCTTTGCACTCTGGCCATGTCTTCGCTCGGATTTTGCTGCGCAACAGAATCAGTTTGGCGTACTTAGAGTAAACACACGTAAGCCTTGCCACCAGCTTACTGTCTCTTGCCTCCATCTGATTGATCTCCTCCAGCTTAGGGAACTCCTTGAACTTGGAGAGATCTAAGAGTTGTTGGCGAATGTGCATGTCAGTCTCGAACACAGGGAAAGTCTCCCCAATTTCAGCAAGGAACTCCACGAAGGTGTTAGATTGAGATAATAGGTCTTCTAGGAGTTCGCGCAACCAGTCTGTCCTGCATTCAGTCACCACAAGGTCGGCTTTGATCATGTCTGACGCCTTAGTTTGGCCTGTGAGTCTTAGAAAGCGCGCGAAGTCCTTTGCCCAAAAGACAATGTTCCTTCCAGTGAACACAAGCAGTGATGTTTCGATCTTCGCTGTGGCGACACCCTTCCTTTCTTTCCTTCGCTCTCCTTCTTCCTCAGAATCTTCGGTTTGGGGCTCCGTTGGAAGTACCAAGCACGCAAGAAGTCGAAGGCCGTGTAGGTGTGCCTTGTGTAGCGTCTTGATTTGTACTGACTTCTTGAACAAGGGCGTCAACTTACCATGGGTTTGTCGTTGAACAAAAGGCGAGCGCTTGTTGCCTAGGTACGACAACCCTGTGATGGTGGTTTCTAGATCCGTCAACTTGCTCCCATCCTTCAGCTGAGTAAGTTCCAGTGTCAGCGTGTCCATCTTATGTAAGAGGTCATGTAACGTGGGATCATGTTCTTTCCCAGTGGCGCGAGGTGGTAGTTCATACTCGTGTAGATCGTGCAACGCGTCGCTTTTCTTCTCGTCGTCGCGCGCCAATAGGTCTCTCAACATCTTGTCTTTGCCCATTGTTTTCAGGTGTTCTGTGAGATCTTCTAACCGTTCGAACTCCGCATCAACCTCACGCGTTTGTCAACTTTCGCGCGAAGGACCGGCCTCGCACGTGCGTGTGGTTTCACTTTCTGCCCATTCTTCATCCGCATAACCAGTTTCTGGCGCGTGCATTGCTTCACGCATGGGTCTTGCTTCGCACGCAGGACCAGTCTCGAATGGTTTCATGGTTTTGCGCGCAGGCTTAGCCTCCCGCGCAGGACCTGCTTGGTGCGCCAGCCTTACCCTCTCTCCATGCGCGTGAGTATCTTTGTGCACGCACCCAGCAGATTGCGAGGGAGTTGGTACTGGCTTCACGTAGCATCTTTCAGCTGGAATGCTAGCGCTGTGCGATGTTGACTTCTCTGACTCTCTCAACCTTGCATCCCTTGCTTTCATTGCCCTGACTCTTCCTCTCTTGGCGCTCCCTTTTAACCTAATCCCTGGACACACACGTACCCTCCCGAGTATCTTATCTTCTCGCCTTTTTGCCTTAGAACTTTTAGGTGGGGCCATGTCAAACAGCTGGGTTGTAGAACTGGAGGGCTAACCTGAGGTTGATGAAATGTGATGATGATGGAGATGATGCAAAAACTCAGATTTCAAAAATCTCAAAAATCCGCCAGTCAGGGTCCTGGAGTTGCTACAACTCTGTCCTCTGCTACCAGAAAGATTTCTCCCTTACACCCTAGCACAAAGCAAAAATTCAGGATCAAACTTGCTGATGAAAGTCCACCCTTGATTGTAGGTCCATGCCATAAAAGGCTTAACAAATGACCCAAAAATATGGACATGTATCTTGAGTATAAAATACAAGAAAAAGATATGTTTCTGTGGCTTCTGGGCCTTTTACTATCACTATAGTTCAGTTCCGACTTTTATTTCTTCAACTGTCCACTCAGTAATACTGGCCACCATGGATCCCCCATGTGGCCCATCATGTCATTTCTGCATCAAGATCCGATTCTGTACAATTGTACCCCTGCGACTCTGCCTGTCACCATCATCTTCAGTCATCCGTCAGATTTACTGATCATCTTCACTGTTCATGCTGCGCAATCTTGGATTTGATGCATCATGCTGTGCGTTCTGGGATCTGAGGGCATCATGTGCATTAATGTAGGAAATTCACTACATGGCCGACCAGAGATCAGCTTAATAACTGAATGCTCATATAAATAGGCATGTTCGGAAAACGAAACAGCCTCAGTGGGTCCATCTAACTACAGTCTGTTCCCCTGTGATCTTTTTGTTGCAGGGGAACACACGGGTGAAACGGGTTAGGCCACAGGTGACAACCAAACAGCCGTCATAAGCACCAAACTTAGGCAGACCGTGGATGAAGTCCGTGTACAACAGAGAATTAGCACAGTAGGGGATAGGTAGACTGGAGACCAGTCCCCGGTCATGTGAGTTGCTCTGTTTGTTGGCGTGACAGCCACAGGAGTCCACTATGGACTGCATACGAGTACGCAGCTCAGCACAGGTTAGTGGGGAGTAGAAACGCTCCCTGAAAAAGTCAACAGACCTGTTGCACCCTGTGTGCCCTGAGCTGAGATGGGCCCACTGTGGGCAACGATCCAGTCGTGCCTCAGGCACCACTATACGATCCTCATAGTACAGATATTGGCTATCTTTATACCAACGTTTGCCGTCTATCAGGTGTGCCTCTAGGCCATCACTGAGGGTGTTGAGTACGCATTTGTACTCAGCTTGGTAGTCTCTCAGACTCCAGCCCTCCAGCACACCTGCAGTGCGCATGGATAGGTCCAGCTGGACGTCCATGCGGTGAAATCCCTCTGAGCTCTCACCTAGGAGGGCGTTGAAGTTGTTACGAGATATATAGTCAGCCATCTCGTTCTTTATACCTTTGATATGGTGGACAGTCAACCCAAACTGACTGAGGTAGGTCCACCATCGTATTAGTTTCGCTTTTTCAGGAGGAGGACCCTTCTGAAACGTTTTCACTGGCTCTTGGTCACAAAGCCAGACAATAGGGTTAGTACCAAGTAGACCGGACTGGAAAGAGAGCACGAGCATCCCAGCCAGGAGTTCCTGGTCGTAGGTACTGTAGTTGGCTGGTGCTTGATTCCACTTCCAGTTCCAGTGACCAAGAGGTGCCAGACGCCACTCGTTGGCAGGGTAGTCATGCTTCACGGTTCCATCGCGGTTCAGACCTGCAGTTTGAAACTGGCAGTGAGAAAACTCAGCGGGGTTAAGCGCCTGCCACTGGTATAGGGTACCGCCCCCCCCTACATCACAGGCATCTGTGACGAGTATTATCTCGCCCTTAGGGCGGGGTATCCCCAGACAGTTGGCAGAGGAAATTTTCTTCTTTAACTCCTGGAAACAGGCCTCTTCCTTGTCGGTCCATCACCAAGGATTGGTCTTTTTCATGAGGTCAGTCAGGGGGGCTGATGAATACGTAAAATTGTGGATATGGTGCCGGTAAAAATTGCAGGCGCCAATGAAACTCCGCACGTCGTACAGACCCTTCTTAGGGTCGTGACCTATCTGCATGTCCTGCAGGGGCTGCATCTTAGATGCGGCTGGTTTCCACCAGCCATACCCAACATCAAACCCCAGATACTCCATCTCCTCACGCATGAACCCACAATTCTCAAGTTTGGAGCGGAGATGATTTTCCTGACAGACAGTGAAAAACCCTTCTAGAAGGAGGATATGATCCTCCTGGGTATTAGTACCCAGGCTCAGAGCATCGATTACTCCTCCACCTTCCCCCCCCGGAAACCAGTTCTTGTACAAGGGGTCTGCGTCTCAGGATATATAGGATTTTATTCTTTAGCTCCTGAAAGAGAGCAGGGGCATTGGCGACATCGAAGGGCATGACCTTCCAGCGGAAGACACGGCCTTTAGGGCTTACAAAGGCGAGCAGTTGGTGGGCTGCTCGGGTTAGGTCTACCTGCCAGAAGCCACTGCGCTTGTCCATCTTAGTTTTGAATCGGCACTTAGCGATCCTCTCCAGGGTGTTCTCCATGTTGGGAATACTCCCTGAGTGGTTCTGGGTCTTTTTGGTGACCTCACCGTAGTCAACAACCAAGCGCATGGCAGTGGAGCCAGGTTTAGCCACTAGAAAACAAGGGCTACAATGGCAGGGATAGTCCCCGTGTTTACATTCCTCGACGAGGCCAGCATTTATGCATTCCTGGATCTGCCGTCCGATCTCGTCAATCTGGTCTTTTGGGGCGGGGTATGGACGCCGTCTTGCCACAGACCCCTCAAACTGACCTCAGACGCCCCTCACAATGGTGGAAGGCAGCCCTGCCCGGGACGCCCTTCCGCCACCCCCACAGCGAGCAACGCCGGCCCGCAAGGGCGCACGCTGTGGGGCCGGTGCTGGGTCCCCACGCCCGCATCAACCGCACCCGGAACACACGGGTAGCGGAACCCTGGCTGCTCGCTCCAGAGGACGGGCGGCCGGGGGAGGGACAGCGCCTGACACCAGACGTCCCTCACAACGGTGGAAGGGCACCCCCCCGGGGACGGCCCCCCCACCACCCCCGCGGCATGCAGCTTCCACAGAGCATGCAAGCCAAGGGGACAGTGTTGGGCCCCCACACTCACACACCCGCGCCCACAGCACGTGGGTGGCGGACCCCAACAGCCCGCCCAGTGGGCGGGCAGTCGGGGGAGGGACAGCGCCTGACCTCAGACACCCCTCACAATGTTGGAAGGCACCCCCCCCGGGGACGCCCTTCCGCCACCTCCACAGGGAGCAACGCCGGCCCGCAAGGGCGCACGCTGTGGGGCCGGTGCTGGGTCCCCACGCCCGCACCGACCGCACCCGGGACACACGGGTCGCGCAACCCTGGCTGCCCGCTCCAGAGGACGGGCGGCCGGGGGAGGGACAGCGCCTGACACCAGACGCCCCTCACAATGGTAAAAGGCACCCCCCCCGGGGACGCGCTTCCGCCATCCCCACAGCGAGCAACGCCGGCCCGCAAGGGCGCACGCTGAGGGGCCGGTGCTGGGTCCCCACGCCCGCACCGACCACACCCGGGACACACGGGTCGCAGAACCCCGGCCGCCCGCCCCAGAGGGCGGGCGGCTGGGAGAGGAACAGCGCCTGAAACCAGATGCCCCTCACAACGGTGGCAGGCCACCCCCCCCGGGGACGGCCCCCCACCACCACCGTGGCACGCAGCCCCCACAGGGCATGCAGGCCAAGGGGACAGTGTTGGGCCCCCACACCCACACGCCCGCGACCACAGCATGTGGGTTGCGGACCCCAACAGCCCGCCCAGTGGGCGGGCAGTCGGGGGAGGGACAGCGCCTGACCTCAGGCATCCCTCACAATGGTGGAAGGCACCCCCCCCGGGGACGCCCTTCCGCCACCCCCACAGCGAGCAACGCCGGCCCGCAAGGGCGCAGGCTGGGGGGCCGGTGCTGGGTCCCCACGCCCGCACCGACCGCACCCGGGACACACGGGTCGCAGAACCCCGGCCGCCCGCCCCAGAGGGCAGGCGGCTGGGAGAGGGACAGCGCCTGACACCAGACGCCCCTCACAACGGTGGCAGGCCACCCCCCCTGGGGACGGCCCCCCACCACCCCCGCGGCACGCAGCCCCCACAGGACATGCAGGTCAAGGGGACAGTGTTGGGCCCCAACACCCACACGCCCGCGACCACAGCATGTGGGTGGCGGACCCCAACAAGTAAGAAAAAGTGCTTTTCCACTGCTTTGAGGCATACTCTAGTTGTATTAGAGATGCACTGAGCATCCATGCATTTTAATCTTAGTATTGGTCCAACCAAAACTGGTGATAACACATTTTGACCTATGGAACCAAACACCCAATCAGGATATGGAGTGGACCCCTTAATCCCCTTTCAATGTGAAGTAAAACATCTTTTCCTGAGTTGACTGAGCACTGACATACCTAAGGTAGAGCCTATGAATTTATCTATGTTTTTCCCTGAATTCTTAGCTATCCTAGTGGTATGCACCCTAGGGGGCTGGGCACCTCTTTTTGAGAGGTCCTGGGTTCAATTCCTGGTCAGCCTAGCTAAGTAGGAAGATCCCATGTGACATGGCAGTGACCTCATCGCCACATACCATGCCACCTCAGCACATATGGGACCCAAAACAAAGAGTGCACATCTCCTAAGATGGCACTATGGAGAGAGAGTGATCCTGAGGCAGTTTTCTAACTCTTTTCCTAAAACATTTCAGCTATCCTTGTGAATATGCATTCATTTGTGACCTGAGTTGCAGTTTCTGTGAATATCCAATCAGCTTTCACTGTTTACACTGCAGCCCTTCATGCTTTGATCCTGAATTACCTTCTCCTTGCATACTATTGGCTTGGGCTATCCTGGATTGACTTGGCTTAATTGTATTTCAACAAACAAAAGCTTTTCATCATCCAAAACAAGCAGCAGGACACCCTACAGCAACAACAAGCAGCAGGAGAAGCAAAAACACAGTGCTGAAAACACTATAAACTTTTCTGGTAGCAAGAGGCAGCCTGTCTCTGTGCACCGGCAGCGACCCCGCGCCGTACAACCAGTGCTCCGAGCAGGCAAATATAAGCAGAAGGGCGGATTAAGATGGATCCAGGAAGAGTGGACGCCGACGTGAAGACAGCGCCAGCGCCTGAGGCACCGGCAAGGCCGGCGCCTGGCGCTGTACCTTCAGCGGAGCCCTTACATGGGCCAGTGGATACGGCGGAGGACTCCCTGGATGGCCTCCAGACGGCCTTCGGGGCCCTGTCCGTCGAGGAGGTGGTGGCGCAGCCTGCAAAAAGGTAGAGAGGGAGCGAGAAGGATGCTGGAGACGGAGCAGACGAAGGAGAGGAGCAAGGGCAAGACCCGACGGATGTCCCTACCTTCGAAGGCGCACGAAGCGCTTCTGGCCTCCATGCATCACCCTCTCCCATAACCACCACACTCCCAGACACCGCAACATCCACTTCCACAACCAACCCGCCTATGGCAGAGGGCACAGGCTTTACTGGCATGCCTCACTACCCCGCCTATGGCATGGGCCCACCTACCACTGCGCTCCTTGAGGCAACTACTGCCAGTGAGCCGGTGGCTTCCAGCTCTGCGCCGCGATGGTATGCGGCTGACCATCCCCATCCACTCCACGCCACTGGAACCTACATGGAAGTTCCTGGGTATGCTCCTGGGTATGCACCTGGGTATGCACCCTTGAGTGGGTTGAGGAGAGGACCAGAGTCTCTGGGAGGCAGGAGTAGAGGATCGGAAAGATCCTCCAACAGGTCCCTGACGCGGTCGGAGATCAACGAGGTGCTCCGAGGAGCCACTTCGCAAATCGTGAGCGACCTCACGCAAGAGATCAGGGAGAAACTGGAGCCCCTGATGATCCCGTCCCATGCGTCACCTACGATGGTGGGAATGTCACCCCACCGAGTACAGGCTAACCACCTGGCGGCAGGGTTGACAAATACCCTGGGGAGCCTGAGGAGCCGACCGATGCCGACTCCTGCAGCAGTACCGAGAAGTCCATTCGTCCCGAGAACGGCCCAGCCGCCCTACAGCCACGTGACGAACTCGACGAGGGCCGAGCTGGACCAGCTGGGGCTGACAGCCCTAAGGGCTATGGTGGACGTGGCGCCTTATGGCTCCAGTGATCTAGGCGGAGACCCCTCCGACGACGAGCCGCCGTCGATTGATTCTTCTTCGCCATGGGATGACGAAGACACTGAGGACCCCGAGGACCCCAAGGGTAAGAAGAAGAAGAAGAAGCAGAAGAAGACCCGACGCCCTGAAGGACGCCGAGCTCAGGAGGCGAAGGCTATTGCCACCTCCAAGATAGTGGTGAACCTGCCTGAGTTCACAGGCAAGGACCTCAGCGAGTTCGCTGAGAACTTTGGCCGGTTCCTGCGACTGACCGGCCAAACCCACGCGAGTGGGAGAGTGAAGTGCGACCTGCTCCTGCAGTGCTGCAAGACCAAATACCTGGAGAAGCAGGTCAGGCAGATCGTCACTAACTCCGCCACCTTTGCCGATGTGTTGGTTGCCCTGGAGAGGCAGTACCCAACCTACGAGACCGACCTCTCCATCAGGGCCGAGATCCAGAACCTGCCCGTGCTGCCCAACAACCCCAAACCCGGCAGGGTCTCCGAGCTGTTGGCGGACCTGGATCACTGGGCTGGACGACTGACGCCTGGTTCTTACAGCAGCGACGACCTGCTGTTCTGGTTGTGCGCCAAGCTCCCCCGAGAGCTATGGGACGAGTGCCGTCTGACGGCTGAGCGCAAGGCTAGATCGCTCCGCTACGGGGATCTATGCGTGCTGCTCCTGGAGATGGCGCTGGAGAAGGAGAGCGACCAGCACCTGAACAACTACCGTCCTGGTGGTGGAGGTTCTGGAGGCAAAGGGTACCAAGGGTCCCGACCTGGGCAGGGGACTACCCCCAAACACGCCCACGCCCGCCTAATGGAGAACGTGAAGAAGCTATTCTGGTGTGATGCCAGAGATGAGCAGGGCCACCTGCAGCACGCCTCTGACTGCGAGCAGCGAGACTGCTTCGTCGTCCAGGGGAAGCAGCAGGAGAAGATCACCGGCGCCAAAGTGAAGCTGCCGGATCATTACCGCTGCACCATCACGTGTGCATTCTGCGGTAAGCGGAAGCACTACGAGGATGAGTGCTACCATAAGCAACGCCTATCGGCGAAGCTTAAGGGGGAAGATCCTGGCAAAGGCTCAGGCAAAGGTGGAGGCAAGGCCAAAGGCAACGACTCCGGCAAGGGCAAGTCGAAAGGACGTGGTCAAGGTGGTCAAGACAAGGGTCAAGGTGGACGAGGAGGAGGCGCTAACCGCCAGAACGACAACAAGAACAAGGACAAGAACGGAGGTAACCCCAACCCTAATCCAGGGGGGAACTCCGAGACCTCTGGAGGGCAGTCTGGACCTACCACACGCTCACAGACGCAGGCCCAGCAAGAACAAGGAGCCAAGCGTGAGCATGAAGGAGGTGATGACGGCAACGCCAAGAAGAGAAGCCGTTTCATGAGGATGGCCCGCAAATTGCGGAACAAGGGGTTCGAGGTGACCTGTCCCGCGGAATTCTGACGGGGACGCTCTGGTGGCACCCAAGACCTGGTGTTTTGGGTACGTATCCGACTAGGGGGACGTGAATACCTGGGGGTACTGGATACTGGAGCCACAATATCGATAGTTGCCAAGAAAATTTTACCTTGTTGGAGCCTGAAGAACACCATGACCACCGCCGCTATACGCATGGGGGATGGACATGTGATGCACAGCTGCGGGGACTGTGAAGTGGAGGTACCTATGGGCTCCAGGACTATCGCCCATCGGTTCTATGTGATGGACACTGATGCCTTCGACTTTGTACTGGGTACTGACTTCTTCGTGCAGCACTCCCAGATACAATCCCTGACGCTGCAAGCGCCCTACCTCCTGTACGTGGACCACGGCAGTGGCAGAGAGTCTGTGCCACTGGAGCAGTCGGAACATACCTCGAGTTACCTGAGACTATCGAAGGAGGAGCCCTCGAACATGATGGCGGCCTCCAAAACTGAGGACTATCAACTATTGGGGGAAGTCCTAGACCAAGGTCTGAAGGAGTTGGGTTACTCTCGAGAAGACCTAAGTGTGGAGCTGTTCGCCAGCGACAAGCAGCATGTACTGGACCTATACTGCAGCAAGGGGAAGAACTGCAGCTACAAATTTTACTGGCCCTCTTTCGGGATGGCCTACGGGAACCCCAGATTCTGTGAACTGGGGAAGGTGCTGACCAAGGTGGCCTTGGAACGTTCCCGTATGGTCCTGTGTTCCCCCGATTGGGGAGCCCATGGGGGCAACGAGTACTGGCGAACCCTCCTTGACAAGCTGACTATCAGCTCGGTGCGATTACCTGATGAGGCCATCTACGTGCCTCTGGGACGCAAGACGCCCATTGGGAAGCCCGGATGGGGGAGTATGCTCAGCGTGGTGGACGGAAGTCTTACCACCATCCCCTGGGAAGACCTGGACCCTACTCTGGTCCAGGCTATACAACGAGAAAGCGATGGACTCGCCTTGGGTGACTTGAAGGATCGCCTACGACCTCAAGATGCTGTTGAAACTACACCCGGAGGAGATGAGTACGTCGTGACTGACACCAACGCCCCCAACTCTCCCTGTCATGTACCTGTTCCTGATGGAGTCTCTGAGTGTGGACTATCTGAGCTACCTAGCTCTATCCACTCAGACGACGAAACTGAGCACGACGCCTTCTTCGTGCAGACCGCGGTGGAGGAAGTGGAGAACGCCGAGTACGTCGCCCCACTAAAACCCCTACTCTCCATGAGGGTGGAAGACCCCGTGGATGAAGAGCTCGACCCTAGATCCAGGCTCAGGGAGTATGTGGATTCCAAGAGGAAGTTGGTGGCGAAAAAGCTATGCTACGCGAAGCCTACCCGCAGCTCGTGGCCACTGAAGCAAGGACGTATGGGAGACCTATCCCAATTGAAGGAGGACCTCGAACAGAAGATCACCACCTGGCAAAGGGAGGTAGATCTCAAGCTCATGAAGAGCGTGTGGGGCGCCCATGTGAGGACCCCAGGGGAGGACGACCTCTCGGAGGAATGTGTATGTGAACCCCCTCGAGCGTGCCTATGTTGCCATTCTCCACCGGAGATGGTCGAGCAAGATCTTCTATATGCCTACCAAGGGCTGAAGGATGCTACAGCGGGCGAAGAGTCAGTGGAGGACCACCTCCCGGCGTCTATTCAAGGGGCAAGCAACTTACACTCCGACGAGGACATGGAGGACAAGATCACGGTATTGGACCCGCGGGTACAGAAGCTGATAAGGACCTATCTGGAGGTGTTCGGAGAACTACCCCCTCCAGCCTCATGCGACAAGCTGGTACAGATGGACCTCAAGCTGAAACCCGAGTTCGTGGGTCACAAGATACGGAGGAGACCCTATCCAGCTCCTAAAGAGCAGGCCGACGAGATTGAGCGACAGATACAGGAGTGTATCGACGCTGGCCTAGTCCTGGAGTACAAGGACGGGGACTACCCCCTACACTGCAGCCCCTGTTTCCTGGTGGCTAAACCTGGGTCTACAGCCAAACGGCTGGTAGTGGACTATGGAGAGCTGAACAAGAAGACGCTGAACCACTCAGGGTCCATTCGCAATATGGAGTCTACCCTGGAGAAGATAGCCTCCTGTCGCTACAAGACCAAGATGGACAAGCGAAGTGGATTCTGGCAAGTGGACCTGACGCCCAACGCGCAGGAACTACTGGCCTTCATCACCCCTCAGGGGAGGGTATTCAAGTGGAAGGTCATGCCATTCGGCGTGGCTAACGCACCCGCTCTGTTCCAAGAGCTGATGAACAAGATCTTGTCCATCCTACGAAGGAGACCTAAGGTGCAGGAGCTCATATCCCGTGGGGCCCAGATGGAGGCTCACATCGACGATGTATGCCTCGGGACCAATACCCAGGAGGATCACCTAATCCTCTTGGGTGAGTTCTTTGCGGTCTGCCAGGAGAACCACACACGACTCAAGCTGGAGAAGTGTGAGTTCATGCAGGAGACCATGCAGTACTTGGGGTTTGACGCTGGCTATGGGTGGTGGACCCCAGCGGCCTCTAAGGCCAAACCCCTGATGGATGCCAAGGTACGACACGAAGACCCCAAGAAAGGACTTCATGATGTACGCAGTTTCATTGGGGCGTGCAACTTCTATCGCCGCCACATCAAGAACTTCACCTATACCAGCGCCGTTCTGACGGACTTGATCAAGAAGAGTACTACTTGGCGCTGGGGCCCACAAGAGCAACAAGCGTTTGACGAGCTCAAAGACAAGGTAGCCAACGCTAAGTGCTTGGGCGTGCCTAGGGCACAAGGGGAGATTATCCTGGTGACCGACGCCAGCAATGTGGGCGGTGGTGGAACGTTGTTCCAATGGCAAGCACTAGAGAAGGAGGAGTTCGACTCGGCCATTTCTCAACGGGGGACGGAAGGTCTCAACCGAGATGGAACCCTCAAGCACAGCTACCCTGACGACAAGTGGGTCCTAGTACCTCTGGGCCACTGGAACTGGAAGTGGAACCAGGCCAGGGGGAACTACTCCACCTATGAGCAGGAATTGCTCGCGGGTATGCTGGTGCTATCCTCACAAGCACGACTGTTGGGGAGTAACCCTGTGGTCTGGCTATGCGACCAAGAACCGGTCCGCAGTTTCCAGAAGGGTCCCCCACCTGAGAAGGCCAAGCTACGGCGCTGGTGGACCTACCTCAGTCAACTACGGCTGACGGTACACCATATCCAGGGAGTGAAGAACGAGTGTGCCGACTACATAAGCCGCAACAACTTCGACGCCCTGATTGGTGCCCGGTCTGAAGCGCTGGCTAAGCAGGCGTTCAGCCGTATGGACGTACATCTGGACCTGAACATGACCATGATACGCCCCCTGGATGGACTCCAACAATCGGAGTACCTACAGGAGTTTGGGGATATCTACCGGCGCCTGGAGAAACGCCTTGAACCCCTCCTGGTCAACCAAGACCAGTGGAAGCGGGACAAGAGCTACCTCTGGCACGAGGACCGCATCGTGGTGCCTAGTGACCGAGTCCCAGCGCTGCTGAAGTGGACCCATGAGTCCAGTGGTCATGTGGGTGCTGACCGTACCCTGAGGCTGTTCAAGCAGTGGTTCCACACTACGTGGACTGACGACCAACTGCGGAAGACACTCCAGCCTATCGTGGACAAGTGCCCGTGCAGGTCCTGTAAACCAGGGGATATCAGGGACAGAGGTCTCTACTCGACCCTGCCCATCCCACACTGTGCCAACAGTGTTCTATACGTGGACTACACGGAGATGCCGAAGTTCGGGGGCTATGACTTCGCCCTCGTGGTAACCTGTGGGTTGACCAGGTTTACCAGGGTGTTCCCATGTACCAAGCACATTACCGGAGAGGAGACTATCAAGATACTCCTGGAGGAGTGGTTTTGTGTCTATGGGGCGCCCAAGGAGATCAACTCCGATGAGGACGTACGAGTACGCTCAGATACTGGCTGGTACAAGAGGGTCCTGAGATCCCTCAATGTCCAGGTGTCTACGGGGATTCCCTACTCTCACACGAGCAACCCCCTATGTGAGCGACAGATTCGTGTCCTGAAGGAGAACGTCAGGATATGGTGCAAAACTGAACGCACCAGAGACTGGGGGAGACTACTCCCCGTCATATCCTTGATGATGAACTCCCAAGAGAGTTCAGCTACTGGCTACTCGCCACATGAGCTATTCATGGGGCGCCCGGCGTGGTTCCTACACGCCCCCTATCCAGAGGACACCCATTCTTCTGTGGGTGAATGGGTCCAAGAGCAACAAGCGAAGGTGGACAAGGCCAAGGCTATGCTCCAGAGAGTGAGGGAGCGTCAGTGGAACAAGAAGAACAAGCACCGTGTACCGGCCACCTACCAAGAGGGGGACTGGGTGCTGGTGCACCACAGTCGACTACCCGCCTGGCCACGCTCTACCAGCGATGACCCATACTTCGGGCCGTACAAGATCCCATCTGTGGATGGTCACCGCATCACTGTGCGGTGTTCTCCCCGTCTAGGGGGGACCCTGGTGTGCGCCGCTCAACACCTGAAGCGCTACCATGATCCTGAAGACCTCTGTGGGGAGGAGAGGGAGCTGAACGACGAGGAAATCGCCGCTCTGGACCTACAAGGGGCTGCCAGCCCTATGGAAGTTGAAGGTGAACTCCCCGACATGAACGCCGAGGAGATGGCTAAGGAGGGCTTCTACCTGGTGAAGTCTGTCCTACGCCACCGCTATCGCCAGGGTTGGCGCTTCCTCACCCTCTGGGAAGGGTTTGGAGTCGAAGAGGCCACCTGGGAGCCCTTCTCTGCATTTGTTCTACCTGAGGGACGCCTAAACTCAGTTCTGGTTGACTACTTGTCCCAGAACAACCTTGGTGAGTTGTTGAGGCTCGCTGAGACGCTTGCCTCCAAGACTAAAGCTAGGGACTGAACCTTACCCTTACCTGCCAAAGCGTATGTGTGAGTGTGCTAGTCCTAAGGTCCTGAGAGCAAGCCGCAGAAGTGGTGTCCTAATTATACCCAAGTCTGCGCCCTTGCTGAACCTGGAGGGTTGGCTTATTGATGCCACGGGGTACGCCCCGGGTCTCCCCTCCCCTATGCGCCCAATTTCTGTGCTGGCGCAAAACCTTGGGGGAATACCCAGCGTGCTAATCCAGGTATTGTTTTCCCTACCTATCTGTCTACTACAGGGAGGGGTGGCCAAAAGCTATGAAGGCATGCAAAACGCCGTTTTGCTATGTGGCCAAAACACTGACCTAACCACTGTCACAGCCCACCAACCCTGCTAAAATTGCAGGAAAAGGGTGGGACAGTGACACACCCCCGACAGGTCCTACACACCCTACAGTGGCACCATCCTGGTGGGCGAGCACTGGGCAACTGGCTCTAGCCCCCACTCAGGACTACCACTCCTACACTCACACTCTACTGGGCGTTGCGAAGGTGAAGGTCTCATGGGTCCTAGCGACCCACCTGTGAAATGACAAGAGAACACAGCGCTGCTAAGCAACTGTGGCCTAACAGGGGACGCCACAACGCGTTTTTCCTGCTAGGGCTTGGAGGGAAGGAGTGCTCTCTCGTGCAAGGCGCAGATGTCGATGAAGTCGGACTCCCTGCTCTGCCACAGGCGGAGCGGAGTTACTTGTTTGTGTGATCTGCGCCCTTGTTTAGCAGGGCATAAAAAAAAGGCTGCTGCACCAATCACCCTACCTGCCCACCTGTAGACAAAGGCAAATGAAAGGGCGTTTGCGGCGGAGGAACCAAGCCACACTCCAGGTATTATACCCTTCTCAGTGTGACCTATAATACACTGTCCGCAAACACGCTGCAGAAGCAGCTACCCTTGTCAAGCAAGCAAGCGTTAAGGGACTCCTCAGGTTCTCTTAAAGAACGTACCGAGGAGCCCCTGGGTAGCCTAAACAAGGTTTACCGTGCGCACTTCGCGTGGCCTACCCTTTAATGCGTGTGTGCATGCACGAGTATGCGACAGGAACGTGGGCAAACCTGCCCATCAATGCGTCAATCCTGACTCCACCAGGGGGTGGCCACGCCTCGGCGTACCTACCTTACCTACCGCTGGGAAGTGAAGCAAGGTGAGAGGACAAAAGGGGCGCACGCGAAGAACGTTGCAATGCACTTGTGTGTATGTCTAATCACCCTGATCTGACCGCTAATCATCTGCAATCTTTCTAATCAATCCCTCTATCGCTTTCTATCTTTGTTAGCGCTGCTACAAGGCTCGTTCACGGAGACACGAGACGAGCAATGTGTATGCGGCATGCGAGACGAACATACCTGTAGTTTATACCTGATTCATTGAAGTCTTTTCGTTCATTTTCGAATTCTTGAATTTTTGAAGCTTCTATTAGTGTGGGTGGAATCTGTATGTTTATTTATTAATGTGTGACTACGTGAGACATACGTTTATAATTCCATTATTTCTCCATTTTCCGGCGCTTCGCTAGGAGCCGCTCCTGCGCGCCGCCATTTTATGCGTATGAATTTTGTGGATTTAAAAAATCCAGAGATGACTATCATTTCTATAAAAATGTGCTTCTGATGCACAATTGGATTCTGCTCAGGTGTGTCGTTTCAGAAAAATTCTACGCCGTCATTTGACGGATTTTGGTGTCGTCGCTTCGTTTTTGCGTGGATTCGTCCATAATTCTCCCATTCCTGCCTCTGCAGATACCCACGCGCAGCCTCGCTGAGCAGGCCGTGTTCGGTCCGAAACGCAGGCGCCTGGAGAGACTGAGCAGAACCAAGACCCCACCAAGGGGCAATTTTAATTTTCTTTCGACTCCCTTCGCCCTAAGACAGGTCACAGGTCGCCAGCAGGTTTACGAGAACCCATGCGAGTGTGTATAATGTGTCTTGCGTTTGGGTTGTGTCGACGCTGCGTCTTGGAGGGAGGGATACATATGCACATGTTTGGCATGCTCCCAATCTAACCCAACCAAGCCACAGGAGCCCCGGCAGCGCCATGAGCGCTGAGTCTTCTGGAGGAAATGATACAATCAGAGCAGCAAAAGGACGCCAGCCATGGTGGCGCCCATTTTACAGTGTGAGGGAGACTGTAGGTATTTTAAAGTAGATGTGGAAACCAAGGAAAGGCCAAGAAAAATTCCCTTTTTCCTAAAATGCGACAGTGGTGGCCACCACAGCACAAGGGGGGAGTAAGAAAAAGTGCTTTTCCATTGCTTTGAGGCACACTCTAGTTGTATTAGAGATGCACTGAGCATCCATGCATTTTAATCTTAGTATTGGTCCAACCAAAACAGGTGATAACACATTTTGACCTATGGAACCAAACACCCAATCAGGATATGGAGTGGACCCCTTAATCCCCTTTCAATGTGAAGTAAAACATCTTTTCCTGAGTTGACTGAGCACTGACATACCTAAGGTAGAGCCTATGAATTTATCTATGTTTTTCCATGAATTCTTAGCTATCCTAGTGGTATGCACCCTAGGGGGCTGGGCACCTCTTTTTGAGAGGTCCTGGGTTCAATTCCTGGTCAGCCTAGCTAAGTAGGAAGATCCCATGTGACATGGCAGTGACCTCATCGCCACATACCATGCCACCTCAGCACATATGGGACCCAAAACAAAGAGTGCACATCTCCTAAGATGGCACTATGGAGAGAGAGTGATCCTGAGGCAGTTTTCTAACTCTTTTCCTAAAACATTTCAGCTATCTTTGTGAATATGCATTCATTTGTGACCTGAGTTGCAGTTTCTGTGAATATCCAATCAGCTTTCACTGTTTACACTGCAGCCCTTCATGCTTTGATCCTGAATTACCTTCTCCTTGCATACTATTGGCTTGGGCTATCCTGGATTGACTTGGCTTAATTGTATTTCAACAAACAATAGCTTTTCATCATCCAAAACAAGCAGCAGGACACCCTACAGCAACAACAAGCAGCAGGAGAAGCAAAAACACAGTGCTGAAAACACTATAAACTTTTCTCAACAGCCCGCCCAGTGGGCGGGCAGTCCGGGGAGGGGGAGCGCCTGACCTCAGAAGCCCCTCACAACGGTGGAAGGCACCCTCCCCGAGGATGCCCTTCCGCCACCCCCACAGCGAGCAACGCCGGCCCGCAAGGGCGCACGCTGAGGGGCCGGTGCTGGGTCCCCACGCCCGCACCGACCACACCCGGGACACACGGGTCGCAGAACCCCGGCCGCCCGCCCCAGAGGGCGGGCGGTCGGGGGAGGGACAGCGCCTGACACCAGACGCCCCTCACAACGGTCGCAGGCCACCCCCCCTGGGGACGGCCCCCCACCACCACCGTGGCACGCAGCCCCCACAGGGCATGCAGGCCAAGAGGACAGTGTTGGGCCCCCACACCCACACGCCCGCGCCCACAGCATGTGGGTGGCGGACCCCAACAGCCCGCCCAGTGGGCGGGCAGTTCAGGGAGGGGGAGCGCATGACCTCAGACGCCCCTCAGAACGGTGGAAGGCACCCCCCCCGGGAACGCCCTTCCGCCACCCCCACAGCGAGCAACGCTGGCCCGCAAGGGCGCACGCTGTGGAACCGGTGCTGAGTCCCCACACTCGCATGGACCGCACCCGGAACATACGGGCCGCGGTACCCCGGCTGCCCGACCCAGAGGACGGGCAGTCGGGGGAGGGACAGCGCCTGACACCAGACGCCCCTCACAACGGTGGCAGGCCAGCCCCCCCCAGGGACGGCCCCCCCACTTCCCCCCGCGGCACGCAGCTTCCACAGGGCGTGCAGGCCAAGGGGACAGTGTTGGGCCCCCACACCCACACGCGCACGCCCACAGCACGTGGGTAGCGGACCCCAACAGCCCGCCCAGTAGGCGGGCATTGGGGGGAGGGGCAGCGCCTGACCTCAGACGCCCCTCGCAACGGTGGAAGGCACCCCCCCCGGGGACGCCCTTCCGCCACCCCCACAGCGAGCAACGCCGGCCCGCAAGGGCGCACGCTGTGGAGGCGGTGCTGGGTCCCCACGCTCGCACCGACCGCACCCGGAACACACGGGTCGTGGTACCCCGGCCGCCCGCCACAGAGGACGGGCGGCCGGGGGAGGGACAGCGCCTGACACCAGACGCGCCTCACAACAGTGGCAGGCCACCACCCCCCGGGGACGGCCCCCCACCACCCCCGTGTAACCGCTGCATAGTGGTTGATCTTTGTTGTGACTGCGAAGCCTGTAGCCTTGATGCCCCAGGGGTCGTAACGCCCGACACTGCCCCTGATATCTCCGAACCCACATAACCCTCTTCGGACCCATATCCAGCCTCTGGGAGCGACATATGCGAAGCACTTGTAAGTCCAGTGAACTCCATGGTGGAATATGAAAGGTACGAAAACCCGGTCTACAAAAATGGAGCAGACATAGAATCTCAATGCGCATTCATCGCAACTAATGACACGACGTGAAACCATTCGAAAAAATTTAAATAAATCCGATTGGGAAATCACGAAAGACAAATGCGACTCGACGCGCGCTCACAGGCGACATCTGGCGGCGCACGGAAAACATGAAATGAAGCGGAAAATTTACTGCACTAATGTACATCTGAGAATCATTGGAATTCTGATCACATCAGTGTATAATTGAGTGCTGTCACTGCTGCCGTTACACCCCCCCTCTGAAAACATACGCCAGTATGTCAGGCTGGGTCAAGTGAAGTGAAAGAAACGGCTAAAGTGACCAAAAACCAACTAATCAAAGGCAAAATGTGTGAAATTAAACTGAATTGAGCAAAATTGTGCTGAGATCTGTGCTTCGCGATGGCCATCGACTTGAATGAAACGTATAGGTACCTCAGGGCACACAGAAAAAGCTTCGCTCAAGCTCGAAAATTCGAAAATTGAAAGTCTGAGTGAAGAATGTACATGATGATCCATGATCCATGATTCATGATGAAATCAGGATCTGACATCTCACTGCCAGAAAACAGAAAACGAGCGTCGCCATGTCGTCGAGCGTCAGAAAAATAGGGTATCCCTTCATGGAGTCCAAGATATGTGAAACTGGCTGGTGTCATTTGCAGTCATGAGACCAGATGCCAGATTATGGTACAAAATGTGCCTGAATTGGAACCAAAATCAGTGAATCGCCCACGGATTGAGGGTGGCGAAGTTCACAGCAAGCCAAAATAGGTCCAATTCAATGTCGATAGACAGTGTGTGTAGTGTTGAACGGAAATCCAGTTCTCATAGCCAATCCAGGTCAAATCCTCATGATGATGATGAATCCCATGATGGAAATCCAATCATTGAAAGTAATGATAGCCAAGAAAACCCAGTGGGGTATCCCCACACTGTCAGTATTGTTCCCAGGGCTTCATGTTTAATCCAGTATGAGCCAGAAGGGGTAATTGACTCGTTATAGTCCCAGAATGTATAAGCATCCAATGCTTGGTACTGGGAATTTGCCAAAATTGAGCTGATTCTGAGGGGGATTCCAACACAATCCACAGATGAACAGCGAGTCGACACAAGTAAGAACACCATCGTCGTCACTTGGTCTATATAAGCCCTTTGACAGTGGTCGATTGGAAAACAAACCAACTGTCTCAATGTAAGAGCTGATGGAAATGACATTCTCAGCAGATCCGTCAAACACATGAAACGAATCAGACTCAGTCAGGTGCCAGAATCTCTGTAATGAGCACGAACTCGAACGAGTCCTTCCCAAGGCGAGTAGAGGGGTCCAGCCGACAGCTAAACACTAGAGTGTCGTCGTGGTTGAAGATAATGGCCTTTCGGATCTTCGAATTGGAATCATCTGAGATGAAGCACATGATTCAGATGATGACCATGATGGGAATGATGGATGGAATGACCAGGATGACCCCAGAATGTCCCATCATCTGTTCGTCGAACCACATAGACGATGCGTCTGGACTGGTACGTCCCCATGCCAAGGGTATATGTCGACCGTAAACCTCTTCGAAAGTTCCGGCGACCTAAATTCTGATCAGATCTTGTCTGGAATGGATGATGCCACGATTGGAGCTTCTTCTTGTGCTTGTAAGTCTTCCTTGGTGACACAATCCTTGATCAGCGAGAGCTCTTTGTCAATCTCAGGGTGTTTCTTCAGGAACTTGATGAAAGTGTCCGTATACCCATGGATAAAGCTTGAAGCTGGCTCCCATTTGTCTTCTTCTGGACCGAATCCTTTCCATCTGCACAGAAAGTACCACTTGCCTCGAGCATTCTTCTTATACTCAAGAATCTTCTCCAACTCGAAACTGCTTGTGACCATTTTCCTGTCGCTCAGGTACTTCGAAGTCCAATAGAGAGGCTTGAACCTTCCTTTGGGGCAGGGTACTTCGGCCTTCAAACGATCTCGATGTACTTCTTGATGCCTGCCTGGCTCAATCTCAATGTTGAATGTAGTCTCACTTAGTTGACTTTTGACTTGGAATGGGCCATCCGACAAAGGTAACAATTTGTTGTCGTCCTTCAGGGTCTCGTCTGACTTACGAAGCCAAACTTGCTGGCCTTTCTCGCAGGGTTTTCCTTGCGTTCTTGACTTATTTTTGAAATTCAACCAATCTGCTTGACTTTCCACTTTGGCTCGGATCCACTTGGACTTTAGATCCTTGATCCTTTCAAACCATTGCGAGGCGTCGTAGCACTGCCTTGGATGATACATCACTGGTCCTGGACCCATCTTCTCTCGACCAAAAACCAGCTCATTCGGACTTAATCCAGTGTAATTCTTGGTGCGATGGTATCTTCTCAAGACACAGTAAATTGTCTCCAACCAATTGTAGTCTTTATCAGTCGCCAGGAATTTTCTCAGAATGGAGATAAGAATCCTTCCAGCGCGTTCAGCAGGGAGAGCTCGATGGTCGTAGACTCGGGCACGAAGGTGATGAACTCCCAATAGGGCACACATGTGCTCCCACCAAGTCCCAATGAACTCTTTCCCACTGTCCGTCAGAATTTCACTGGGCACATCCCAGTTACTCATCCACTGACTTGCAGTCCACTTGGCAGCCATTTCAGAGGTGAGATGCTTCGTGTTGCAAGGGAGGACTTGGATGTAGCCACTGTGGCGGTCTTGAATTAACAAAACTGCATCGATAGGCTTCCTCGTGTAGAGACATTCCTCTTGGATTTGTCCCAACTCGAAGACATCGGCCGTCACCTTGTCGAACAGCCTCTCAGGAATTGGTAATCCCTTCAGTAGTCCTTCTGCCTTTTGATTCTTGGGGATGGTCGCCTGACATTGCTTGCATCCTTTGGCAACTCGTTCACAGGCAACCTTGGAGTTCAAAAAAAAAAAAAAAAAAAAGAAAAAAAAAGAGATCGCCGCGAGAGCCAAAGGCAAGCTCTTTACTGTGTTGGATTTGCGCCATGGCTTTCACCAGATGCCCCTTCCAAAAGAGGATAGGCATTTGACGGCAATGTGCACGCCCTGTGGCACTGTCCAGTGGACTGTACTGCCGATGGGTCTGCAGAATTCTTGTAAATCCAGAGCCTTGTGCTTCTGAAATAAAATAGTCTCCATCATCTTCTGGAACATCGACGGCGCATTCTTCAGACCCATCGGCAGTACAGTCCACTGGACAGTGCCACAGGGCGTGCACATTGCTGTCAAATGCCTATCCTCCTTTCGAAGGGGCATCTGGTGAAAGCCATGGCGCAAATCCAACACAGTAAAGAGCTTGCCTTTGGCTCTCGCGGCGATCTCCTTCTCTATTAAAGGAAGAGGATGCGCGTCTGGTACTGTGGCGGCATTCAGGGCTCTGTAATCCACCACTAGACGCCAAGCATCTATGCTGGATTGGTCAGCAGTTGGGGGTTTTGGCACAGTAAATGGTGCTGAACACCACTCAGAACTCATGCAGCCCTCCAACCAACCGAACTCATACAGATTGCGCTCAATAATCTTTCGCAGGGCATCTGCTTTGGTGCCGTGGAGATAGAATGGACGTTGTTTGTGCACCTTTGAGCCTTCGATTATGTCAATCTTGGCTTCCCCATTTTCACATCGAATTGGGGGGTTTTTCCACAACTTCCCACTCAGCACGTCATCTTGATAATCTTCGAACACTGCGTCCCTTCTTGCAGCTATCTTGTCTCCGTCGACCTGATTCCCACATTTAATCACCGACATTATGTCCACCATTTTGCGAATTGTTGGTCGTGGTCTCATGTTCTTGGCCACTTCATTCCAAACTTCTTCGTCGCATTGTTGGCGGATGAAGCTCACCTGAGCTCGCTCCTCCGTGGGATCCCACCAATCAAAGGGGTCCACGAATGTCTTGAAGGGATGGTCGGACGAATTCAGCTTCATTCCTGTCAATTCAGGCGAGATTCTTGGAGATTTGTCATCATTCTTGCTTGAAATCTTGACTTTTTTGGCTTGATTCTTGTCTGATGGGGACGAATTGTAATGGATGGAGGCGTTCTCTTGAGGGACGCCGATTGTCCTTCCCTTTTTCCGCGACGATACGTCGGGATGTCGCTCTCGATCGTCTTCATCCACCTCAATTTCGTCGATTCTTGAGGAGTTTGATATGACCTCTTCTGTTCCCATTTCACTGCCATCTTGCCAATAGTCTCCCAGATTCCCGTCAACTAAGCACGCCAACGTGCTCCACGAACGCTGTGGCAAAGGCTTGCCATTGTCTTCACAAGACAGCTTCACTCCCTTGTGAGGTAGCTCGACAATGTCGATTGAAATGTCCATAATGTCCTTGAACCACTCTTGTCTTGGCCAGTTGGGAACAATTAAAATCGCCTTTGCGCCGGATTGCTTCAGCTTCTGCACCACAGGAGGAAAAACGTCGAAGGGGGGATTGATCCAAAGAGGTTCAGACCAGTCCTCACTCCAGGCATCGTCGTAGAGCTTCGGAAATCTTTTATTCTTTTTGTTTGCAAAAGCATCAACTTCAGGACGAAAATTGTGGTTCTTTTCGAAATAACCCACCAGAATGTCCCGCCATTTGTCGACTACACGATAGCAAACTGACTTCCACTTCTTGCTGTTCAACGAATCCACCTTTCCTTCGTCGAAATCTTCTTGATTCCTTGTCCATTCCTGCCCATCTTGCTGAATATGCAGCTTGTTTCTCTCCTTGAATTGGTGGATACTCTTGGTATATTGGTGCAGATAATACAGGTCAGACGGGTCGCTGGTCGACGGATCCTGGAGGAAGCATGTCCTGTGTCCCATGGGCGACACACGGTGCGCGTGAAGCCAAGGTTGACCCAAGAATAAATCATACTTTATACTGGCCTCATAGAATTTTCCAGAGAACCATTCCTCAGTGACCGTCTCTCCCACGCTCCACACAGATTGTTTCACCAATCTGACCGCCAATTCTGCCTCTCTGTCGCCACCGTCAAGGCGATGTCCGCTGACTCCCTCCAGCTGGACAGGGGTGGAGGACATCTTCGTCTCATCCTCCTGCAGAAAGCCTTTCCTCACCAGATTGACCTCTGAACCATTGTCAATCAGACATTTGGCAAGTTTAACCTTACCATTCGTCGATCTGACCTGGATCCAGCAGACAAACTGGCGCTGCTTGCCTCGCCGGACAGCGCTGAGGACCCAGACAGGGTACAGGAGGCCGGAGGAGCGCGCCAGCCGGTCCCAGCAGCGTCCATCCACCGCCCCAACTACCCTGATGGGCTTTGTTTCCTGCCACTCAACCCCAGTGTTGGGAATTGGGTCAAGTTGGCTTCCCTATTGCCATTCTTCTTCTTCGTTCGGCTGTACGTCCTGTACTTGTCCTTCGTCAACCCATTCTTCTCCTGCTTCGACAGCATTCACTCCTTTTCCACGTCCACGACCACCAAATGATTTTCCACCACCACCTTTCTTACCTCCTTGGCCTTTGTTGTTGGAGGTGTTGGAATTGGGGTTGGATTCGTTGGATCTGCCCTTGCCTCGACCTCCAGTATCCTTGTTGTTGCCGAAGGTCTTGTTCGCTGGCGTCTCCGCGTACAGGGGGTTGCCATTCACCTTGGAATCATCTTGATTCCCGGACTTTCCTTTGCCATTTCCACCTTTTTGGCCATTTGTTCCACCAGATTTCCCACCAGCATCGGTCCATCTTGAGTCGCTTGGATCTCCGCCTTGCTGCGAGTAATCTTTCGGTGTCCAGTCTCTGTTCTTTCCTTTGGACTGCCCTTTACCCTTTCCCCTTCCATGCTGGTCAGCATCTCGTGCTCCATCCTGCTGGGGATTTTTGGGAGAATTTCCCTTTCCATCCATTTTGGACTGAATTGTCTTGAGATCTGAGGGCGTCCACCTGTGATCTGCGGTCGTGTGAGTCGCCGCTCGACCTTCTTTTCCAAGGGCAATGCACACAGAGCATCCCTTCTCACCAACGGTGTTGACCTTGCCTCCGAAGCCATGTGCATCCTGGGACTTATGGCGTTCTAAGTTTGCATACTTTTCAAGTTGGTCCCAGATCTGCTCGACTCCATACGAGAAGATCCACGGTCGTACCTTCAAAACTGTTCCCTTATACTTCACTTTTCCATCCACCATGCTGCAGAAAAACTCCGACTGTTCAGAATCGTGGAAACCAACTCTCCATCTGCCCTCACGAATAGTGATGTCCTTCAATCCAGTAGCACTGATAGAGTGTAGCAACTCACGAACAGCCATTTTTCCCATAGTTTCTGGCAATCCTCGGACTTCAACCCAGTTGCCCAGAACTTTTTGGTCCGCCTGAGAGTCCCTGATCTTCTGCTTGGTCTCCGGCGTGAGCTTGCTCAGGAGGATCTTCTTCATTTCGCCTTCAGAAAGTCCTTCTCCAGAGTTCTCCGCCTCTTGCACCAAAAACTCCCAATCTTGCCTTGCAATTTGAATTTCTTCCAGAAACAATTTCTTGATCGCCCTGAAGTTCTCCAGACGGTTCCTGTAATGATCTTCAGGAAGTCGAGAGCCTTTCTTCTTGAGACTTCGGTACAGCTCCTCATAAGTCAGGGGGTTCCCTTGATTTTGTCTTTCGACATAAAGATTGTAGGTACTTTCCCTGAGCTTGCCAGTCAAGCAGTCCATCAACCCAAGGATCCAGAGTTCCTTGTCCAGTTTCTCCGTCTGCAGCCAAACCATGAACTGTCGCTCGAACGAAGCCCAGTAATTGGGGTGCCCAGAGAACTTCGGCTGCTTCATTACAGACCCTCGAAGCCTCATGTGCAACAGGTTCAGCAGGTGGTTCAGGTTGAAATTTGTGGCTGTGCCAACCGGATTGACGAACACTGGGTTGACTGCAGCACTTCCCATTGCCTGTGCCTGTGCAATTGCGGCCGCCAACAACGCATGGTCCACAGTAGGCTGCACGAACGGCGTCGGTTGGGCTTGATGCAGTCTCATCTTCTTCAATTTCTTCTCCTTTATTTGATCTTGGCCTCATTTTCTTTTTGCTGCCGGTCCTTCTTCTTCAAGGCCATTGATCGCTCCTTCACGGTGGTCCTTGCTTCTCCATCAATATCAGCAACAGTACCCACTGACAGTACAGACCTCTCCGACGAACATTCTCCTCCTTCAGTACCCAGATTGAACCCAATAGGACTTGTAAATCCAGTAGGGGGGATACCAGAAATTCCAGTAAAAGCTGGATGGTGGCCAGTAAAAGCTGGGGGTGCTGGAGAATGTGGAACGCCGTAAGGCGTGGATGTGGGTGCAGCTGAGGAGGTAGGTGCTGGGTGGCTTGCCATTGTAGGCGCTGGTCCAGTGAGCCCAGTAGTGCTCAGATTTTGTACCAGATCTGTAAGTCTCTCCAACTTCTGTTCCATCTCCTTCCACTTGCTGTCATCATCCCTCTTTTTCTCCTTGGCGGCCTTCTTCAGCTCCTTCACCCTTGATTCCAGCGACGAAATCTGCCGTCGACAGGAGCAGTCCTTGGCGCACTCGCCACAGGAAGGGCATCTTGTCCCCTTTCCTTTGCTTCTGACCTCGTCGACCCAAGTGTCAACACTGGAGGCAGAGCTGGGGAGTTTGGACAGTTGCTCCCTGGAGAGGTGCGAATGTGTCGAATCACACCTCATTTCGTCGACCTCGTCGTTGTTCAGACCCCAGACGCCCGACGGACCAGCGTGCGGATGCACATTCTGGCGTCTCTCCTCGGCGATGATGGCCATCTGCACCATCACGGCGGCCTGGTGGTCGAACTGGTCCATCAGCTCTTCCCAGTCCTCTTGCTCCTGCAATGTGGCGTCAAATCTCGACCGGCCTGTGTCCCTGATGAACTGGCACGACGCCCTGAACCAGTCCCTCAGGCGGCCACGGTAGCTCGCCTCCGCCAGCAGCCAATTCTGGCGTTGCAGAAATTCTTGGTTCCGAATATCCTGGAATTGGTGTTCCCAGTATTCACCAGAAATCTCATCCATTCCAGTATTGCAGGGCTCTCCTTCGCTGCTGCTGTCTTCTAGATCAGGCAAAGCTTGAGAGCTGGAACCAGATTCGCTTGAGGAGGGGGATTCTGGACCGGGTTTAAGGTTGGGTGGGGCGTCACACAACAATCAGCACAAGTATGAACTCCAGGCCAATGCCTATGGCCACAGTAAGGGCGCCCTGACGGATGATCCTCGGTTTGTTGGGGAGATGCTACGAAGGTAACCTCGGGGGGAACACGCAGCGACCCAGAAGGAGTAATAGCCCCGCTAAAGTCCGACGATCTCAGAGTATCAGTGGAGATTCCAGAAGCAGAGTCATGATTTCCTCTGCTACCATGTAACCGCTGCATAGTGGTTGATCTTTGTTGTGACTGCGAAGCCTGTAGCCATGATGCCCCAGGGGTCGTAACGCCCGACACTGCCCCTGATATCTCCGAACCCACATAACCCTCTTCGGACCCATATCCAGCCTCTGGGAGCGACATATGCGAAGCACTTGTAAGTCCAGTGAACTCCATGGTGGAATATGAAAGGTACGAAAACCCGGTCTACAAAAATGGAGCAGACATAGAATCTCAATGCGCATTCATCGCAACTAATGACACGACGTGAAATCATTCGAAATAATTTAAATAAATCCGATTGGGAAATCACGAAAGACAAATGCGACTCGACGCGCGCTCACAGGCGACATCTGGCGGCGCACGGAAAACATGAAATGAAGCGGAAAATTTACTGCACTAATGTACATCTGAGAATCATTGGAATTCTGATCACATCAGTGTATAATTGAGTGCTGTCACTGCTGCCGTTACACCCCGCAGCACGCAGCCGCAACAGGGCGTGCAAGCCAAGCCAGGTAGGGAGGAATCGGGACCGGACCGCCCCCCCCCCGAGTACGCCAGACGGAGCAAGGGACCGGGGCAGGACACGCGGAGGGGCACGGACCACGTGGAACGGCCCTACCAGCGCCCAGTGCCGGGACCGCGCCGACACGGGGGGTAGCCCCGGCGAAGGAACCGTGCGCATCGCCGAGGGCTGCCGCAGCCGCAGAGGGGAGCGGGGAGGGCGCGCGAGGGCTTGCGACCGCGGCCCCGGCGAGCCGCGCCACCGCCTCGGCCGGCCACGCCGCGGCCCCCAGCACGCTGCGACAGCGGCAGAAGGACCCCGCACGGGCCACGGGCGCCTCGCCGACGGCCGCCGCAGCAGCAGCAGTGGGCAGGGAGAGCGGGAAGTACCTCGCCCACACCAACCCCGGCCACACCCACACCAGTCCCCCCAAGCCGTTCCCCCCCAAGCCCTTCCCCCCTGGGGCGGGCGCGGCACGTCCGCCCTTGGCGCCCGAGCGCTCGCCGCCGGGCATCACGCTGGCGCAGCTGCAAAGACAGCGGTACGCCCGGCGCGTGATCCAGGAAGGAGGGGACGGCGCGAAGGGAGGACTGGGTGCCAGCCACGGGAGCGCGGAGCAGGGGACGGGAGGTGACAGGGGAAGTGCCCAGGAGCGCGCGCAAGGAGCAGGCCAGGGCACGCGCGGCAGGGAGCAAGGGAGCAGCAGCGGAGGGGGACAGAGCGCAGGCAGCGGACGGCGCGACTCAGGGCACGGGGCCGGGAAGGGACCAGGGCACGGGAAGGGCGCGCAGGGGCGCGGGCAGGGCGCCTAGGTGCAGGGAGCGGGACGAGGGACGGTGGGCGAGCGGGCAGGCCAGGGCGTGGGGAACAGGAGGCGGGACCCACGGCACGGGCAGGGGGCCAGAAGGGGGCCCAAGGGCAAGGGCAAGGGCGCCACAGGCCCCAAGGGACAGACGGGACAGGGCATGGGAGCCCGGAGGGGGGGGGGGGCAGGCTGAAGGGAGGGGGGCGGGGGGCGGGGCCCCCCCGCAGCTGGACGTGCAGCCAGTGAGGTGCATCCCCCCCGGCATCCAACAGATGCCGGCGCACCACACCCACCACCACCACCACCACCACCACCACCTCTACAACATCGACCCTGGCGCCGGCGAGCTCGTCCCCCCCCAACCCCCACGACCCCAGCACCAGCCTGCCCGCCCCGCGCCGAGAGCGGAGCCGGCGCAGATGGCCTCGGCGGGGGGGGGGCGGGGCGCGGCGTCGGCGCCACAGGCACAGGGGCAGCGGGGGGAGCCGGCGCGAGGGGCAGAGGGAGCTCGGCCCTGGGACCGGGACTGGGGCACGGTCCCGGACCCTCTGGGGGAGGAGGCTCCCTCCTGGTGGGGGAGGTGTACGAGTGGTTGTGCTGGGCCAACCAGGGGACCACCAGGGGGTTGAAGAACCGGCCCTTTGATGCCGTGCTCCTCCGGAGGGACGGAGGAAACCGAGAGGTACCCCCGGGGGGGTGGGCAGCCCCAGAGGACCATGAGAGGATCCTCAGGTCAGTGATCCGGGCGGTGTGGCCCGACAGGGAGCCGACGTGGCCGGCCTTCCTGGAAGGGGGAGCGGTACTCCGCATCACAGATGCGGACGCCAACAACTGGCTCCCCCGGGCCTTGCGCAGCGCCCTCGCCCACTGGCGCTACCGCCGGCGCAACCCGCCGCCGCCACAGCCCCAGCCCCCACACAAGCGGCGGCGAGGTGACGGCCCAGACGGCGGACGCGAGAAAGTGGGGGGGGGAGCTGGGCCCCCCGACCCACGCCCCCCCCACGGTACGGCGTGACGAAGGAGCGCGCGCCACCTCCGGCGGGAGGGAGGGCGGAGACAACGAGTGCGGGGGGGAACCTGCTGCCCCGCAGCCCGCTAACCGCTGACCGCTAACCCTCACGGCCGCCCCCGGCCGGCCAGCGACACGCGACAGCAGCGGGGGGGACGATGGGCCCCAGCGAGGGCCTGCACAAGGGTCCGGCTCTAGGTAGAGCAGGGCGGGGGAAGGGTGCGACCCACCAGCCGATGGCTGGCCCCCGGGGCCGGGACCGCCATGCCGCCCCCCCCTCGGCTGTCAGGAGGCGGCGCCAGGGGACCAGAGGGCCCCCCCCACTCCCCCCCCCCTCCCACTCAGGCCCAAGGGCGGACGGAGGCAGGCTGAAGAAACGGCGGCCCCGCAGCCCCCCCGAAGAGGCCGCTGCACCCGGGGTGCGGGGGCACCACGGCCGAGGCAGGCGCCCGCACGCCCTGCCCGCTGCCGGCCGACGGCGGACCGGCGGTACCCAGGACGGCGCAAACGGAGCGGCCCTATCAGAGGCGGCCCGGGGAAGACGGGGGCGCGAACTAGGGCGCCCCCCCCCCCCCCCCTCCCCCCCCCCCCGCCGCACTGACCCGTTGGCGGCCGACCGGACCACGCCCGACGCTCGCGGCCGCCCGGCAACCCCCACGGCACGAGTATACCCCGGGGGGGCACGCCGGAGACAGCGGATGGCAGGCCGACGCCCGACGGGGCGGGGGGACGGGGGGGCGGCCCCCCCAGCCCCCCCCCCCCGCTCCCCCCCCCCAAGCTTGGGAGCCACAGGAGCGGCCCTCCGCCCCCCTGGAGCCGAGGGGACGCCCCCCCTCCCCCGGAAGGGACCGCGACGCGGGGAGGGGGGGATGCGGCTGGACCTGCACACCGCGCGCCCCAGCACCCCGAGCCGCCTGCTCTGCGAAGGTCGCGGCCGCAGGGCGAGCCCACCCCTGCGTGCAGGAGCAACGCGCGCACCAAGCCTTGGGGCGGCGCACGGCGGCGCACCAGAACGGTATGGAGGCCGCGCCCCACATGACCCTCCCGTGACCACAACCCACTCAGGGGGGACAGAGGGGGGGTTCAGGTCTGCAGGGGCCCCCGGGGGAGCGGTCCACGGGCCGCCCCTCAGCCCCCCTCCACCCCGGGGCGGCTTCGCGACCCCGACCGCTCGCGCACGCCGGAGAGGAGTGCCCTGACGAAACGAGGGGGGCCAGGATGGGGTACCGCGGGCCGCCACCCAGATGGGGAGCAGGGAGGCCGCGGCGCGACCCCCCCCCCCATCCCCCCCACCGGCCCGCAAGCCGCGGGGGGCCCGGCCCCCACCCCCCGAGGCAGGGTGGATGGTCCTCCCCCCCCTGCCCGAGAGTGGGGCCGGAGCGCAACCTGCCCCCCCGCCCCAGCCGCCAGCTCCCAGAGGGGCCGCGGAGAACAAGCGAGCCCGCGCCAACGCGCCAGGACGCCGCAAAGATCGCGCCCAGTGAAGGCGGGCGAGCACGAGCCGGAGTGGTATGGGGGGCCACGCCCCCAATGGACGGAACGACGCCAGTGACACCCACTTTGTTGCCTGCCCAGGGAAGGCAGAGGGACGGAACGAGGCAGAGCGACCCCCCGCCCTACAGGCTCCCCCCAGCCGCACAAACGGGAGGCACGGTGCACGCCCCTCCCCCCCCAGCCCGCCCCCCGGCACACGAACGCCACCGACCCACCCCGCGGCGCGCAGCCCCCACAGGGCGTGCAGACCAAGGGGACAGGGAAGGGCCCCCACACCCGCACGCCCGCGCACACAGCACGTGGATAGCGGACCCCAACGGCCCGCCCAGTGGGCAGGCAGTCGGGGGAGGGGGAGCGCCTGACCCCAGACGCCCCTCGCAACAGTGGCAGGCCACTCCCCCCGGGGACGCCCTTCCGCCACCCCCACAACCCCAAGCCAAGTAGGGGGGAACCGGGACCGGACCGCCGCCCACAAGCACGCCAGACAGAGCAAGGGACCAGGGCAGGACACGCGGAGGGGCACGGACCCCGTGGAACGGCCCTACCAGCGCCCAGTGCCGGGACCACGCGAGGTGCGCACGCCACACCACCCAGGAGGGGGGGGAGCGGACGCCGCGAGAGCGCGAGCGCACACACACGCAAAGGGCACGCGGGGACTACCAGAACGGCAACCGGACCGAGCACGCGGAACGCACAGACCGCGTGGAATGGCGTACCAGCGAGGGAGGGTAAGGGACACACGGACGGGACGGCCCGCCACACGCAGCGCGGGACACGCGGGGCGGGAAGGGAGAAACGAGAGAGATACAACACCAGGTACCGGCCCGAACCCCTCGAACCGGCCGCGAGCGCCGCGCACACACGGACAGGGCACTGCACCCACCAAGGCAGTAGTGGCGCACAGCGCCACGCCCCAACCCCTAGGTTAGGCAGCCTCCGCGCCAGCCTAAGGGGGTCCCACTGGCGACAAGCCAGTAGCACGGGCCCGGCGGCGCCGGCGCCCCGGGCGACCACACATTAGGGGGGCGACGCAGTGGATAAGCGCCCGCAGCCACGGCTGCGAATTGATGCACTGACCGGGGAGTGGCGAAATGGGGAAGCCGGGGAAGGACGGGGCTCCGAGCCCTGTGATTCCGGGGGACTCCGCCACTAGGGAGGAGGTGCGTCTTGGATGCCCCCCCACTAGGACCCGGTGGGGGGAATATCACCTGGCCCGACCAGGTGGCCCCCCGGGGCCGAAAGGCGTCTAGTACCCGCAAAATCAAACCTCAAACCTCAAACCCAGAGGACGGGCGGTCCGGGGAGGGACAGCGCCTGACACCAGACGCCCCTCACAACAGTGGCAGCCCACCCCCCCCCGGGGACGGCCCCCCACCACCCCCGCAGCACGCAGCCGCCACAGGGCGTGCAGGCCAAGCCAGGTAGGGACGAATCGGGACCGGACCGCCCCCCCCCGAGCACGCCAGACGGAGCAAGGGACCAGGGCAGGACACGCGGAGAGGCACGGACCACGTGGAACGGCCCTACCAGCGCCCAGTGCCGGGACCGCGCGAGGTGCGCACGCCACACCACCCAGGGAGGGGGGGAGCGGACGCCGCGGGAGCGCGAGCGCACACACACGCACAAAGGGTACGCGGGGACTACCAGAAGAGTAACCGGACCGAGCACGGGGAACGCACAGACCGCGTGGAATGGCGTACCAGCGAGCGAGGGTAAGGGACACCCGGACGGGACGGCCCGCCATACGCAGCGCGGGACACGCGGGGCGGGAAGGGGGAAACGTGGGAGACATAACACCAGGTACCGGCCCGAACCCCCCGAACCGGCCGCGAGCGCCGCGCACACACGGACAGGGCACTGCACCCGCCAAGGCAGTAGTGGAGCACCGCGCCACGCCCCAACCCCTAGGCACGGCAGCCTCCGCGCCAGCCCAAGGGGGTCCCACCGGCGACAAGCCAGTAGCACGGGCACGGCGGCGCCGGCGCGCCGGGCGCCCACGCATTAGGGGGGCGACGCGCTGGGTAAGCGCCCGCAGCCACGGCTGCGAATTGATGCAGTGACCGGGGAGTGGCGAAACGGGGAAGCCGGGGAGGGACGGGGCTCCGAGCCCTGTGAACCCGGGGGACTCCGGCACCAGGCAGGAGGTGCGTCTTGGAGGGCCCCCCACTAGGACCCGATGGGGAGGATATCACCTGGCCCGATCAGGTGGCCCCCCGGGGCCGAAAGGCGTCTAGTACCTGCAAAATGAAACCTCAAACCTCAAACCTCATAGTACAGATATGGGCTATCTTTATACCAACGTTCGCCGTCTATCAGGTGTGCCAGTAGGCCATCACTGAGGGTGTTGAGTACGCATTTGTACTCGGCTTGGTAGTCTCTCAGACTCCAGCCCTCCAGCACACCTGCAGTGCGCATGGATAGGTCCAGCTGGACGTCCATGCGGTGAAATCCCTCCGAGCTCTCACCTAGGAGGGCGTGGAAGTTGTTACGAGATATATAGTCAGCCATCTCGTTCTTTGTACCTTGGATATGGTGGACAGTCAGCCTGAACTGACTGAGGTAGGTCCACCATCGTATTGGTTTCGCTTTTTCAGGAGGAGGACCCTTCTGAAACGTTTTCACTGGCTCTCCGTAACAAAGCCAGATAATAGGGTTAGTACCAAGTAGACAGGACTGGGAAGAGAGCACGAGCATCCCAGCCGGGAGTTCCTGGTTGTAGGTACTGTAGTTGGATCGTGCTTGAGTCCACTTCCAGTTCCAGTGACCAAGAGGTACCAGACGCCACTCGTTGGCAGGGTAGTAATGCTTCACGGTTCCATCGCGGTTCAGACCTGAAGTTTGAAACTGGCAGTGAGAAAACTCAGCGGGGTTAAGCGCCTGCCACTGGTATAGGGTACCGCCCCCCCCTACATCACAGGCATCTGTGACGAGTATTATCTCGCCCTTAGGGCGGGGTATCCCCAGACAGTTGGTAGAGGAAATTTCATTCTCCAACTCCTGGACCCAGGCCTCTTCCTTGTCAGTCCATCACCTAGGATTGGTCTTTTTCATAAGGTCAGTCAGGCAGGCTGATGAATACGTAAAATTGTGGATATGGTGCCGGTAAAAATTGCAGGTGCCAATGAAACTCCGCACGTCGTGCAGACCCTTCTTAGGGTCGTGACCTATCTGCATGTCCTGCAGGGGCTGCATCTTAGATGCGGCTGGTTTCCACCAGCGATACCCAACATCAAACCCCAGATACTCCATCTCCTCACGCATGAACTCACATTTCTCGAGTTTGGAGCGGAGATGATTTTCCTGACAGACAGTAAAAAACTCTTGTAGGAGGAGGATATGATCCTCCTGGGTATCAGTACCCAGGCTCACAGCATCGATTACTCCTCCACCTTCCCCCCCCGGAAACCAGTTCTTGTACAAGGGGTCTGCGTCTCAGGATATATAGGATTTTATTCATCAGCTCCTGAAAGAGAGCAGGGGCATTGGCGACATCGAAGGGCATGACCTTCCAGCGGAAGACACGGCCCTTAGGGCTTACAAAGGCGAGCAGTTGGTGGGCTGCTCGGGTTAGGTCTACCTGCCAGAAGCCACTGCGCTTGTCCATCTTAGTTTTGAATCGGCACTTAGCGATCCTCTCGAGGGTGTTCTCCATGTTGGGAATACTCCCTGAGTGGTTCTGGGTCTTTTTGTTGACCTCACCGTAGTCAACGACCAAGCGCATGGCAGTGGAGCCAGGTTTAGCCACTAGAAAACAAGGGCTACAATGGCAGGGATAGTCCCCGTGTTTATATTCCTCGACGAGGCCAGCATTTATGCATTCCTGGATCTGCCATTCGATCTCGTCGATCTGGTCTTGTGGGGCGGGGTTTGGACGCCGTCTTGCCACAGACCCTTCAAACTCTGGTCTGAGTTTGAGGTCCATCTGGACCAGTTTTTTGCAAGACAGGTGTGGGGGCAACGCTCCAAAAACCTCCTGATATTTCTGGATGAGCTTACTGAGCCGGGGGTCCAGGTTTATGCTCTCCAGTTTTTCAACAAAATCCTCCTCAGCATGGAGGTTGCTCTTCCCTTTTTTCCTGTTTCTTCATACGCCCCATGGTTTCAGGGGGTAGTTCGTCCTCCTAGTCCTGTCGACCCTTCTGGGCATAGTGAAGGGAGTATACCAGAGGTACCTCGAGATCAGGAAGAGTCATCTCTTGATCATCCTCCTCGGACCATATAGACCTTTTTCAGGTCCTCTTGAGGCAGTTCAGCTGCGTCCGTCGCTCGATACCCTCAGCCTTAGCCCATAGAACCTGTTGGAGATCCTGGACATCGTACCAGGAGACGGGCACATTGTTTGGGGAGGGTTTAGCACCAGGTACCTGACCTGTAGGGCCATCTGTGGCCCGCATGGAGAATACAGCGTGGTCCTTGGACCCGCCATGATTGGACTCACCAAGGTTCACATCATCCATACACAACTGCGCTAGGAAAACGCTGTGCTTCAGTGTCACCACCTCCGGGTCAACCGGGATTATAGCACTGGCGATATCGCTTAGGCGGTCGTCAGCATCGGCCAGAGGAGTGGAGACGGCTGGTGTATCCTGCTCATCGGAGCACTCACCACGTGTAGTAGTGACCGAAGAGCACTCAGATCTTTTCTTGAGATCCAGGAGGGTAAGGCCTCTGTTTTCGGCCATCCACTCCTTGAGTACCACCTACTCGAGGTCACTCACAGGTACGGGGTTTAGAGAGCCATCTACGATGGACAGGAAACTGCCCCATTCAGGGGCGGGCATGGTCTCTTGAGAGTCGTCAGGGACGTAGATTGAACCATTGGGCAGTTCAGCTCTTCCCACTGTCATACGGTCCAACAGCCGTCCCCAATAGGCGTGTTCGCCTGTGCTACCCCAGTCGGGGGTACACATGACCACTCTCCCTCCTTCAACGGCGATTTTTGTAGGCACCTTAGCGAGTTGAGAGAATGGGGGATTAGCATAGCACAACCCCATTGATTTCCAATAGAGGAGGTAGGCGTTATTCAGATACCCTGAGCAATAGAGCTGCATCATGTGCTGCTCTTTACTCGCGAACAGTTCCACCTCTACTGCATTCAGGTCTACCTGCAGGGCGGCCAGTCCATTTTCCAAGAAGGGCCGCAGCAACTGATAGTTTTCAGTTCGATGAGACCGGTTCACGTAGCGCAGACCGGATTCTTTTCGTCCTGACAGCTCCAGAGGGACAGAGAAAAGGCCACTGCCACAGTTGCAGTGAAGGGCATAGGGACGTGGCAAAGACAACATTTTTATCTGGGTGTTACGGCGCAGAAAATCTGTGCCTATGACAATGTCAAAGACGTCGGTGTCCAGCACTTTGCAGTGCTGACTCACCTGCTCGTCACCCAGACACACGGTCACATCGACCCCCCCCCCGGGAAGGGATGGTTCGACCATCCCCAACCTTTACGGCCACGGTTTTTGTTTTCCGGATCTTGGCCTGTTTCAGCAGTCTGCGGGCCACGATAGAAGGCGTAGCGCCCGTGTTTAAGACAGCCTTGTAGACCTGGTCACCAATTTTCACGGTGATCCAGAAAACCAAATTCTCATACTCGGAGCCGCCCCCCTATCCCTCTTCAGGGAACTTGACCTCGACCCTAGCGGCCTGCAGGCAGTTAGAGTGCCAATTCAGGCGGCGCTTCTTGGCGTTCTCGCTGCTCTTGTGGGCGCCACCAGCGCTGGAGGTTGAGGGGGCTGGCCGTTTCTCACCCGACGGGTCACCCTTAGGTGTGGGGTTGGGTGCTCTTCTTCCAGCATAGGAAGGTGGCAAGGACCTTCGTCGTCCAGGGTTACCCTTACACTTAGAACCTCCAGAGTTAGGGCCCACCCCTTCAGCTCCTTCGCCCTTACCGGCGGTCCTAGGCTGTTCCTCTTCGGCTTTCTTAAGTTTTTCGGTTTCGCGGCGTTTGATGTGGCATTCATCTTCATATTGCTTCCTCTTGCCGCCAAATCCGCACGTTATCGGGCAGCGGAAATGGTCTTGGTGCTTTACCTCCTGACCATCTTTAGTTTTCTGCGTGCGCTTCAGCTGGAGCATGCACGCACTGCACCCATAACAGTCGGGCGCGTGGCAGGGTCCACCCTTATCGTCCGTAGGACGACAGTAGAAAAGATTGGGGGTCCCTTTACCTTTGGAGGAGGGGGTCTCAGTCATGTGCTTCAACTGCCCCCCACGGCCCTTCTGAGGGTTAGAGTGGGGTTGAGTTGACCTCCATCCAGGAGACTTCTCAGCAGGGTTCTCCCTTCACAGATGTTTGCGTAGATACTTGTCCATGTGGGAGTCATTCTGCCTCTCCATGGCCAACTCGATCAACAGATCGACTAGGTCATCGTAAGAGTGCGTCCGAGCTTTCCTCTTGGACGTCTCCCTGCAGTCATCCAATGTCCTCATAGGGATCTTCCCCACTAACCACAGATGTGGCTCAGTCGGCCCATAGGACGAGGTGTTCATGCAGCCCATAAGCTCTTCCAACTGCGCCACGAACTCGGAGATGCGCGCAGCAGTGGGGAATTCGGGGAGAGGAGGCAGCTCCTCAATCTCCGTGCGGACACTCAGGCCCGTTTCATAGACTGGATACATTTCCCTCAGTCTTTTCAGGAAGTTGCCCCTGTTGGAGCTCTTCCGGTTAGCGTTTTTAACTTGCGGCTGAAGGAATTTCTTTTTGCACGACGTTTTGATGAGCGTCCATTTAGTATGGACATCAGCATGTTGCTGACCCGTGAGAAGCAAAAACTCAGAAAATTCTTCAGCCCATTCAGGCAGGTTTTTGGGATCAAACTCGGGGAGTTAGATCTGACCGTTCGCCGTGGCGATGGCCTTCGTTCCCTTTCCCAGGGCTCCTGTGTCACCTGTACCACCTGAGAGGGGTGAGGGGTGCGCTGTGGCCAATGGGGCCAGGGCAGACAGACCATAGCCTTTCATCTCAGCCTCTGTGGTGTCACCTACACTGCAGACAGGCACAGTCCTCACACGAGGGTGGAAAGGGCTAGGACAGGTGTCCATTGAGAAGCTGCGGATGCCTCTACAGCTGTTCACATCCCTGGTTAGCAGTCCGACACCTGGGGACATGGTAGGTGGGGGCTTCTTCAGATCAGAGAGCCCCAACCTCATCTTCAGTGACGCTGACAATGCACTCAAATCTGGATCTTCATCGGCTGCACCAAGAACCCGGGATAGCAGCTCCATGGTCTCATCGAGGCCCAGCCTAGGGGCCGCCATTCGCGGCAGTCAACCTCGATCCACACTCGTAGGTTCGGGTGCCACTGCCATGGGATTGGAGCCAGGCTTCAAGCACTCATGCTCCTTCGGCTTCTCTGGAGGCGTAGGTTCTCCCGACACCCAGTCGGGTTCCCATTCAGATGATTGGGCCGACGAAGACCAGTCCATTTCGCCGTGAGGTATCTCGAACGTCTCCTCGCCCCACGTAACTCCGAATATCGTTCCCAAAGGCGCCTCCTTCCCCTTTCCTTTCCTTGCCGCTTTTTTCCAGGCCTTGAACTTGGCATTTGCCACTTCAATCCCTGAGATAGGAGAAGTTTCCGACGGGGGCATCAAGGACACGACGGAAGCTAAGGCTGCTGCCACAGGGTCCTATCCTTCGAGACGCCTGAGGTTCGCCCGTGTTAAGCCGGGCGCCTCAGCGCTTGCACTCGGGCGGGTTCCTTCTGTATATATCTCTTTGCTTTCTTCCGTCCCTCTTGTTACTGCAAGTTCTCCTAGAGGACCACTAACAACGGGTACACCACTTGTATATGAAGGCCGTACTCTCACAACATCAGTCTTGGATCTGGTGCTTGTGACCGGCACGGTTTTGGCACTGAGAGTGACAGACATCTTCACAGTTCAGAATACAAGTTTTTTTTGGTATTCCTCGTGTTTGACTCTAGTCTTTTAGGGCCTTCCTCTGCTACCAGAAAAGGTTTCGGGTTTGCTCTCACTTGTGTTTTTTCCTTGTATATGCTTTTGAAAATCGTGCTGATTTTCCACAACTCAAAATGAAGTCCACACAGAGGTAGTGTAGAGCAAGTCCAGACACCGGATCAATCAAATCAGGATAAGTACTTCCACAATCAAAACATGTGTAACAAAGAGGGGCTGCAGATAGACAAATGTAGATCTAAATACAAAGCTCCAATGGTTTATAAACAATGCAGATGATTTTAAGTGGAAATTGGCATGACTCAGGTCTCCAAGATAGCACCAAGCACTTCATGTGCACTCTTTTGGATGAAATGGAGTTGGTTGGGAATCTGGGGCATAGGAGTTAGGCCAGACACAGGATGTGGCTTGGCCAAGTAACTGTATTCAGAAATAGTTACAACGTAGAACCACAATAAGTGGTAGAATCATTTGAGAATAGGGGTCTTGAGGTGGGGGACCACTAGGCTTAAACTCCAAAGCCTTAGGCATGAATTGCCTACTTTGTTTCGGTATAACCTCCATGAAGGAAGATACTTCCGCTCAGTTGAGTGGTAGGGGTGAACTTCATGGGGCGCTAGGGTTATAACCCTAGTTACTTTGAAAACGTGTACTTCAAACCTCAAAGGAAAGACAAAAATGATTAAGTTAGTCTCAACATCAACAAAAGGTTTTTAAGGGGGGGCTCAGCCTGGATCAAATCCCCCAAGAAAGACATGGCAGTGACATTTGCTTACTGGTTACACTCTACGTGGAGTGACGACCAACTACCGAAAACCCTCCAGCCTATCATGGACAAGTCCCGGTGTCGTTCCTGTAAACCTGGGAATATCAGGGACAGAGCTCTCTATTCGACTCTTCCTATCCCACACTGTGCCAACAGTGTTCTCCATGTTGACTACACGGAGATGCCTAAGTTCGGGTTGTAAGTGCGGCTAACCCCCATCTGCTCAGATTTTCACTGATCTAACCCAGATTGGCTACATTTTGGTCATTTTCTTTGCTTCGGCGGAATCGCCGCCTCGCAGCTCAGTCTCAGGATCAGACCTATATATTTCTGATATGCCGGATCTGATTCCGCGGTCCATTCTCCGTAAATCCGCCGCGTTCCGATCATTTGCCTGGAATCGCCATTTGCCGTTGACGCGCGCTCGCGGGCCAGATCGGCCAAATATTTTTCACAATCGGATTTATTTAAATCTTTTCAGACAGATATGGACACTCAGATGTGCATAGTAAAATCCGCATCAATTTTCTTCATAGACTGGGATTTTCTGCCGGATAACACTCAACATGGATCTTGCTTCCGTTGTTGCTGCTCTCGCCTCCGTTGGTGTCCGAGTCTCCGGTTCTACCCCCAATAGCAGCGTTCAGGTCGACTCCTCGCGTGCCTGCCCCACTGGTCTTGCCGGCCCCGAGCCCTCCGGCACCATCAACGACCCAGGGCAGCACTTTCATGGTAGCAGAGGCTACCTGAATGTTGTTCCTTTGGTGTCCCAACCACAGTTAGCTCCCCAGTACGGCCCCGTAGACTCCGCCGCTCCTGGAGACGTAACAATTACGCTGCCGTGGTGCTGTGCGAACGAGGCCTTGAGAGGAATGCCTTGCGCAAGCCCAAGCTGCCCAAGAAGGGCACAAATCAGCAGCTGTGGGGACCCAAATTATCCTAATCCCAGTCGAAATTGGCCATCGAGCAGCTGGAATCAGCCGGCCTACGACGATGGCAACGCTCCGGTAGACCTTACGGAGCTGGCAGGTACCAACATTCCTTACCAATGTCCCACATTCGAGACCACGGACGCCGACATCGACGACATTGAGATGGGTGGTCCAGGTGAGGTACCTAGCTATAATCGACCAGTCTCTTGGGCACAATGGGGCGACCATTTGTCTCCAGAAGTGACCCGCAACCTTGAGGCGCTTGAGGCCCTTTGTCTATTAGCCACGTCTAAGCTGATAGGACAAGAAAGAATCGCCTCTGATTTTTTAATGGAATATTTTTTCCTCCTTCAAGAAGAAATTGATACCAGGATGTGGTGGCGTTCTCAAGAAGATGACTCTTTTGCCATTTTTTTGCAGATCTGGGAGGCAAGCCCCTTCCCGAAGGAGAAGACCAAGGCACCTGTTGCCGGGCCCTCCGCCCCTCATCCCCCTGTTTCCATCCGCGACGATCTAGCCGCCGCGGTTGAGGAAGGAATTTTAGAGGCAGCCAGGCAGGCAAGCCTGGAAATTAGGGCTGAAGGAGCTCCCCAAGTGGACTCCTGGCTGCGGACCACCGAGATCAGCGGTCCGACAGCCTGCTCAGGCCCTTCAGGACACGGTATGTACTGTCCTGCCGACTGCTCCTGCAGATCCCAGCGAGATACTGAGCTCCAATTGCTCAAAGATCAAATGCAACTCATCATCCAAACGCTGGGAATTAAAGATCTTTTCAAGACACACATGCGGTCTGAGGGCGCATCATCGGTGGAACAAGCAACAGAACCGTCGGAGGAGTCGACAGAAATTTTTTCAATTGCTCCTTCGGTGGACTCCAAGACCACTGATGCAAGGATCAGCAGGACCAAGCTGAAGGAAAGAGTTACAATCTCTCGATCTCAGAGTAGGACGGCGAAGGCTAGGACTGAGGCTCAGAATGCCAAGCGAACTGCCTCCCGTACTGCCCCTCCTGCTGCTGATTCCAATGCCTTAGCCCAGCTGTTGCTCGCCCAGACCCTCGCCGGAGCTGGTGTGACGAATGATGCCGCCAAGGTGTCTGCCATTACGGCCGGTGTTGGGCTGGATTCGCTTCTTAATCCTACTTCTTTGCGACTTCGTCAGGTTGCCAAGCAACCGAAGTATAATGGGAACCCCCGACGTTGGCCTCAGTTCCAACGGGAATTTAAACTGTGGGTTAAGACTCAAAAACTCCAAGATGATCAGTTCCTGATGGCCCTCTTGGACTGCCTTGAGGGAGCGCCGGCCAATACTTGGCTCAGGACCTGGAGTGATCGTGAGGATACAAGTTCCCCCCTTACCTTTGATGAGGTGTGGGAACAGTTGGAGGTACGTGGATCCAGGCTGCCAGAGGACCATTACCACCAGATGTTGAAGAATTTTCCTTCATTCTCGCGATTAATCTTGCACGAAGTGCAAGACAAAAGACAGCGCTTCTGGAATTTAGTGGAAGAGTCTGAACATTCAGGCGAAAAATTTTCTAGTGCCGAGCTGAAAAATCTGATTTTTGACAAGATCCCCTCCGAAACTGCCGCCACCCTTCGGAACAAACAGTCCGAAGAAAAGGTCAAGACCTGGTGGGCGGAGGTCGAAGGCTTTGATGCCTCGGCCAACAGGTTTACAGTCAGGGAGGCACTTCAAAAGTGCTCCCCCACGTCGTTTTCCAAGGTGAAATTCACTGAAAACACGTGGAAAATCAAATTTAATGAACACGAGGATCGGGACTTGTTTGTCCAAGTCCTCAACAGGGGAGTAAGCTACCATGGCCATCGCCTGAAGGCCAAGAACTGGGTGTTTTCGTTCACCCCGAAGGAATTGTGGGAAGAGGTTGAGCGGCTCGCCGACGCCGCCAATCAAAATTTCCATGAGGGTCTTGGGGGAAACAAGAATACCCAGCAAAACACCCAAAATGGGGCCCAAAAGGGCAACAAAAAGGTGAATGACACCCGGAATGTTCAGGATCACTGTAGCATCTGCCTTCTTCTAGGTTCGACGAACCGAGCTAAGACGCATTCTACTGGTAATCACCGATGGTCTCCTTACGATCACAAGGTGATTGGTGAAAATATCAGTAATCCGCAGAATTCAGACAGGAATGACAGACAGGTGCATGGTGGAAAGGCTGGAAAAGGGAATCCGACCCCCTCCGGTGGAAACCAAAATACTGGAGGCCCTGGCGGGTCCCAAGGCAAAGGAAATCGGACTCCATCCGGCTCCGGTTGGCAGCCGAACGGCCAGACAAACCCCAATAGCAACGCCGGAGGCGGAAATCGAAATCCAGGCCAAACCCCTCAATCCGGTACAAACAAGGGAAATGCTCCAGGATTCCAGGGTAAAGGTAAGGGAAATCCTTCGGGAACCCCTTCCTCTGGTAAGGGCAGAGGGCGTGGCGACGGTGGAGGTCCATCATCCGGCGGCCGTGGCCGTGGACGTGGAAAGGGCAACCATCGTGTGGATCAGGTCTCAGGTGCAGATCAGGTGTCCGATGCGGATCGAGATTACGCTGAAAATGCCTTGAATCCAGCAGATGATCCGTTCCAAGATGAGTGGGTCGACGAATCAGGGTGTGTTCACAATGGTAACGCAGTCACTGGAGGTCAGAACGCCTAGGGGAGCCACGAAAATCGCCCCTCCCCAGGCGATTTCAGGCATGATCCCCAGATTCCATCTCGACCATTACTTGATGTAGGGTCGCTTGTCTCCTCTCCCCTGGATCCGGCAGCGGATCCTTCTGTTGTTGTGGACGAGGTTGGTGTACAGTCCAAGCACAGGGCCCGTCAGTTTGTCACAAAGCTGTGGGTCTCTGATTGCAAGGGAAATTTCCACCTCGCCACTTGTTTGTGTGACAATGGATCAGAGGTAAGTCTCCAATCCAATTCTTTCTTACCCGACGACTGCGTGATTGATTCGCTTTATCCTGTTACCCTCGAGGGAGTTTCTGGACATTCTCTCGCAGGTGGGCAACGCGGTTGTTATATATCAACTCATTTGGTCGCTCAAGACCTTTCGGAAGAAGGTAATGTGGAGGAAGTTGTCCTTAAGGGCGACTGGTTCTATCGTGCCGACATAAAGTATGACCTTTACTTGGGCCATCCTTGGCTTAGCAAGAACAGGGTGGCGCCCGTAGGTCATCGGTGTTGTTTTTTGCTGGAGTCAGGTCCCTTGGAGCGTCCTGAATTTCGTTTTTTGCACGCAGGGTTTAAAAGTGCAGAAGAATTTTTGAAGCGAAAGGTTACACCAAAATTTGGCGAAGATGTCACCATTGCAGAGGTGAATGGGAGTGCCGATTACTCCCGAGAGTTAGAATGTCTTCGTAGGGACTCCCAGCCACGACGCCCTTCGCGCTGGCACTCTTCATCCTACAGAGTTGTCGACAAATGGCGTGATGCAATTTGTGAATATTTTCATGAACACCATTCCTTTTGGCCACAGTATGATGCCTTTGCTAACCGCGAGAACAAGCGCTTTGACAAGCATTTTCGCGACGCTTGGACCCATAAATGGGACAAGAAGTTATGGATTAATCCTCCGTTTCACTTAATCCAGCAGGTCATCCACAAAATCAAGCAAGATAAAACCCGGGCGATTTTAGTTGTGCCCTTGTGGGACGACAAGCCTTGGTTTCAGGAATTACAAGATATTTGTGTAGATTACATCGAACTTCCCAGGAAGATTAAGCTGTATGCCAGGGACGACACAGGTCCCCTGCCACAGCGGTCCTGGAGTTCGCTTGCATTCCTGGTGGATGGAAAGCTTTCTGACTCTAATTCTGCTGATTCTGGTACTGATTCCTGTGTTGGGTCTGAATCTGAGGTTGAGCGTGGTACTGATGATGAATCTATTTTTTCTGATTTTTGTCCGTCAGATACCCAAGGTGATCCAACGTCAAATGGATCCGCCTCGTCTCCCTCTTCCCCAATACGATCGACATCGAAAAGAATCTTCAGTGCACAGGCGAAGAAAAATTTTAAATCGCGCCGCAAATTCAGAGTTTTTTATGAAAAACCCCGTGTGGAAGCTTTCATAGATCCTTTCGAGGAGCTGGATCACGAAGAGAATCTCTGGAATGTCGACACTCGACCCACCTATCTTCAAGAGGCAGTTGATACGGACCTGTTTAGGGACATCCGTAAGAAGATTCTTCCTGCCAAGGCCGAAGAAGTCGCCAAAGTTTTTTCGACAGTAATTCCTGGCGATCAGGTGGACACTGAATTGTGTTCCAAGAAAAGAGACAAGATCCTTGAGGAACGGAAGGACACAACCCTTTCGGGGAAGTTGATCAAAGATTCCCCTGTCTGTGGGCAGTTCGGTGAAGCCTTCATCGAGCTGCGTGAAGGGTACAAGGCGAAGAAACAGCGCCCTTATGAGAACCATGGACACAAACATGAGATACTCAGAAAAATCATCCAGAGAAATCTCAGGGAATTTGGTTGGCTTGAGGGTTGTATGACCAGCGAATGGTGCTGTGTACCCTTCACAGTCCCGAAGCCGCCGCCTGCAGACCAGAACACTATTGATGGTTGGCGAATGGTTGTTGATTTTCGCAACCTCAACGCCGAAACCAAGGCGGATTCACACCCCCTGCCCCTCATTGAGGAGGAAATCGCCAAGAGGGCAAGAGGTCGTTTGTTTTCTGTGCTGGATCTCCGTCACGGCTTTCACCAAATGCCGTTGAGGAAGGACAGCCGACCTCTCACCTGTATGTGCACGCCATGTGGCCCAGTCCAGTGGACGGTCATGCCCATGGGCCTGAAGAACGCCCCTTCGTTTTTTCAAAGAATGATGGAGGATGTGCTTTTTACAGCCCATCCTGAGCTTCGTGCCTTCGTGAGTGTGTACATAGATGACATAGTCATCGCGACGGAGGGGGAGGGACTGACCGAAGCCGAGCTGGTGGCCCTACATGAAAAGCAGCTGAACCAAGTTTTGGACATTCTTGATGCCAATCAGCTGATTTGTGGGCCAAAGAAGGGAAAATTATTTTTAAAATCAGTCGAATTTTGTGGTTCTCTCCTAGAGAATGGCACCCGACGACCCAGTCCAGGGAAGCTCGTCGCTATTCAGAAGTGGAAGCGCCCTGAGACGATCACGGAATTGAGAGGATTCCTGGGTTGTTGCAATTTTTACCACACTTTTGTGCCGAATTATGCCAAATTTGCTGCCCCCCTCACTGAATTATTGAAGGTAGGGAGAGACGCAGGCAAGGCAGGTTCAAAGGTTCGTGTCAAGTGGACTGACGAGTGCGAGGAGGCCTTCCATCACTTGAAGGCGGCCCTCTGCGAAGTCGCCACGTTGCATGTGCCCAAATTTGACAAACCCTTCTACATAAGAACCGACGCTTGTAGGTACGCGATCGGAGCTGTCCTTGAACAGGTTGATGAAGCCACAGGTGATCATTACCCTCTTGCATTTTGGTCTCGGAAGCTAGCCCCACGCCAAATGCAATGGTCGCCGCGTGAGCAAGAAACGTACGCCATAATTTGCGCTCTGAAAAAGTACCAATCGTGGGTTGGCACCAATCGAGTCGAGGTCCTGACGGATCATCGATCTCTGGAGTATTGGGCCACTGAACACATTGATACTGTCGCGAGCCCAGCTGGTCGACGGGCCAGATGGCACGAATTTCTCAGTCTGTTTGACCTCCACGTGTCGTATTTGCCTGGAAAACACAACACGGTAGCGGATGCTCTGAGCCGATGGGCTTACCCCGCTTCAGAGGGGCTGCAAAGTACCAACATCCATGGTACGGAGCAGGACCGCCATGTCATCATCGAATGGGATCAGGAAGAAAAAAAGCTCATTCGACGTGCATGCATGCAATGCGCTGTTAAACAGCACGCATTACCGTGTCACGACATCACGGCCTTTTCAGATCCGGCGCATGCTCATGAGATCTGCACCAAAACACTGAAAGTCGTGGAGAAAGTCACCGATCCCTCCTCAGGGAGTGTGAAACGGTTTGACTATACCCGACGAGTAAGTCGATTTCGGTTGATCCAGGGCATTAAGCGTCGAGATCCGGCCAAAACTCCACCCCTGCCGAAAGATTCCCTTATCATCCGTGACTGGACGTCCGATTATCTGCAGGATCCCATTTTTAAAGAGGTTTTTGGAAATCTCAAATCCAAAGATGCTCACAAGGATGGGATTTTTTCTGAGTATTCGTTGGATGGGGGGAAGCTGTGGATGGAGGGTAAATTGTGCGTACCAGACGCCCTGGCCCCCGGAGTGTTAAACTGGTGGCACAAATGGGAGTCCCCCCACGCACATGGCCGTCGATTGTGGTCGATGATTAAACATAGGTTGTTTGGCTCACGGCTATATACTCATTGCATGAAAGTAGCCGCCGGATGTGCCCAATGTGCTGTCTCGACGCCCCCCAGCGCGAAGAAGCACGGCCATCTGAGGCCTCATCCTATTCCGGAGCGCCTCTTTAACAGAGTCACCAGTGATTTCTTCTATCTCGGTGAACTCGATGACGAAGAGTGCCATTGGACTAATAAAAAAGTCAATGGTGTGCTCCTTATTCAGTGCCGTCATTCCGGCTATATTCAGGTGTTGCCTTGCAACATCGAGTCGATGACTGGCAAGGCTGCCGCCAAATGGTGCGCGCAGACCTGGATGGGAGGTTGGGACGTCCCATCCGAGGTGGTTACGGACTCAGGCAAAGAGTACACCTCCGAATGGCGGAGAGAATTATGTGCTCGCCTTGGAATCCACCACCTCAGGTGTGAAATCCACTCGCATCGAGCGCTGCCTGGCGAAAGAGCCGGCCGCTCTATTATAAATATGCTTCGTAAGGAGCTCGCGAGTGAGAAAGATTTCCACTGGCTTGAAGTTCTGTTCGCATTGCTTCGACGTTACCACAACACGCCTTTGTACCATGGCCTTTCTCCAAATGAAATTGTCTTTGGACGAAAGAAGTGTTGGTGGAACATGCCGTTGAATAATCCTCGCCCCTGTAAAGATGCTTCGTTGTTTTTGGACGACGTCCGACGAGCAGATAAAACTGTGTCGAAATTAATCGATAAGCATCAAGCTGACTGGCTTTGGGTCCAAAATCAAGGTCGAAAAAACCCCCACAATTTTGAAGTCGATGATCGAGTTTGGCTTCGAAAATCCCAAACCACCCTGGACGGAGATGACAAGCTTCTTCCCTTGTGGGAGGGGCCATTCGCTGTTACAGCGCGTCTAGGTGAGAACAGGTGGAGGATTCGTGTGGATGTCAGCAGGGAAATTGACGTTTGGGGCGATCGCCTCAAGAGAGAGATCCCCTCCCCCAAGGATCGGGTTAAACCCCTTTTTTGGACTTCGAAAATTTTGTCAGATCGGGTCATCGAAGGGGGGAAGTACGAACTCAAGAGGATTTTAGAAGCAAGACGTGACGCCAAGGGCGAATGGGAATTTCTATGTGAGTGGAGGGGCTTTGATTCCAGTCACAACAACTGGGAACCAGCCCATTCTTTTGTCCATGGGTACACCAAGGGGTTCATTGACTTCCTCAAGAAGCACCCCGAAATTGGCGTACTCCTGACAGACTGTTTGTCGAAACCAGACAGACAGGTGGAGAGCGACGGAAAGAGACCTGTGGTGAATCGAGATTCAGCCTTTTACGGCCCTCAGCAGCCACATTCCAGGGCTGATCCGTCGATCCCCCCTCCTGCCGTCAGGCCAGCCCAGGAACCAAATGAGGACCAAGCTTCAAGTTCGGCCGCTGATTTGCAGCGCCCAAGCCGTAGGAGGGCCCGACCAGACAGGTTGGTGGTCACATGTATTCGTGCTTGGCCGACTTCAGCCTCGCCCCAACCACATTCTGCTCAATCCACTGTTCATCCTCCCTGATTTCGAAATGATGTGGAGAACTGCAAATGTTTGATAATTTGACGTCAATCAACTTTTCTTTGGTCTCCGTTCGGCAGACAAGGCGTAGATACGCTACCGAAAGCCACGGATTGTGGTGCCTTCTTCAGAAAAAATCAAACTCAGGCTTAATTCAGGCAGATTCGGGGTAATCTTGTCTCTGTTGGTCTGCGCATCTTTGGAATTTGGCTACTCGTGCAGATGGAAGCAAATGTATATAGTAAAAACGCTGGCCAGCGACATTCACCCCTACAGGCACCCCCTGTAGTACTGGCTGCACCAGATGCGACGCCAGGAACTCAGATCTTACCTTCATTTGCCGTGATGCGGAAGCCAAAGTCAAGATTCAGATCCAGGATCCTCAAATTTGCCTTGAATTTCTCAGGTTTGTCCATCATTCTGCCACTGTTGCACGAAACCGAGACGTCAATTGTTCAGACAACCTTTAGATAGGAGCTCTAGGGACTTCTAACAGCAACCTCTGAAGTCCGTAAGCTTCGTTGTATTTTTGGCACACGCCAATGTGAGCTCAATCCGACCTGGAACTGTCGAAAATGGTGAATCCAAGTGTCTTGTGGGACTCATTCGAAAGATTGGCCTTGTCCAAGTCGATTGACACCGCCGCCACTGTAAATACGGTGTCTCTCAGTTACATACTGTCAGTAAAGCGCCTTCAGCGAACCTTCGGCGGGTTACATGCCAAGGATCCAGGGCCAGCATGTCCCATCATGATGCATCATCACATGATCCACATTCTCATGGAATCTGTTGGATGCTCGCGAACCAACGTGCCGGAAAGCACAATTGAGCTGAATGAACGACAATATATATTAACTTTAGTCTAAACGAAGGTATTAGTAGTTTCAGTTTTAGACATTTCGCTTCATTTCACCTTCATCTTAGGGAATTTGCTGACTTTAGGACAGTTTAGGTTGATTTCCTTGTCATCTCCTCTCATTCCTCGAAGATCTGTCGACGGCTTTGCCTAACTTCGTTGACGCTTATGATTTTCTGTGCACTTAGGGTCTGTAGACTACATGTGTATTTGTTTTCCCTCTCTGTGATTGCTTCATCTCCTTCATCTCTGCTCAATTTAATTCCAAATCTTGCTGAATCTTGTGATCATCCACCAGATGCGCCAAATCTGAAGCACATGCTGCACTTTTCAAGACGAGAAAAGCGGGAGTAACACGATGTAGAGTTCGGCGAGGACACCGTAGCGTGCCCGCGACAGCGAAACTGTGCCAGAGCGCTGAGATGTCACTCCATTTCTTGATTCCCCCACTCAATCCACCAACAATCTACCTCATGCTCAACCAGTGCATGGTTTGGTATCGATTCTCGATACGTTTACATGCTTTTTAGCCCTTAACCTAATGTTTTACTGCACGGAGGACTGTTCGTCACTCCTCATTCTGTCTCATTTCAGGTTCATCCATCCTGATTCAGTGCCAATTCAACCCAAATCAGGTCAGATCAAGCAGATTTCGCCCCATCGAGGCTACATTTCTATTTTTTTTCTGGGACTTACCCGCACTACGTTCTTCGTTGACGTAGCGACACACCCCAGTGTGTTTTTGGAGGGGGAGTGTAAGTGCGGCTAACCCCCATCTGCTCAGATTTTCACTGATCTAACCCAGACTGGCTACATTTTGGTCATTTTCTTTGCTTCGGCGGAATCGCCGCCTCGCAGCTCAGTCTCAGGATCAGACCTATATATTTCTGATATGCCGGATCTGATTCTGAGGTCCATTCTCCGTAAATCCGCCGCGTTCCGATCATTTGCCTGGAATCGCCATTTGCCGTTGACGCGCGCTCGCGGGCCAGATCGGCCAAATATTTTTCACAATCGGATTTATTTAAATCTTTTCAGACAGATATGGACACTCAGATGTGCATAGTAAAATCCGCATCAATTTTCTTCATAGACTGGGATTTTCTGCCGGATAACACTCAACTTGGATCTTGCTTCCGTTGTTGCTGCTCTCGCCTCCGTTGGTGTCCGAGTCTCCGGTTCTACCCCCAATAGCAGCGTTCAGGTCGACTCCTCGCGTGCCTGCCCCACTGGTCTTGCCGGCCCCGAGCCCTCCGGCACCATCAACGACCCAGGGCAGCACTTTCACGGGTGTTATGTCTTCGCCCTAGTGGTAACCTGTGGGTTTACCAGGTTTACCAGAGTGTTCGCATGAACTAAACACATCATCCGTGAGGAAACCATCAAGATACTCCTGGAAGAGTGGTTCTGTGTCTATGGGGCACCCAAAGAAATTAAGTCCTCAGAAGCTGTCCAAGTACGCTCTGACACTCTGACACTGGCTGATACAAGAGACCCCTGACCACCCTCAATGTCCAGCTGTCAACAGGGATTCCCTATACTCATACGAGTAACCCCCTATGTGAGCGAAAGATTCAGGTTCTCAAAAAGAACGTGAGGATATGGTGCAAGACTGAGCGCACCAAAGTTTGGGTGAGACTACTCCCCGTCATATCGCTGATGATGAACTCACAAGAGGGTTCAGCAATTGCCAACTCGCCCCATGAGCTGTTCATGGGACGCCCGGCGCGGTTCCTACACGCTCCCTATCCTGAGGGTTTCTACTCTACGGTGGGAAAATAGGGCAACAAGACAAGGTCGACAAGGCCAAGGCTATGCTCCAAAGTGTGAGGGAGCGACAGTGGAACAAGAAGAACAAGCACCAAGCGCCTGCCTCCTATCAAGAGGGACACTGGTTGCTGATGCACCACAGTCTGCTACCCGCCTGGCCACGCTCGACCAACGATGGCCCCTACTTTGGGCCCTACAAGATCCTGTCTGTGGATGGTCACCGCATCACTGTGCGGTGCTCTCCCCGACCTGGGGGGGCCCTGGTGTGCACAGCTCAACAGCTGAAGCGCTACTACGACCCAGAAGATCTCTGTGGGGAAGAATGGGAACTGAACGACGAGGAGATCGCCGCTCTGGATCTACAGGGCGCTGCCAGCCCTATGGAAGTTGAAGGAGAACTCCCTGACATGAATGCCGAGGAGATGGCTAAGGAAGTCTTCTACCTGGTGAAGTCGGTTATCGGACACCGCTATCACCCAGGGTGGCATTTCCTCACCCTCTGTGAAGGGTTTGGAGTTGACGAAGCTACCTGGGAGCCGTTTTCTGCCTTTGTGCTTCCTGAGGGACACCGAAATTCTGTTCTGGTACACTACTTGTCCCAGAACAACCTAGGAGAGTTGCTGAGGCTCGCTAAAACGCCTGGATCGCAGAAGAGGCCTAGGAACTGAACCCTTCCCATACTTGCCTATGTATGTGTGAGTGTGCTGAGCCTGAGGACCTGTGAGCAAGCTGCAGAAATGGTGTCCTAATGATACCCAAGTCTGCACCCTTGCTAAACCCGGCGGATGTCTTTACACGGTGTCATGGGGTACGCCCCAGGTATCTGCGCCCCTAGGTGCCCAGGTTCTGTGCTGGCACCAAACATCCATGGGGGAATACCCAGAGCTAAAGCCAAGGTATTGGTTATGCCTACCTATTCGCCCACTACAGGGGAGAGGTGGCCAAGAGCTACGAGGCATGAAAACGCCCGTTTGCTAGACGGTCAAAACCTGGACTACCATTGCCACTGCCCACAAAAAACCCTGATAAAATTTCAGGAAACCGGTGGGACAGAGACACACTCCCTACAGGTCCTACACTCACTACAATGGCACCAGCCTTCGAAGGGTGAGCGAACACGGCCGTGCTCTAGCCCTGACCAAAGACTACCACTCCTACACGCACACGCTACTAGGTGGTGTTCATGATTAGTTCGCAGGCCCTAGTGGCCCACCTGTGAGGATGCAAGGGAACAAAGCGCTACTAAGCAGTTGTGGCCTAAAAGGGACGTCACAACACGTTTCTCTGCTAGTGCTTGGAGTAAAAGGAGTGCTCCGTTTGCGTGCACAGCGTGTGAGGTTGTCGTCTCCATGCCATACAGGGCCTGGCGGAGGCAGAACGAGAAGTTGATGTGGTGTGATCAGCGCCCTGTTTAGCTGGGCAGAAAAAAAAATGGCTGCTGCATCAATCACCCTGACCTTGCCCACCTGACAACAGAGGCAAACGGGGGACTGCTTTCAGCGGAGGAACCTAACCTGCCTCGCAGTATTATATGGGTCTTCGAGAGGAAAAGAATACACTGTCTCAAAGCAGCCCTATCAAGCAACCAAGCTTAAGGCACTCCGCCCGTTCTCTTATAGAAAATAGGGCGGAGGTCCTAGGAAACCGAAACAAGGGTCATATCAAGCGCACTTGGCGCGGCCTACCCCTTGATGTGTCATATGCATGCACGAGTATGCACGAGTGGTCAACTTCCTAATTTCAATACTCCAATCACAACTCAATCCATACCCAGCTTTGATTACAATCACTGACTCAACCAGGGGGTGGCCTCTCCCGGACTTACTCACCTGACCTACCCCTGGAGAGCGAGAGCAAGTGAGTGGGTAAAACTAAACACAAGCAAAGCAAACGAGGATGCACTCATATGTATGTTCTAATCAGTGCAACGAAAAAGGGAGGTTGTGTTGTAAGAGCAGTTGTCACAGTTGCCCCTAATTGCACAACAGGGCAGGACCCGTAGCCCCCCGTGACAACCGCTCCCTGGGCGAAGGCCATCTGTTTTGCGGTAAACTCTCCTCTAATCACGTTGCATTCTGCTAATCAATCCCTCTGCTCTATGTTTGCACTGCTACACGGCTCGTGAACGGTAACACGAGACAAGCATTGTGTATGCTGCATGCGAAGCAATAACAACCTGTATGTTTATACCTTTTTCTTTGAAGTCTTATTGAATTTTCGAATTCTTCATTCCACAATTTTGCTATAAGCCAGGGTGAACTTACCACGTTTATCATTTAATAAATGTTTCGTCATCTCTTGATTATTACGTGACATACTGTTATCATGTTATTTTCTCTGGCTTTTCCGGCTCTAAATTAGGACGCGCCCCTGCGCACCGCTGTTCTCTGCGTATGAATCCAGGACTTTAAAAATTCCTGTGATGAACAAAAAATGCGTAACAATGAGCATTTAATGCACATGGAGATTCTGGGCAGGTGTGTACCCTCAGAAATATTCTAGGTTGTCATTACACGGATTTAGGTGTATCGTCGATCTTCCTGCATAAATCAGGCCCTCATCCCGTGCACATTTTCTGTTCAGATATCCCTGTGAGGCGAAGCAAAGTAAGCCGCGTTCAGGCCGAACGGCAGCCCAAGGAAAACTGTCCAGAATCTGAAGACCCCATGAAGGGGCGAAGAATGTTGAACACCTCCCCCTCGCCATAAGGACAGGACAGGTACAGCCTGCAGGTACCACAGAGACCCAGACAGCTTGCCCTGACCGTATCCCGCGTTGGGTTTTGCGTTTTGCCACTTGGAGGGAGGGATGCACGAGCACATGACTTTGCATGCCGATTCTAACCCCCTACCAAGCCAGAGCCGCCCCAGCGACAGCACTGAGCGCAGTGGGGGCTGTGGGAAATTGTAAGGACAAGGCAAAAAGAAATTGGCGACCGCCCTGGCGCAGCGCCTTCTTTTCAGTGTTAGGGAAGTTATAGGTTATTTTACAATAATGCTGAAACCATGGGGAAGTCAAGAAAAATACCCTTTTTTCCTTAAAATGCGACAGTGGTGGCCACCGCAGCACACGGAGGCAGTAAGAAAAAGTGTATTTCCATGCCAAGGGGTAAGCCTTAGTTGTGTTAGAGCTGCCTAGAGGCATACTACAATTTTATCTCAGTATTGGCCTCACCAAAAGGGGGTGACGAAGCATTTTGCGCCATAAACGCTCACTTGCCCGTGGTCAGGCCGCTTTTGTGTTATGCTCACCGCGGGGCAACCCGCATGCAGAAAAAAAAGCATTTTGACCTATAAAACCAAGCACTAAATTTTGGATGTTGTGTGCACCCCTGACCCAGCAACTGATTGGACATAAACACCATTCTCTGGACTGACTGAGGCGCTGACGTTGATCCAGAGCCTATATCTTTTTCTATATTTTCTCATGAATGCTTAGCTATCCTAGTGGTCTGCACCCTAGGGGGCAGTAGCACCTCTTTTTGAGAGGCCCTGGGTTCAATTCCTAGTCAGCCTAGCTAAGTGAGAGGTTCCCATGTTACATGGCAGCAACCTCAGCACCATAAGCCATGCCACCTCAGCACCTATATGACCCAGAACAAAGAGTGCAAATCTTGATATGGCACTATAAAAGAGAGAGTGCCCATGTGGGCAGTTTTCCCATGATTGTAGATTATTTTCCAACTATCTTTTCCTAAATATGTAGTTATTGTGAGTTCCTTGGCGTAGATACATTGCCTATCTTTTCTCCATTGACTGCAGCCCTTCATGTTGTGGATTGGATCCTGAATTTCCTCTTATTGCACGGTGGGTACTTGGGAGCTTTGTTCTATGTTTTAATTTCACCAAACCTTTGGCATTTGGAAAACCTGAGCTACATCAGGAAGCAGCAGGAGCAAGCAGGAGCACAAAACTAACAATATCATCAAGAGCATCAACAGTGAAAGCCTGTATTAGCTTTCTGGCCGTATCTTGGGCTACATGGCTCAAAACAAATTCCTAGGGCACCTAGTCCGGCCGCATGCCCCCGCGTTTTGTGGTTTCTACTCCTCGAAATCGCCCAACGAGACGCCTAGACACCCGTACCAGTGGTCACTTGGTACAGCCGGAAGGCATCCCGGCCAGCGCACGGCGGGGGCGAACGGTGGGTCCACCAGGGTCCCTGGGGCGAAAAAAATGACTTTTTCCAAAGTTGTTCCCTGACCAATTGGAATGCTCAGACAAGTGTTTCCAGCCCGTTTTGAGCCCGTGGGGGCGCTTTTTGGGACATGGAAAATCCCAAAATTCCTTGAAAATGAGCTGTTTCAAGACCAAAAATGGGTCAAAAATGGGTCAAAAACGTGTTTTTCCAAAAGTGATCCCGGACCATGTATGATGCTCAATCAAGTGTTTTTGGGCCGTTTCGAGACCGTGGGGGCGCGTTTTGGATAATGGGAAATCCCACAATGCCTTGAAGTTGGGCCGTTTCAAGACCAAAAATGGGTCAAAAATCGGTCAAAAAGGTGCTTTTCCACAAATGATCCCGGACCATTTGGGATGCTCAAACAAGTGTTTTTAGCCCATTTTCACCCCGTTTTCACTGAGCTTAGCCCCTTCCACCACATGTATGCACCATCTTGTGCCGTTGCCACGTCCCTTAAAGCCGTATGGTGGGGCCACCCGGAGTTGGGGAGAGGGGTGTAGATGAGAGGATATATACATATATATATATATATATATATATGTATTTTATGTCTACTTTTTATTTCTATGTCTATTTTGCTTCGATGTCTTGCTGGTTTTTGTGATGCATCCCCCCCGGCAACCAGGCGCTGCGGGGAGTACAGTGAAACCCTGGTCGGGGGGCAGCCGGGGCCTGCCAGGGCCGCGCCCCCTGCGGAATATGACTTGGCCACCCGCGGCAGCGGCTCCTGCGGGAGCAATGGCAGCGGCGGGCGTTCGCAGCGTGGTGCCGCACTAGCGCCACATGAGATTCAACGTCGGTGCTCGTGGCCCCAGCTGCGTGCCGTGTACCGTGCGTGCAACGTGCCTGCATCGTGTCCCGTACAAGGGGAGGGTAGGGCAGCTTAGGAACAGGCGGGACCAGGGAGAACCGAGGGTCCCAAGGGGCACAAATGACGAACGAGGGTGAAGGGAGGGAGTGGGGATGCGAAGCACAATGCTCTGCACCGTGCGCGTACAAGGGGAGGGAGCAGGAGGGGAAACAAAGCAAGAATATGAGGGTGGCCAAGGGCAAGCAAGGGCAAGATGAGAGCAGAGGGTGCCCCGCTTCTTGTAGTGTACCGTGCGCAGGGGAGGGTACGCACAGGGAGCGAGGTAGGGAACAAGAGCCAAAGAGGGGCGAGCCACGCATCGTGTCGTGTATCGTGCTCGCAGCGCCTCTGTAGCAAGCCGACGTAGGTGTGGCCTGCGCATGCAAGTGCAGAACCACGCCAATGGGGCCCAAGACGGAAAGCTGGGAAGGCAACGGGCCAGGCAAGTGTCGAAGAAGACAAGGATGGTGCATCCGGATGTATCCGAGGAAAGGTGAGTGTCGTGCATCATGCTCATAGGGCGGAGGCGCACAGCAACTAGGGGTAGAGCAGAGCACGAGGGGAAAGGAAGCGAAAGAGCGAGCCAAGGAGGGGAGACAAGTAGAGGGGACGAGACAGGGGCACAGAGGGGGCCAGAGGGCAAACGATAGAGGGGCCGGGGAGCCCCGAGGGTTGCAGTGCACGGTGCGCGCAACAGCAAGAGGGACCGGGGCACGGGGAAGAGAGGGTGCCCTGCACATTGTTGTGTAACATGCGCGTGAGAGGGAGAGCGAACAGAGAGGGGCCAAAGGGTAAGCACAGGGCAGGCGACAAGGGAAGAGAGAGAGAGAGGGAGCGGGGGAGCAAGCGGTAGTGCAGCGTGGCTTGTAACTTACGCGCAATGACTCCGTCCAGAACCCACGAATATTGGAGGAGCCCCAGGTGCGAGGTCATGCAAGTGGAGAGCCGGCAGCTGGGGAAAGGATGCCAAGGCGGCGTCCCGCGAGCGGCAGGGCAGCAAGCATGGCCCAGATTGAGGCGCAGACCAGATGACCAACCTGCAGAAAGGGGACAGATCCTGCTACAGTATCGTGCAACGTGCCAGGAGGGAGCGGGACGGAGGGGGAAAAAGAGGGACAACAGGAAGAACAGGCAGACAGGCGAGAGAGAGCAGGGAGTGAAGGGCAGAGACGGCCAAAGAAGGGAGGGGACCAGCGAGGGCCCGGGGAGGGCGAGGAGGTAGATGGGAGGTGAGGGAGGGAAGAGAGAGGGGAAGTGGGCTTGCCGCGCATGGTGTCGTGCAACTTGCTCGTCATGATCATGCATACATGAATATGCGTACATGCAACTGACCTATGCAGCACAAATGGCTAGCAGGACCGGCAGAGGCAGTTGGTGACGTGACCCAACGGCGCCATTCGTTGGGCCAGTTGATTCGGGCCCCGCGTCGTTTGACGTCATCCTGACGCCATCCTGACGCCTTCCTGACGCCACCCTGACGCCTTCCTGACGCATCCTGACGCATTCTGACGTGCTCCTGACGCCTACACCACTGAAGACGTTGGGGGGAGGGCAACCTCCAAGCTTCCCTTGGCATGCACGACCCCAATCCCATGAAATCCAAAACTTCCTCTTGAAATTCTTAGTGATCTTCCATCAGTCTGGGTTTCTCCAAAGAATTCTGTGATCCTTGCCTCGGCCATGACACAATCTGGCGTCCTAGGCAAGAGATGAAGGTATTTGTAGACAAAGAAGACATGTAGACTAGTATTATGTACATGTATCACATCTAAACTATAAAATAGCTTAGAAAAGACGACGAAATGAAGGCGGCGGCGTTGCCGCCATCAGAAAATCTGACGGCTACGAGTCGTCGCCATCAGGATCTCCGCTGAGATCCTGCCCAAACTGGGCCAAACAGTGGTTTTTGGGCGAAAAACAGTGAAATATAGTAATTTTTGAGCCAAAAACACTCATTTCGCGTGTCTCCCCCCAATGCGTCGCGTAGCCGACACGACGCGTTTCTGTCCCAATCCAAACTATATATGAAGAGGGCCACTGTTTAGCCACACCATGGGCGCCTGGCTGATTCCTGGGATCGCCTCAGGATTTTTTAAAAAAATCATGAACGTGGCTGATTTCGCAAAAACTGACCTTCGCGGAACGCCGCAAAAAAGGTCACGTTATATTCCTATATTTCTAAAAACGATAAATCAACAATAAAATTGATTAAAATCTTCAGAAATCATGAAATAAAACTTCGATCTGGGGCTGCGTCGCGCAGGCGACGAAGGTCGTCGCCAGCCCAAAAATGACGAAAAATAACGATTTCTGGGGTATTTTACAGAAATTCCACAGAAATCGGGATGCCATAAGGTTGGGAATCAGCCCAGGAAAATTCCTGATGCGAAGAGCGCCACAGGCTGGGCAGGGGGTATGGGTGAGGCACCCCATACCGCTTCACCCCCCTCCTTAGAAGCCTTGCCTATATCCAAAGGTAGGCAAGGCCAAGGAGGCGCTCTGACCCCTGCACTGCCCTGGTTTCAAAACTGATTCAGCAGGACAGTGGGGGGGGGTTTGCAATTCTTTTTTTTTGATATATTCATATGGGCAACTGCCCCCGAGGCGACCACACTGGTCCCTGGCACTCCCTTTAGCCTCTGGTGACCAAACCAGGGGCGCTGCAGGTCCTTCCGACCTGACTGATGGCGCTGAGGCGCACATATTGGCCCTTTTTCTCCATGGGCATGGAAACATAATAATTCAAAAAATTCAAATGCGGAAAAAAATATTATTTAGGGTCAAACCCAAGGCAACGAATTCCTCGTGCCTGAATTTAGGGTCATTTCCTACCCAAGGGGACGAATTCCTCGTGCCTGTTTAGGGTCGATTACCGACCCAAGGCGACGAATTAACGCGCCTGATTTGGTGCATTTAGAGTCATTTCCTACCCAAGGCGCCCCGCACCTGTTTAGGGTTCGTTGTGTGTTGCCAACCAACCCAATGCGACGAATTAACGCGCCTGCTTGTGGCGGTTCGCAGATGGCGTCGTCGTCGCTGTGGTCGTCGCCTGGGACCCAGGATAGACTTTGGGGCTCCATAGGGTCTTCTACCCATCGTAGGAGTCAAGGAGTTCCTCCTTCATCATGTTGATGTTCAGGACCTTAGCTCCTGCAGATGTCGACGTCGTCGACAATTCTCCTGCAGTCTGGGCGTCGTTGCCGTCCGCAGGCCGTCACATCGCCTTGGTGGCCTTGGCGTCGGCAGAATTCTTTTGGAGAGGTTGGGGGGAGGGCAACCTGCAAGCTTCCCTTGGCATGCAGGACCCCAATCCCATGAAATCCAAAATTTCTTCTTGAAATTCCTACTGATCTTCCATCAGTCTGGGTTTCTCCAAAGAATTCTGTGATCCTTGCCTCGGCCATGACACAATCTGGCGTCCTAGGCAAGAGGTGAAGGTATATGTAGACAAAGAAGACATGTAGACTAGTATTATGTACATGTATCGGATCTAAACTAAAAAATTGCTTAGAAAAGACGACGAAATGAAGGCGGCGGCGTTGCCGCCATCAGAAAATCTGACGGCTACGAGTCGTCGCCATCAGGATCTCCACTGAGATCCTGCCCAAACTGGGCCAAACAGTGGTTTTTCTGGCGAAAAACAGTGAAATATAGTAATTTTTGAGCCAAAAACACTCATTTCGCGTGTCTCCCCCCAGCGCGTCGCAAAGCCGACACGACGCGTTTCTGTCCCAATTCAAACTATATATGAAGAGGGCCTCTGTTGGGCCACACCATGGGCGCCTGGCTGATTCCTGGGATCGCCTCAGGATTTTTTAAAAAAATCATGAACGTGGCTGATTTCGCAAAAATTGACCTTCGCGGAACGCCGCGAAAAAGGTCACGTTATATTCCTATATTTCTAAAAACGATAAATCAATAATAAAATTGATTAAAATCTTCAGAAATCGTGAAATAAAACTTCGATCTGGGGCTGCGCCGCGCAGGCGACGAAGGTCTTCGCCAGCCCAAAAATGACGAAAAATGACGATTTCTGGGGTATTTTACAGAAATTCCACAGAAATCGGGATGCCATAAGGTTGGGAATCAGCCCAGGAAAATTCCTGATGCGAAGAGCGCCACAGGCTGGGCAGCGGGTATGGGTGGGGCACCCCATACCGCTTCATACCGCTACCCTGACACACCTCTGACGCCTGCCTGACGCCATCCTGACGCATCCTGACGCATTCCTGACGTGATTGGACTATCTTGTTGTTTCCTGACGCCATCCTGACGCTTTCCTCATACTTTCCTGACGCCATCCTGACGCTACCCTGACGCTTCGTGACGCATACGTGAACCATTCCTGACGCCATCCTGACGCCTTCCTGACACCAACCTGACGCACCCTGCCCCTCATCTAGCTCGGGGCCCAAACCTAACACTTAGGTGTAACCCTAACCCTATCCCTAGTTAAGTTGATGCAAAAATCATTGATTTCGGCGAAAAAATCATCTTTTTGCCCACCAAAGAGCCTATTCTATTTCTGAAGCTTATCAATCATGTTGCTTTTTTGAGCCCATGCTTTTGCCAATTCAAAATAGGTTTCAATGTACGTTCCATACGTCGTCATTTTATCCTTTTTTTTGGGCGCCCCCCATCTTACCAATGCAAAAACAGTTTGAACATACAATCTACCTCTGCCACTGCCCAGGCAAAAAATGCCCAGTCATACGTTCAATACCGAAGCTATTCGGAAGCTTTCAAACATGTTGTTTTTGCAGCCCACAGTTTTGCCAGTGCAAAATGGGTTTCAATTCGCATTCCATGCCTAGTCTTTTTTTTTTATGTTTGTTTTTGCCACTCCGCAATTTGAATGGTTCAAAACCATGCTGCCCCTACTTCGCGGATGCAAAAATTATCCAATCAAACATTCCATGCCAACTCTATTTCTGAACCCTATCAAAGATGTTGTTTTGTACAGCCCATGCTTTAGGAGGCAATTGTGTTGGGAGCATATGGAAGGGGCTGGAGCAGGGGTTCACAGGTGTTGCGGTCGGTGAAAGGGCCTGTGGTCCTGCGTGTCACCAAATCCGTCGTACTTTCGAACGATTTCGTGCTTGCGGGGCTTTGCGGTCCAGTGTGTCGCACATCGAGTGGTTGCCAGGCGACGGGACTTTTGTTGGTTTCCAGGGGACCTTGGTTCTCTGCATACAGTCAACTAGGGAGAGAATGGCAACGGAGTACTGCCTTCCAGAGCATTGGAATCCGGCGTGTCAATGATAGTGGTTGCTCACTTCGCTCATCTTCTCATTCACTCTCATTGCGACCTTCGCTTTGAAACCCTGTGCATCAAAAACCATTGGTGTGGTGTGGTGCTGTGTTGTGGTGCGGTGTGGTGGTGTGGTGTACTGTGCTGTTGTTTGGCGAACAAAGTAATGACACTCACAGCACGCACCAACACTCACATGCAAGTCACAGCACGCGGGAACACTCAAATGACACTCACAGCACATGCCGACACTCAGACACTCAAATGACAATCACAGCACGCGCCGACACTCAAGTGACACTGACAGCACGCGCCGACACTTAAATGACACTCACAGCAAGCGCGAACACTCAAATGACACTCACAGCACGTGGCAACACTCAAGTGACACTCACAGCACGTGCCGACACTCACATGACAGTCACAGCACGCGCGAACACTCAAATGACACTCACAGCACGCGCCGACACTCAATTGACACTCACAGCACGTGCCAACACACAAATGACACTCACAGCACGCGCAAACACGCAAATGACACTCACAGCACGCGAAAACACTCAAATAACATTCTGAGCAAGCAGCAGCAGCAGCAGCAGCATGCTGTAGCACCACCACCAGCAAGCAGCAGCAGCACCATAAACAAGCAGCAGCAGCACCAGCCGCAGCAGCAAGCTGTAGCAGCAACACCACCAGCAAGCAGCAGCAGATCCAGCAGCAGATCCAACACACACGGCGGCAGCGGCACCTTCAGCAGCAGCAGCGGCAAGCAGACCTTGGATTTTGGCTCCGTCTTCTTTTCTTTTTCTTTTCTTTCTTCTCTTCTCTCGCTCTTCCTCTTGTGCTTCTTCTTCGTCTTCTTCGTCACCTTCCTTCTCTCTTCATATTCTTCTTGACTGTTCTTCTTCCCCTTCTTCTTCAGTTGCTTCTTGTGTCGCCCTGCACACACAGAACAGACAGAAAAGTTCAACCACTAATCTTAATCAAACGGAACAAACACAAAATGAAACTGAACAGTTGTAAATTGCATACCTGTAAACTATTTTCTTCACATCGGGATTGCAGATGGGGCTCGGGGTTACGCGTGGCGTTCCTCGGTGCTCTTCAGTTCTTGCTATTCACTTAAACCATCATTATGCCAGAAAGCAAAGATATTTTTCTGTTCAAAAACAATTTTCGGCATTTCCTGCCTGAAAGCCTTCTCAAAGATATTCACAACATCTCATTAGGTTTGTACCTCATACAGCATTTTATCTTTTATGTGTAACCTATTTCCGGTAAGTATCAACCCCAAAGGCCTCCTTGGGCCCCTGAGATGCCCTCAGGTCCTGGTGGCGTCATCCTGACGCCATCCTGACGTTATCCTGGCGCTTTCCTGACGCCATCCTGACGCCACCATGATATCCTGACGGCATCCTGACGCTACCCTGACGCTTCCTGACGCCATCCTGAGGCTATTCCGGCATTTTCCTGACGCCATCCTGACGCATCCTGGCGCAACCTGATGCCATCCTGACGCCAAACTACCCATCATCCTGACGGCATCTTGACGGCGATCCTGACGCATCCTGACGCAATCCTGACGCCATCCTGATGCCATCCTGACGCCATCCTGACGTCATCCTGACGCTATCCTGACGCCATCCTGAAGCTATCCTGACGTCTCTATGTCGCAGGGCCCGAATCAAGTGGGAGGACCTGTGCCTGGGCGCGCAGAGGGGGCGGGCGCCAGTGGCCCCATCCACTAGAGCCCCTGCAGAGGATGAAGCCTCGACCATCGGGTTGGCGCGCAGAGGGGATGGGCGCCAACGGCGCCATCCGGTGGGCCCCCTGCGGCATTGACGATGCAGAATAACTAACTGGCCAGGGGATGCCACAATAAATCCCCCATCCGTCACTCTGCGCCACTGCCATAGGACCTTACTGGCCTCCATCGCGCTCAGAGGTGGCAGTGGCCCAGAGGGCGACAGCGCAAGGCCGCTTGGTAGCCGCCACTTCCCACAGAGTGATACGACGGCAACGGTATCAGGATGTGTGGAAGTCTGGACACAGGCACCAGGGAAAGGATGGGTCGTCAGCCCCCCCCGAGCTGTTTGGTGCCGACACAGCGGCCCTCCCCTCGACAAGGGCGGCGGATGGCACAAGAAGCCTACGAGGCGTACGGTAAGTCTTCCCCGATGCCCGCGGCTTGTCATAATCGGTATCCACCCAGATATGTACCTCCTCCAGTACGTAAGGCACAGGAGGGAGTAGGCACGCGACACTAAAGACATGAGCGAGACCGGGCAACTACCGACAAATGGACAGGAAACAATTCCAGCAACCAGCAAAAATTGTGGTTACTGTGTGCTGATGGATTGTGCTTGCATTGTGCGTGCATCATGCTGGCTACCAGCGGCGGTGACACGGGGCACAAAGGGCACCGGAGGGAGCCAAGAAGCAACCCCCCCCCCTCCAAACAGGGCGAGCACCAGGGGAACCGCGGCAAGCGGGGCGGCCAAGAAGGGCGGAGCGAACAGAGATGGAACAACCCGCTCCCCCGCGGACAAGTGCCGCGCCAGGTGCTCGCATCATGCCCGCAACGTTCATGCCCCGGAGGAAAGGACAACACTCCAGATACCAGCAGCCAGCAAAAATAGTGGTTACTGTGTTGTGATGGATTGTGCTCGCATTGTGCGTGCAACATGCTTGCCTCCAACAGCGGGGACACGAGACACGAAGGGCACTGGAGGGAGCCAAAAAAGCAACCCCCCCCCCCCCCCACAGAGCGAGCATGAGGGGAACCGTGGCAAGCGGTGCGGCCACGAAGGGCAGAGCAAACAGAAAGGGAGCAGCCCCCCCCCACGGACAGAAGATGTGCCACGTGCTTGCATCATGCCCACAAGGTGCATGCCCCTGAGGAAAGGACAACACGAGCGCCCCCCCCCCCACCCCCCAAGGAAGGGGATGAGGGCGGCAAGGGGACGGAAAAGTGAGGCAGGAGAAGTGGGGGGGGGACACAGGGGCGAACACAGGGCCGGAGAGAGTGACGGGCGGCAAAGAGTGCGGGCAAAAGACAAGCACCAGCGACCCGGACATGACCTCGGCCCACAAACTGACATGCAAAGTGCCAGTGCGGGGAGGAGCGGAGGGGAGAGCGGGGGACAAGCAGGACAGGGCAGGAGCCCGGGAGAGCAGAAAGGAGCGCGGGAAGGAGGAAAAACATGGGTAGAGAGCGGAGGGGCAGGGGCCAACACTGCGGGAGGGGGGGGGTCAGGACGAAACGGGCCCACAGGGGACGCTGGCAAGGGGCCCAGCCTCATGGGTTTGGGGCCCCCACCGGTGACTGTATCGGCCCCACCTGAGCACACGCACTAAGGTCAGGCCGTTCGTCAGCGGCCCGAGGTGGCACTGGCCTGGGGGGGTGACCAATGGACCTGACCAGGAGCACTCCCCACTGCACGTACTGCGGTTGGTGTCCAGTGAGGGGCTGCGGGTAGGGCACACCGTCCATCGGGGCAGGCAGAAGACGCGCCTGCCTCGCAAGGGCTCCCCTGCGACCCAGAGTGTACCCAACCCCAGTGTGGGAAACGGCCGGAGTACCTGGCTACAACGTAGGTCCATTTGTACGGAGCGGGTACAAATGCACGGCCCGTACAACAGCGTTACACCCTGACGGGGAGTGCAAGCTTCGGCCCCTCCAAGGGGAAACTCCGGGGGATGGGACCCGAGCCAGCGTCAGGCATCCCCCCCCCCCCCACCCAACCACACCACACACCCACCATAGCACCAGGGGGGCAACACCAAAGACAATGGAGCAAGAGAGGGGAGGGGGGGAAGCACGTAAGGGGACAGAAGAAAGCAACAGTGTCGTGCAACGTGTCGTGCAACATGCAGCCAGGGGGCTGCGGGACGGGCCAGCCCGCGTCATCCTGCTCACCCGTGTCTATAGCTGGCACAGTCTTCGATAGCTAAATGTCGCTTCCTGTCCCCAGCAATCCCATGGAGTTGTCGGACTTCCGGCGACGTGCCCGGTGCCTGGTAGACACGGTGTCTGATCTCGTCAGACACGGGCCACACACATATGCGGCATTCCAGGCGCGCGTGGACGCCGACTGTCCGGCCAGGGACAATGAATGGGACCATTTCGTCGACATCTGCTTGCGGCAGGGGTTGGCTCGCGATCCGCCCCCGTACAATGCGCCTGACATTCAGGCGCAGTTCGCAGCAGGCATGGTGCCTTTCGGGGTACACTTGCTCAACCGACTACCCCGACGTCTACAAGATGATCTCAAACAGCTCGAGGATGCGCAGCGCGGACCGCCCCCGATGGGGCCTGTGGCGGGTTGGCCAGGGTATGCGGCGCCGGGCGCAGGCCAATCTGAGATGCCTGCACCCCCAGGCCTCGTGCCCCTGCCATTCCCGTATTTTGGGGCGCACCACCACCATCAACTCCATCACCATCACCTCCTCCACCACTCCTTGGGATTCCCCCTGATGCAGCATCACTTCCCACACCAACAGGTACACCTGACCGCTTTGCCACACCTCCCCATCCACCATCACCATCACCATCCCCATCACCATCCACGCCAGCATGTGGCATATCCACACCCCTTGCAACAACCGCAGCATGCGTTCGCTCAGGCGCCGCAAGATGCGGTGACGGTTCCCCCCACAGCGCAAGCAGGGGATCCGACGGTGGCTGCTCTCGGTGCGCAGGCGACATCCGCGCCCCCGTCAGTTCCTGCACCAGGACGGGGAGTCAAGCAGCCGGGGGAGTCGGACAGAGAGATGCACCGTGGACCCCAAAGCGCGGCGGGGGGGACGACTCCCGTTTGGATGCCGGAGGCTCAGACAACTGAGCCACCCCTGGCGGTCCTGCTGGCGGGACCTACTGCAACGGAACCTCCACCGCAGGCGACCCCGGCACCGGAGCCGGCCATGCCACAAGGGGCTCCGCCTGTGGTGCCGGGAGGGCCCATGCCGGTACCGGGCCGTCCGCTGCCTGCGCACGGGGTGCAGGACGCGCCCCCCAAGGGGGTACTTACAGCAGAGGTGCAAGCGGCGCATGCGACGCAGGAAGCAGCCACGATCCGCCCCCGCAAGCTTGCGACGCGTACTGACGGGAGCCGCGGAAGGCAGGGGAGCCGCACAGGCGGCACCAGGGAGTGAGGCTGACATTGGCGCGCTGATCGCGCAAGCACTCGCAGCTGTCACCCTGGGGACGGAGGAGGCCAACGAGAAGATGTCGGAGGGGGCTGACTTTGGGGGACAGGGTACAGAGCGGGGAGTACAGGAGACGCAAGCAAGGGCGAAGGACAGTGGCCAAGCGGGGAGCGTGCCAAGGTTGAAGGAGTGGAGGACTGGATGTGGGAGTGGGGGGAATGGCGCCGGCTGGCACCCGGTGAGCCGTGTCTGGCGGTGCTGGTGTACAGCATGGACCTCCATGCGGGCACTAGCTGTGCGCGACTGCCCGACAACCTGCGGGCACGGCTGGACGCGCTGGAGGCAGCGAGGGGCGGGGGCGCTGACGAGCGGCTTCTGGTGCCCTTTCCTCCGCAACCGGATACGTCACTCGCGGTGATTGCGGCTGGGCACGAAGAGGAGGAAGAGCAAGAGGCGGAGAACAAGGGGCACGAAAAGGCGTAGGGGCCCAGCAAGTTGGCACTGGCCCTCATGTACGAGGAAGACCCGGGGCCCGACGTCTACGCCGGCATGGACGTGAACGCGGCAAATGGGGCGCTGCTGCCCATGCCCACTGCGGTGCCGCCCCCTCCCCTGGGGAGCTGTGAGCAGCGGCACTGCAGGTTCCATGCGGCTCAAGGTGCCCACAGGTACCGCCTCACGGGTACGGGGAGGCGGGAGGCGGAGATGCTGGCAGGCGCTCTTGAGCGCTACGAGTTCCAGCACCCGGGGCAGGTCGCCCAGGAGAACGGCCTGGTGGCCGAGTCCCCTGACGACGGCCAGGTCCGCTGCATCCAATTGGGGGATGCGGGGATCCTGGATCACCATCCTGGTGATGTTCGGGCGGCTGAGCTACAGGAAGGTCTCCCCCTGTCGGTGCGCCTGTCGGTGGGGCGCCTGCTCGACGAGGCGGGGCTGGAGGATGTGTGTCGGGACGGCAGCCTGTACGTGGCCATGTGGAAGGGAGGGGCTGACGCTTGGCGTCGCGAGTGGGCCGTGAGGCCCCTCACGCCCCAGGAGCTCGGGTCCCATGCGCTCCTGGTGGCGATGCACCCCAAGGGCGCGGAGGATGTGTTCGGCACGGACCACCTGCTGCTCTCCCGTGATGGCGTGGTCCTCGTCCCCACCTCCAGCACCTACCGCCTTGAGAGTCGCGGCAGCAACCCCAGGTTGCTCGTGGTGGTGGGCACGCGCCTCGACTTGGGCGCAGGCCCCCAAGGGCCCCAGCCGCACGCGGTCCCGGTGGGGGGAGATGAGGCGGCGGGCCGTGACGGTGATGAGGCAGAGGAGGAGCAGCCCGCGGCGGAGGAGCAGGAACAGGACCAGGCAGAGGCGACTGAGGAGGTGGACGTGCAGGCCCATGTGGCGGCGGCCCTGACGAGGATCATGGCTGCGGCAGGCCTGCCGCTGGCGAGAGAGGCGCTGGAAGAGGAGGACTAACGCAGGGTGAGTGACGGGGCACAGGACGCCAGGGAGCAGGAAGCGGAGCCGGAGATCGTGGGAGTGAAGGAGGCGCATGAGGTGGGGCCACAGCAGGTGGGAGTGGCAGACAAGGCTGGGCCAAAGACGGGGATGGTGGAAACCTGCAGGCACTGGCGCGAAGGGTGGTGACTGCGGGCAGACGCCTGCCGATACGCCCACCCCCAACCGCCGGTGCCGCAGCGAGTACCCCAGGATCAGTGTCCACCCTGGTATGTACCTCCTCCAGTACGTAAGGCACAGGAGGGAGTAGGCACGGGACACTAAGTACATGAGCGTAACCGGACAAGTACCGCCAAGTGGACAGGACACCCTTCCAGCAGCCAGCAAAAATTGTGGTTACTATGTGTCGATGGATTGTGCCTGCATTGTGCGTGCATCATGTTGGCTACCGGCGGCGGGGACACGGGGCACGAAGGGAACCGGAGGGAGCCAAGAAGCAACCCCCTCTCCCCCCCAGAGGGCGAGCACCAGGGGAACCGCGGCAAGCAGGCCGCCCAAGAAGGGCGCAGCGAACGGAGAGGGAACAACACCCCTGCCCCCGCGGACAAGTGCCGCGCCACGTGCTCGCATCGTGCCCGCAACGTGCATGCCCCGGAGGAATGGACAACACTCCAGATACCAGCAGCCAGCAAAAAAAGTGGTTACTGTGTGGTGATGGATTGTGCTTGCATTGTGCGTGCATCATGCTTGCCTCCAGCAGCGGGGACAAGAGGCAGGAAGGGCTCCGGAGGGAGCCAAAAAAGCAACCACCCCCCCCCCCACAGAGCGAGCACGAGGGAAACCGTGGCGAGCGGGGCGGCCACGAAGGGCAGAGCGAACAGAAACGGAGCAGCTCCCCCCCCGCGGACTGGTGCCGTGCCACGTGCTTTCATCGTGCTTGCAACGTGCATGCCCCGGAGGAAAGGACAACACGAGCGCCCCCCCCCCACCACCCCCCAGGGAGGCGAGGAGGGCGGCAAGGGCACGGAAAAGAGAGGCAGGAGAAGTGGGGGGGGGGGGCACAGGGGCGAACACAGGGCCAGAGAGAGTGACGGGTGGGAAGCACTGCGGGCAAAAGGCAGGCACGAGCGACCCCAACAGGAACTCGGCCCACAAACTGACATGCAAAGTGCCAGTGCGGGAGAGAGCAGAGTGAGAGAGCGGGGGACAAGCAGGACAGGGCAGGAACGCGGGAGAGCAGAAAGGAGCGCGGGAAGGAGGAAAAACAAGGGTAGAGAGCGGAGGGGCAGGGGCCAACACTGCGGGAGGGGGGGGGTCAGGACAAAAGCAGCCCACTGGCGACGCTAGCAAGGGGCCCAGCCTCATGGGTTTGCGGGCCCCTCTGGTGACCGTATTGGCCCCACCTGAGCACACGCACTAAGGTGGGGCCGTTGGTCAGGTGCCCGAGGTGGCACCGGCCTGGGGGGGTGACCAATGGACGTGACCAGGAACACTCCGCACTGCACGTACTGCGGTTGGTGTCCAGTGAGGGGTTGTGGGTAGGGCACACCGTCCATCGGGACAGGCAAGAGACGCGCCTGTCCCGCAAGGGCTCCCCTGGGACCCACAGTGTACCCGACCCCGGTGTGGGAAACGGCCGGAGTACCTGGCTACAACATAGGTCCATTTGTACGGAGCGGGTACAAATACACGGCCCGCACAACAGCGTTACACCCTGACAGGGAGTGCAAGCATCGGCCCCCCGAAAGGGGAAACTCCGGGGGATGGGATCTGAGCCAGCACCAGGCACCCCCCCCCCCCCAACGACACTACACACCCACCATAGCCCGGGTAGTCCGGAGGCGGGCAGCAGGCGGGCAACACCAAAGACAACGGAGCAAGAGAGGGGAGGGGGGGGAGCACGTAAGGGGACAGGAGAAAGCAACAGTGTCGTGCAACGTGTCGTGCAACATGCAGCTAGCGGGCTGCAGGACGGGCCAGCCCGCGTCATCCTGCTCACCCGTGTCCATAGCTCGCACAGTCTTCGATAGCCAATTGTCGCTTCCTGTCCCCAGCAATCCCGTGGAGTTGTCGGACTTCCGGCAACGTGCCGGGCGCCTGGTAGACACGGTGTCTGATCTCGTCAGACACGGGCCGCACACATATGCGGCATTCCAGGCTCGCATGGACGCCGACTGTCCGGCCAGGGACAACGAATGGGACCATTATGTTGACATCTGCTTGTGGCAGGGGTTGGCTCGCGATTCCCCCCCGTACAATGCGTGTGACATTCAGGCGCAGTTCGCAGCAGGCATGGTGCCATTTCGGGTACACTTGCCCAACCAACTACGCTGACGTCTACAAGCTGATCTCGAACAGCTTGAGGATGCGCAGCGCGGGCGGCCCCCGATGGGGCCGGTGGCGGGTTGGCCAGGGTATGCGGCGCCGGGCGCAGGCCAATCTCAGATGCCTGCACCCCCGGGCCTCGTGCCTCTGCCATTCCCGGTCTTTTGGGGCCCACCACCACCATCAACTCCATCACCATCACCTCTTCCACCACTCCTTTGGGATCCCCCTGATGCACCATAACTTCCCCCACCAACAAGTACACCGGACCGCTTTGCCACACCTCCCCATCCACCATCACTATCACCATCACCATCACCATCCACGCCATCATGTGGCATATCCACACCCCTTGCAACAACCGCAGCATGCGTTCGCTCAGGCGCCGCAAGATGCGGTGACGATTCCCCCCGCAGCGCAAGCGGGGGATCCGACGGTGGCTGCTCTTGGTGCCCAGGCGACATCCGCGCCCCCGTCAGTTCCTGCACCAGGACGGGGAGTCAAGCAGCCGGGGGAGTCGGACGGAGAGACGCACCGTGGACCCCAAAGCGCGGCGGGGGGGAAGACGTCTGTTTGGATGCCGGAGGCGCAGACGACTGAGCTAGCCCTTGCGGTGCCCCTGGCGGGACCTACTGCAACGGAACCTCCAACGCAGGCGACCCCGGCACCGGAGCCGGCCATGCCACAAGGTGCTCCGCCTGCGGTGCCGGGAGGGCCCATGCCGGTACCGGGCCGTCCGCTGCCTGCGCACGGGGTGCAGGACGCGCCCCCCATTGGGGTAATTACAGCAGAGGTGCAAGCGGCGCATGCGACGCAGGAAGCAGCCAGGACCCGCCCTCGCCAGCTTTGTACGCGTACTGATGGGAAGCCGCGGAAGGCAGGGGAGCCGCACAGGCGGCACCAGGGAGTGAGGCTGACGTTGGCGAGCTGATCGCGCAAGCACTCGCAGCTGTTACCCCGAGGACGGAGGAGGCCAACGAGAAGCCGTCGGAGGGGGCTGACTCGGGGGCACAAGGTACAGAGCGGGGAGTACAGGAGACCCAAACAAGGGCGACGGACAGTGGGGCCGTGGAGCCAAGCGGGGAGCGTGCCAAGGTTGAAGGAGTGGAGGACTGGATGTGGGAGTGGCGGGAATGGCGCCGGGTGGCACCCGGTGAGGCGTGTCTTGCGGGGCTGGTGTACAGCATGGACCTCCATGCGGGCACTAGCTGTGCCCGACTGCTGGACAACCTGCGGGCATGGCTGGACGCGCTGGAGGCAGGGAGGGGCAGAGGCGCTGACCAGCGGCCTCTGGTGCCCTTTCCTCCGCGACCGGATACGTCACCAGCGGTGATTGCGGCTGGGGACGAAGAGGAGAAAGAGCAAGAGGCGGTGAACAGGGGGGACAAAAAGGCGTCAGGGCCCGGCGAGTTGGTGCTGGCCCTCATGTACGAGGAAGACCCGGGGCCGACGTCTACGCCAGCATGGACGTGGACGCGGCAAATGCGGCGCTGCTGCCCATGCCCACTGCGGTGCCGCCCCCTCCCCTGGGGAGCTGTGAGCAGCGGCACTGCAGGTTACTTGCGGCCCAAGGTGCCCACAGGCACCGCCTCACGGGTACGGGGAGGCGGGAGGCAGAGATGCTGGCAGGCGCTCTTGAGTGCTACGAGTTCCAGCGCCCGGGGCAGGTCGCCCAGGAGAAGGGCCTGGTGGCCGAGTCCCCGGACGACAGCCAGGTCCGCTGCATTCAATTGGAGGATGCGGGGGTCCTGGATCACCATCCCGGTGATGTTCGGGCGGCTGAGCTCCAGGAAGGTCTCCCCCTGTCGGTGCCTCTGTCGCTGGGGCGCCTGCTCGACGACGCGGGGCTGGAGGATGTGTGTCGGGACGGCAGCCTGTACGTCGCCATTTGGAAGGGAGGGGCTGACGCTTGGCGTCGCGAGCAGGCCGTGAGGCCCCTCACGCCCCAGACGCTCGGGTTCCATGCGCTCCTGGTGGCGATGCACCCCAAGGGCGCGGAGGTCGTGTTCGGCACGGACCGCCTGCTGCTCCCCCGCGATGGCGTGGTCCTGGTTCCCACCTCCAGCACCTACCGCCTTGAGAGTCGCGGCAGCAACCCCAGGCTGCTTGTGGTGGTGGGCACGCGCCTCGACTTGGGCGCAGGCCCCCAAGGGCCCGAGCGGCACGCGATCCTGGTGGGGGGAGATGAGGCGGCGGGCCGTGACGGTGACGAGGCAGAGAAGGAGCAGCCCGCGGAGGAGGAGCAGGAACAGGACCAGGCGGAGGCGACTGAGGAGGTGGACGTGCAGGCCCATGTGGCGGCGGCCCTGACGAGTATCATGGCTGCAGCAGGCCCGCCACCGGCGACAGAGGCACTGGAAGAGGAGAAACAAGGCAGGGTGTGTGGCGGGGCACAGGGCGCCAGGGAGCAGGAAGAGGAGCCGGAGATAGTGGGGGTGAAGAAGACGCATGAGTGGGGGCCACAGCAGGTGGGAGTGGCAGACAAGGCTGGGCCAAAGATGGGGGTGGTGGAAACCTGCAGGCACTGGGGCAAGGCGTTGTGAATGCGGGCAGACGCCTGCCGATACGCCCACCCCCAACCGCCGGTGCCGCAGGGAGTACCCCAGGATCTGCTCCTGCTCCTCCAGGCCATGGCCCGTGTAGGGGCCCTCAGCCTGAGCCGTGCCAAGAGCCACGGAACGCCGATGCGTGAAGTGGTGGAAAAGGCACAAGGGGGGGGGCTCCCGGCGGTGGGGTACGCGGTGATGTGCGAGGGCTGGACCAAGTGGGCAGTGGCGCCGCCGTGTGGCATGGCGGCCCTGCTCACCCCGTTCCCGGTGGTCCCGTTGAGGGACATGGTCGCCAACCAGGAGGCCAACCTGGGAGGGGTGTGCACGTGGCACACACATCCTGCCGACCAGGACCCGCGCGAGTGGCAGGCTAAGGCAGTCGTGACGTACTTGTCCTGGTCGTTGCCAACGGCGCCTGGTACATGGGCGCAATGGTGGGATGGAGCACTCTGGTGGGCGAGGGGTGGCTGTGCTGTGGCGGCCTGCACTGACGTTCCGCGCGAGCCTGTCTCCGTCAAGTCGTGCACTGTCTCCATGCACCTTCCCACGTTGGCGGCCCGGCTTGCAGCCGCAGACCCGGGCGTCCTGCTGCTAGGGGATGGAGAGGGGCCAGGACTGGGCCTGGAGCAGGGACTGGAGGTTCGCACTGCCCGCCTCCCCAGTCCTGTGGAAAGAGACACCTTGGAATGGCTCCAGTTCACGCGTGCTGACGGAGCTGATGTGTGGACTGCTGTCCATCGCATGGCCCCAGGCGTTCCGGCTGCCTGGCCACGAGCGTGTGGTAGGTGTTGAATGGCGCGCATGGGCCGCCAACAGCCCATGCCCGCCGGTGTTGGTCCTGCCAAGGAAGACAAGCCACCCCAGCTGAGAAACTGTGGCGGTCTTGCGGGGATGGGTAGCAGTCCGTGGGCCCGGAGGCCAAGTCTTCACTGCCCTGCGAGGCACGGTGATCGAGAAGGAGGGAGGGATGGCGTTACAGCTCACGAGAGAGCCCCTGACCAGGCATGTGGTGGTAACTGTCCTCCAATGGGGAGCCGACGAGCCTCAGCCCTGGCGCAATTGGATCGCTCAGGTCGTCTGGCGCGACCTGCCGATCCTTAGGGCAACCTCTCATCAGGAGGAGCAGGGCGGCATCACCCGGGCGCACCCCCTGGCTAAGGGACTGCGGAGACGCCTCTCCCCCGCCAGCTCAGATGCAGGGCGCCCTGAAAGGCTTGTACGCCGCAAGGAGCAAGCCCGGGCCCAGGTACCACTTCCTGGTGGCCGCGGACCCAAAGGTGGAGCTCAGCGACGACGTGGTCGCGCTGGCCGCCGACGTGGCAAAGTGCCTGGCCCCCCACGCCGTGATGCTCCCGAAGGAGGCGTGGGAGGGCCAGCGGCACGACAAAACCCCGGCTGCCCTGCTCATTGCGAGGTACGTCGAGCTGGGCGGCTCAGAGGCGGTGTACCTGGACTGGTCGGAAACGCCGGGCATGCAGCACTGGAGGGCCCACGACCTCCTGGCCCCATGACGTGCGGTTGACCGTGGACCCTCTGGACCGACGATGTGCATGGCACCCAGGATCCAGAGGGCGGAGTGGCCAGGTGCAGAGCACCTGCTGGCGACGACCCAGGCGGCACAGGTGCAGCAGCCGGCCACCAACAGCAAGGACTGTGGCGTGTGCGCCCTCATGTCCGCCCTCGGTACCGGGCAACCTCCTGTGCATGCTGGACAGGCGGTGGGTGGCAGCGGTGGTCCTCAACAGGGACATGGGACCCATCGCGCGTCTGCCATGTCTGGCAGAGCTGCCTGCTGCGGTGGTGGATCCCCTGCTGGCGCCCCACACGCCCTTGGACCTGGCGGACATCCCGCACCACGTGGGGTTGCCCGGGGCGTGCATGCAGCAAGCCCTGCTTAATATTGAAGCGGCGGATGGGGGGATGTCCATGCTGATGACAGTGTCCCTGCAGCATGTGTAGGACGCGATGCAGCAGCAGCAGATGCATGCCCCCCAGCCGTGGGAGGAGAGCGCCAAGCAGTAGCTGCAGGCGGAGAGCGTGCCTCCCACCCATACGGTGGGTGTGGCGGACATGGGGAGGCTGGTGTTGTTGGGGGGGGCGGCCTCCAACAGCCAGGCGGCGGTGTCCTGGAAGGTCCAGGGCTCGATGCGGGGGGACGGCGTACGAGTGGCCCCGGGTATGATCGACGGTGAGGCGTTGGCGGCAGGTATTATGAAGGCCGAGGGTGCCATCCCGGGGATTCTCAAGGAGACAGGCCTGCAGAGCCCCCAAGGCGTGGTGCACTCGGAGAATCAGTGGGGTCACCATGGGTATCATGCTTCTCCGGGGGTGGATGCCCAGGCTGCAGCGGCAGCGTCGGTGCACGGCGGGCTCTTGATTGCCCTTCGGGCAGACGTCTTCGCCGCGGGGGAAGTTCGAGACGTCGTGGACATCGTGCCGGGCAAGGCCATGGCCCTTGATGTGGTGACCGCGGGTGGCACCCTCACGGTCATCAACGTGCACGGCCCAGGCAGTGGCGGCGACTCCTGGGTGTCTAAGGCGTGCTTCTGAGCTGACGTGGCCATGTATGCGGCGGCCAAGAGCGCGGGAGGCACGAGGGCTGTGCTCCTCGGAGGGGACTTCAACGTCTGGCTGGTGTCCCCGGGACACCCACCACGAGGAGGTTCCAGGCCCTGTGGGAGTATTGCAGGTTCCACAGGGCGGGCGCCGCGGCGGAGCAAGACAGGAGGCCCACGAGGGCAGGGCATCGACTGGACTCCTTCCTGCTCAACTCGCCACTGGTCCCGTGAACGGTGCGCGAGCCCCCACACCTGGCCCCGGGACGGTCCCCTGCGTAGCTGGGGTCTGACCATGGCCCCGTGGTCCTCCACATCCCGCTGGCGTTGGCCGGCAAAGGGAGGGTCACCAGGACGGCCTACTCGCAAGCCCAAGGCAGGCTGCATGCCATACGCCCGGACTCCCTGGGGGTTCGTGAGGCGGCGGCGGCAGTACTGCAGAAGGCCTGCGAGGATCGGACGCGGCAGGCGTGGCTCTCGTCGGACCAGGACACTGCCACCATGGGCACGTCGGAGGTGGAAGCCGTCTTTGACCTACTATACGCCTTCTGCGATGACGTGTCCAGGGTCACGGGGGTGCGCATGCCGTCAGGCATGGACCCGCAGTACCCGTACAAGCAGGCGGAGGCAAAGGCGTCTCTGGCCCAGGTCCTCTCGGATCAGCAAGCCCTGGCCTGGCGCGCCTATAAGCTGTGGCAACGGGACGCGGCAACGGCCGGGCTCCACTCCCAGGAAGCGGCTGCCTTGCTGCGGCACCTCCTACAGGTAGACCCCAACCTGTTCCCCGCCACGGTGGAGGACCTGCGCGCTGCATTGGACCGGCAGCTCCACCAGCTAGACACTTGCGTGGAGAAGCTGCGGGATGTCTTCAGGAGCAACAGGCGCAGATCCATAAAGGATCATTGTCGGGGCAGGGTGCCGGACCTGCAGTTTTGATGGACGCCGATACGGGGGGCCATCAACGTGGTGAACTATGCCCCGTCAGGCCTCTGGTCTGTGCGCGTCGGGGAGTCGGAGAAGGTGCTCATGGAGGCTTCGGACGTCATCTGTGAGGTCCAGAGGTACTGGGGGGCGCTGTACGCGAAGAGGCTACTGAACCTGCCGGCCTTCGAACGGCTGGTCAGGGCCCACATGCCTCGGGCCTCCGGAGGAATGGAGGTCGATGCAGGACTACACCCTGCAGAATCTCAAAGACGCCGTGAAACAGGCCATTGCAGACAACAAGGCTCTGGGGTCCAACGGAGTCACGGCTGCCCTCATAGCGGAGCTGCCTGAGCCCGTGCAGGGGCTCCTGGTGCACGCGTACAGAGCCATCCTGCGAGGTGCGGACGTCCCGGAATCCTGGCACGAGGCCATCATCTGGCTAATGCCCAATTGGCACGGCCACAGGCAGCCTGGACGAGTACAGGCCCATAGCGCTGGGGCAGCTCTACATGCGAATGCTCATGACCCCCCTCATGCGGAGGTTCACGGCCGTCCCGGCGCGCAAGGGGTTGGCTGTGGACTGGCAGTTCGGGGCCATGCCAGGCTCCACGGCGGCTGTCCGGGTGTTCCTGGCCCAGCGCAGGCTGCAGCGTGAGCAGGAGGAAAACCACGTCCTAGCCTTTGACGTTTCCAAGGCATTTCACACAGCGCTGCATGGGGCGCTGGCGCTCCTCCTGCGCCACATGGCGGTCCCTGAGGAGCTCATCAGGCTCTTCCACACCCTCAGCTGCGGGTCCCTGGTGTGCATCGTCACTGTGCACGGCCAAACGCCGAGCATTTGGCTCCACAGGGGCCTGCGGCAGGGCGGTGCGGAGAGTGCCGTGCTCTACCTCCTCCTCTTGGAACCTCTCCTGAGAAGCCTTGCCTGCAAGGCGGGGGGAGATGCTTGCCATGCTGTGCCCCTGGTGCAAGCGTACTGTGATGACGTCCTGTTGATGGCGCACTCCTTACCAACAATATCTGGAGTACGCGGCAGCGATTGCACAGTATCTGACGGACAAGGGCATGTCCCGCAACGTCAACAAGTGCGCCTATGCCAATACTGCTCGCATCCCTTTGATCATGTTGTGCCTAAACCCGGGAAATGCGGCAGCCCCATGGGTGTGCTTGCGAGCCAAGGGCACAGTGCCCTACTTGGGCCTCCACCTTGATCCAAGGGGAATAGCGCCCTTGAAGGAGAAACATGTACTCCAGTGTGAAGCTCTGCTGGGCTGGTGCAAGAACACGCTGGGGCCGGCTTCGGTGCCCCATGAGGTGATGGCGGCTGTGGTTGGAGGCATCGTGCGGTACGCGGCGCCGTACCTGTCCGACACGGCGAAGGTGGTGGTCAAGCTGAATGTTGCATCAAGGCTGCGGCCCTGCAACTCGAGAGGCTGCCCAAGGACCTGTCCAACGCGGCTGTGCGGTCTGGTCATGAGTTACGACTGGCAGATGTCCAGGTTATCTGCCGGGACTCCGTTGTAGGGACCCTGGCTCAACTCGCGCACCACCGGTCAGCGACAGTCCGAACGGAGCTGCGGGCAATGCTTCGACACATGCACTTGCAATACAGTGTGTGGGGTCAGTTCCTGGTGCCCTCCATGTCGTTCGCCACACACGCTGGCAGTACGTGGGTGGACAGAGCACTCCGGGCGATGAGGACGTTGCGTGTAGGACTCCTTATGCCATCGTCAGTGTACTCGTGCGTACACTCCCATCTGCCGCAGGTGCGGTGGACGGGACAGAAGTGGGCATCCCAGTCCTACATCTTCAAGGGTAGGGACATCTGCGTTTCCTCGGGGCCCCGCACGGACGCTGCGGTACAGTCCCTGACGGATCCCGCAAATGACCTCCTGCATGCGCGGCTCTCCTCGCCTGCGCCTGGGCAGATGGCCGTCAAGCTCTGGGAGTGTCATGAGGCCCATCTGCACCTTCCTCACACGGGAGTGGGGCTCAATCAGCTGAACCTCGTGTGGTTCACGGGGCTTCGCGACGTGTTCCGGCTGCAGTTGCCTGGTCCACTGACTCACCCTCTAATACACCCGGTGCGCCGAATGAAAGCCAGCAAACGCACTAGGCAGTCCACTACGGGGGACGTGTATGTGGTGGGCGGGTACAGGGAGGACGGATGGGACACGGACAGCCCAGGGCAATCTATGCTGTCTGTCCCGCTGGCCGCCCTCCTGCCCCTGCTGGGGGATGTCGTTGAACGTTACCGGCAGCAAGAGCATCCGACGCCAGTCCCCCTGCTCACACCACGTGCCGGGGGCGGCAGAAACCCATTGCCCCTGTGGGTTGTGAACGGGCGGCCCCCATTTTCCAGGGCGTGCGCGGCGGTGCGTTGGTGCAGCGAGTGTGCAATCTTCTTTCTGCTGCCAGCTCGCCCCGTCCCGGACGCCGATGAGTTTTCGGTCCCCGAGGTGGTCTGGATGTCCAATGTGCCGCACGATCCGCCTGTCGCCGTCACGTCGTTGCGTGACGGCGGGGCGCTGGAACACGGCTCTGCGGTGGTGTACAAGCCCTCCTGCTCCACAACGGTGTGGGTAGCAGAGTATACCAGGGCCCTTGACGCCATCAAGTCCGTCTGCGGATGCGACAAGAGGACGGGGCCACCAATGCGGCGGTTCCCAGCTATGGGAGCCCCACGTGGACGGGTGCCATCCACGGCACGGTCCCCGAGGCAGAGATCATCGGCGCGGCAGCAAACCTGTTGCACACGCCCCCGTTGGAATGCACGGTGCATGTGGTAGATGCCTCCATCATTGCAGCGCACCTGCGCAGGGCGCAGGAGGCCCTGTAGCGTGGCATCCTGGCATGGAAGCGGCATGCGGTGTTTCAGCCGAAAGTGGTCCTGTCCCCGGAACTCACGGCCTCCAGCGCGGCGTCCCTGGGAAGAGTCACGCATAGCCCCCATTCCGACCCGGCTCGGCTGGAACCCCGCCGGTACTGTTGGGTGCCTGTGGCGACCAAAGTCACATCGTCTGACGCATCGCCCCACACGGGGCCGACCTCGCATGTGGTCAACCAGCACGCACTGAGCTGGATAGTGGAAGAGCTGCGGCGGCTACCACGCAGAGTAGGGGAGCCACACCATTAGCTGTTGCGGCAGAGCTCGCATTTGGCGGCAGTTCCGCTTGAAGCGCCGGACTCTGCCGCAGCCGGTGCAATGGCCCCGCCTGTTCATCTTATCCTGCCGAAGGAGCACGCCATCCTCTTGGTGCCTGGAGGTAATGGGGAGCTTAAGCCGCGATTACCCTCCATGCAAGCCCTTCAGCTTGTCAGGCAGATGGAGTGGCGCTCGGTGGCGGCGCGCACCAGGGCCCATACGCCGCTGGCTAGCGCCTGTGAGGCCGTGCCCCCTGGGAGCTGTGCACCACGGCCCCACACACAGGAATATGCTGCAGGCATGTGACGGTCGTTCGTCCACTATGCAGGTCGTGCGACGGTGGAGGCAGAAGCTCACGCGTGTGGCGATACCGGCCCACCCCTGTATCTTCTGTGGGGGCCCGGAGGAGAACGTTGGCCACATGCACTTGCTGTGTGCGGGGGACGAGGAGGTGGCAGGACTCCTGTGCAGGCCTATGGAGGAGTTCACGGCGGAACCTTCCCTGACAGACAGGGCGCTGGAGTTCATGGCGTGGAGGGAGCACGGCGGACGGAATCCCTGATGGTGGGTGTCGACCCGGGGACCTGAAGCGGCTGTTCGCGGCAGTGTGGGCGGCGTCGTTCTGGGGCCCTGCAAAGGCCAAGCTCTTTGTGGAGGACAGGGTTCGGTTGGGGAAGATGTGTATGCCCACAAGAAGCATCGGCTCACCCAGATCATGCAGCTGCGGCTGCAAGATCGAAGGAGCGCAGTGTACGCGTTCCTGCGAGGTGACACACCCTTCTGTCCACCAGCAGGGGGGGTCTGACGGCATCCGCCATGGAACACTTTCGACGGCCTCCCCAACGACCTGCAGGCGACCTTTCAGAGGGCACCGCTGCATTCGCTGTTGGTGCCCAGGTTGTACACGGCGCACGAGTAGGCCATGTCCTCGTTCCCCCACTGGATGGCGGCGGTGGTGCAGGCCTTCAGCCAGCGGATCGGTTCCTGGATAACATGGGACTACCCTGCAATACGGCAGTGGTCCCGCCTGGTATCGGCACAGTCTTGGGCCACGGTGCGTGGTACCATGGTGAGGGGCCCTGACGGCCAGAGTGATCCCTGGCTCCAGGTGTACGCAGATCATCCCGCTGTGGGGAACATCATGGGCTGGCCTTGCGAGGTGCTGCCGGTCTTTCAACAGCCTCTGTGCAACCTCCCAGTCCTGGCGGTAGCCGTCGTGCTTGACGTCGGGGCGTTGTGGCTGTATGACCGGCAGCTGCAAAGGGTCATTCCGGCAGTGACGGAGCGGTGGTCCATGGCCGTGTTGTTGGGCTCCAAGCAGCTGGCACAGGTACAGGGATACAACGCGCAGGACCGCGTCACGGAGGCCATGTTCTCTCTGCCTGAAAGGGATGACAACGTGGCTGCGGATGCCCGTCACCCCCTCAATACCCTGGGCCTGGCGGCGGTCGTGGAGGCTCGGTCGGGAGGACAGCGCATGGTTCTCGCGTCCGCCAGGGGCCCGGGGCTGGACGGGGTTGATGTCATCGGGGAGATCATGCAGGACTATGGTTGGGAGCTCCTGACGCATGGCACACGCAGCCCAAAGGTGGCTCCGTGGCCCCGGCTGCTTGAGAGCCTACGGGTGATGTCCAACGGACAGCCGATACTCCGCCTGGTGTCCACGTGGGATGAAGCGAGGCGCACCCTGCTCAGTTGTGCTACAGCACGCGCGCTGGCGGGGGCTTTGCTCTGTCTCTGGGAAGCGTGCTGTGATGTGTGGCAGGACCTGTGGTCGCAGTGCTGTGATGATGGCTGCGTCCCGTCGCGGTCTGTGCTCCCACTGCAATGCCAGGGGTGCAGGGAGACAATGCCGGTTTGAGTTCATCAATGTGCCTCCGCTCCACTCCTCGGGTTGTGTCGGGAGCGTGCTGGTAGGGCGTGGCCTAAGGCGAGATGGGCGGTACCGCACTCTGGACAGATGTCCTCAAGTGCCTGGAAGGCAATCCAGGGTGACCTGAGGAGCGTCCGGGTGGAAGGGGTGAGATGCCATGGTGCGCCGACGGCAGCCCTACCTCTACTGCTGTGGTGGGCAGCTCTGGAAGGCGACTCGCGGGTTCTTTGGTTGTGGCATCACGGAGGACATGGTGAAGGCGTAGTGGGGGCCGGGAGTAATGCAGCTTGACAGGTTGTGGGAAATGTCGGTGCGCTTGCCAGCATCTCTATGCTGGACGCAGCGGCGGGGATGGCACCTGAGAAGCAGTGTCCTCATGGCCTAAGTGTGCGGTGATGGCAGACGGCTTATGACGGCCATCGCGATGTGACAGGGTGTGCCGGCCTGATGGTGAGCCGTACTGCCCCCGTGCTTGAGGGTCTGGGAGGGATGCTTCACCCGCCTGCCAGGGGTCGCCACGTACGACAGTGAGGTGTCATGGGTCGTCCTGACCAGGGTAATAAGGCCCACACCCCTGTAGGGTAGTCCCATGACACCGGGGTCTCCACCGGCGGCCGGGTTACGGCATGTTAAGGGGGTGATTGCTTGCGATACTCAGAGAGTTCACGGGTCTGTGTGGGGCCGGGCGCCAGCGCTGCCAGCGCTGGGGTGCATCAGTTATGACGCCTCCCGTTCCTGGGCACGTTTCACGGGGTCGGGGCAGGAGCCTGAAGGCCTGGGAACCAGCGAAGTGCGCATAGAGGATTGCGACGGCGTGATGGTCAGATGGACCGTATGGTGGGCGTATCTAGGATGGCGTGGCGATCTGGGAGCTGCTTTCTTGAGGGGAACGCGGAGTTGCAGGTGATGGTGTAGTGGGGTCACGGGGGTAGGCGTGGTAGTACTGGGGTCCGTATGCTGGGAGTACCCGGGAAGCGCGGCAGTTCTGGGGAGCCGTACAGTGGGGGCGCTGCGGAGTCGCATGGCGGTACTGGGGTGTCCCCCTGACCCCTTTAACAACTCAGGGGGAATGCAGGGGCATCCCTTGGCCCCGTGAACAAACCAAGCTGCGGGGGGGGCGGGGGGTGCTGGGGCGGTGGCAGTGGGAGGAGGCGCGGGGTGGCGTGCGGGGACGGCGTTGGCAAGTCAGCGGGGGGGGGGGGGGCGCGATGTTGGATACGGTGCGGGGCTGCCACACAGGCGCGCAGTATGGGACTGCGCAAGAGTGCAGTGGCTGCGCAGGGGTGCAGGGTGGCTTTGGGAAGGGCTGCAGCATGCCGCTGCGCAAAGGGAGCGGAATGGTGCTGCACTGGGGCGCTGTCCCGAGCTTTGCTGAGGCGTCGGCCGCGCAAGGTGCGCGGCATGTGGCTGCACCGGGGCGCAGCGTGGGACCGAGCGGGGGCGCTGTGTCAGGCAGTGCAGGGGCGTGGCACATGGCTGCAAGCGGCGCAGCTTGGAGCTGGGCTACGGCCCGGCGGCGGCCTAAGGGGGCGCAGCGTGGGACTGTGCAGGACTGGGGCCGGTGCATGGGCGGGGCGTGGGGTTGCGCAAGGTGCGCTGCCTGGGGCCGTGTAGGGGTGCGGCATGCAACTGTGCTGGAGCGTGGCATGCAGCTGCACTGGAGCGAAGCATGCGGCTGCACCGGGGCGCAGCGTGGGACAGAGCAGGGGTGTTGTATCAGGCCGTGCAGGGGCGTGGCGTGTGCTGACAAGGGGCGCAGCCTAGAGCTGGGCTAGGGCGAGACTGCGGTGTAAGGGGGCCCACAGTCGGACTGTGCAGGACAGGGGCCAACGCATGGGCGTGGCGTGGGGTTGCGCAAGGAACGCAGCGTGGGGCCGTGTAGGGGTGCAGCATGCAGCTGTGCTGGAGCATGCCATGCAGCTGCACTGGAGCAAAGCCTGCGGCTGCGCTAGGGCGCCGCGTGGGGCTCCACCGGTTCGCTGCGTGGGGCAGCGCCGGGCGCAGCGTGAAATCACGCAAGAAGCAAAGCACGGTGCCGCGCAGGGGCGCCGCATGAGGCTGCGCCAGAGCGCCGCAAGCAGCTGGGCTGAGGCGCAGCGTGGGACTGCGTAGGGGCACACCATGCGGCCGCGCAAAGAGGGCAAGGTGGGGCTTTTCACGGGCGCAGTACGGGACCGCGCAGGGGAGCAGCACGCGGCTGCGAGTGGACGCAGCGTGGGGCAGCGCCTGGGCCCGGCATGCCGCTGCGCAGGGCTGCAGCAAGGAGCCGTGTTAGGGCGTGGTGTGGCGTTGTGCTCAGCGTACGTTGGGTGGCGCAAGTGATGCCCTGTGGTGTTATGAAGGGGCACGGCATGTGGCTGTGCTGGGGCGCAGCACGGGACAGTGCAGCGGCGGGACATGCGCCCGCACCGGGCGTGCAAGCTGTGCCCTAGCCCAGCTCCAGGCAGCGCTACTTCAGAACCTGCATGCCGCACCCCTGCACGGCGTCACGCTGTGCCCGTGCTCGGTCCCACGCTGCGCCCCGGTGCGGCACTACACTGCTCCCATTTGCAGCCTCATGCTGCACCCTGCGCAGCCACACGCTGCGCCCCAGCGTAGTGCTGCGCTTTGCCCCAGCCCAGTGCCACTCAGCGCCCCTAGCCCCACTGCTGCGCCCCTGCACAGCCTCACACTGCACCACAAAGCAGCCCCACACTGCACGGCTGCGCAGGCCTAGGCTTCGCCCCTGGTCTATCCAAAGCTGCCCCCCAGCCCAGCTCCACATTGCGCCCGTGCAAAGCCACATGCTGCGCCCCTGCGGCGGTGGCGCAAGGGGCGCAGTGTTGGACTGTGCAGGACGCAACGGGCGCCTAAGCATTGGCGGAGCGTGGGGCTGCGCATGGAGCGCAGGGCCGCATAGGGGGGCGGCATGGGGCTGCGCTATAGCGAAGCATGCGGATGTGCTGGGGCGCCGCGTGAGGCTCTGACAGTGCGCTGCGTGGGGTAGCGCAGGGTGTGGCGGGGAATTGCGCAAGGGGCGCAGCATGGTGCCGCGCGGGGGCGCGGCACTTGGTCGCGCTCGAGCGTGGCATGCAGCTGAGCCGATGCGCAGCGTGGGACTGCGTAGAGGCACAGCACGCTCCTGCGCAAGGGGCGCAATGTGGGGCCGCGCCGGGGCGCAGTGTGGAATCGCGCAGGGTCGCTGCATGCACCTGAATGTGGACGCAGTGATTGGCGCACGTGGGGCAGCGCAAGGGACACAGCGTGGTGCCGCGAGCAAGCGTGGCATGTGGCTGCACTGGGACGCAGCGTGGGACGCTGCAGGGGTGCGGCATGCTGCTACGCTGGAGCTTAGCATGCGGTAGCGCTGGAGCGAAGCATGCGGCTGCGCCGTGACGCAGCGTGAAGCTCCGCCGGTGCGCTGCGTAAGGCAGCGCAGGGTGCAGCGCGGAATTGCGCAAGGGGCGCAGAATGGTGCCGCGCAGGGGCGCGGCACGCGGCCGCACTGGAGCGTTGCATGCATCTGGGCTGAGGCGCAGCGTGGGACTGTGTAGGGGCACAGCATGCGGTTGCGCAAGGGGCGTAGGGTGCGGCTGCGCAGCGGCGCAGTGTTGGCGCAGTGTGATCTCGGGCGTTGCTTGCGGCTGCGCAAGGGGCGCGGTTCGGGGCTGTGTTAGGGGTGCAGCGTGGGACAGAGCTTGGGCGAGTCGCGGGGCTCCGTTGAAGCGCAGCGCGGAACTGCGCTTGAGCGCACCCTGCCGCTGCGTAAGTGGGCAGCATGCAGTCGCGCTGGGGCGCATAGTGGAGCCTGGTAGGGGCGCAGCCCGAAACTGTTCATGGGCGCGGCGCCAGGCTGTGCAGGGGTGCAGCTTGGGGCCGCGCGTGGGGGCAAGACAGGACTGCGTGCTGGCGCAAGACGGGGCTGCAGAGGGGGCAGCGTGGAGCTGCGCTGGGGCAAAGCGGCTGCGGAAAGGGGCGCATTGTGTGGCTGAGCCAGGGGCACAGATTCGGGCTGCGCTGGCCCCCAGGAAACGCCCCCGCGGGAGCGCAACATGTGGCCGCGATGGGGCGCTGCGCGGGACTGCACAGGGGTGCTATGCGGGGCTGTACAGGAGCGCGGCATGTGGTTGCGCGAAGGCGGCAGTCTGGGGCAGCGCAGGGGCGTAGTGTGCGGCTGCGGTGGAGCGTAGCAGGCGGCCGCACCAAGGCACAATGGGGGGGAGCGCAGAGGTGGGGCGTAGAACTGTGCATCGCCGCAGCCTCAGGCCGCGCTCGGGCGAAGCGGCTGCAGAAGGGGTGCCGCGTGTCGCTGCGCCGGTGTGCAGCATGCGGTTGTGGTGGGACTGCGCAGCGGCGCAATACGGGGCTGCAGAGGCGCGCAGCATGCAGCTGCATCGGGGCGCAGCGTGGGAGTGCATAGCGGCGCAGCCTGCAGCTGCTCAGGGGGCGCAGCGCCAGGTCGCGCAGGGGCGCAGCCCGGGGCTGCGCTAGAGCGACGTGTCTGGCTGCGCTGGGGGGCAACGGGCACCTGCGCATCGCCGAAGGATGCTGCTGCGCGTGGGCGCAGCATGGGGCCGGGCATGGGGCAGCGTGGGGCTGTGCTGGGGCACAGCGAATGCGGGAGCAGAGCAGCATGTGGCTGAGCAATGGGTGCAAAATGGGGCTGCGCTGGGGCGGAGCATGCGCCCGCGCTGGAGCGCACTGGGGCGCAGTATCGGGCCGTGCTGGGGCGGAGGGGCAGCGGGGGGGGCGCCACGTGGGGTGGCGCAGGGGTGTAGCATGCGGCTGCGCATGCGCGAATCGTGGGGCAGAGGTTGTGCGTAGCGGCTGCGGAAGGAGCGCAGCGTGGGGCTGACCCAAGGGTGCAGCATGGGGCTGCGCTGGAGCACAGCACGTGGCTGCGCATGGGCGCAGTGCAGAACAGCGCATGCGCAATGTGTGGAGCCGCGCTGGGGTGTAGGGGCTGCGGAAAGGGCGGCGGCGGGCGGCACCAATCTGCGGGTGGCGGGGGTCACGGAGTGTGTGCCTGGGGGAGGGGGTTGACGGAGGCAGGGGGCAGGGTGAGCGGGTTCAGAGTGGAGACGGCGGGGCTGCGGTGGTGTTGGCGGGGGGCGCTGTCGTGTACGGTAGAGGTAGGGGTGGCGTGAGGGCGGCCGGGGCTGTTGGGCGTTGCTGCACAGACCACAGGGCCAGAGCGGCGCCCCTCAGTGGGCGGCAGGGGGTCGCAGAGGGTGTGCACAGGGGTGATTTGTGATGAGGTGTGTTGGTGTGGAGTCAGGCGGGGGAGAGGGCTGCGGGTTCGGTGGTTCGCGTGCGGGGGGGGGGGGGAGGCAAGAAGTCGAGTCAAGCGCTCAAGGCCATGAGGCTCCGGCATGCAGAGCGAACAGGGCTACCGGCAGTCGCGCAAGGAAGGTAGGGGGGCGGCCGGGATGGCCTCGGGCGGTGGGGGCAGCGGTGCGTGGCGTCAGCGATGTCCGCAGGGCCAGAGGGTGAAGCCGCTGGTGGGAGGCCCAGTGAGAGGGGTGGTAGGGGGCTGCCATTCTGCGCGGCGCTATGTCGGTTGCGCGCGCTGTAGTGCGCATGGCGGGGGGGACACTCAACAGACAACAGTCCAGAGCTGAGCCCTGGTTGGAAGGTTTGGGGGGGGCGTGATGTGTGTGGGGTTTGTGCCGTGAAGTGGTGTGGGGGCTGCCCTGCTACCTAGTCGTTTACTACAAGGATCCCGCGAGGATATCGAGGGGGAACTGAGGCGGGAAAGCCTGGGGAGAGGAGTTGGGGCGCTGACGGTGGGTTATCCCCGGCTGGGATGGCCGGAGTGTCCTGGGACCCCGCGGGGGCAGAGGCTGCCAACGTTGGGTGGGTGCGAAACGTCAGCCTGTGTGTCGGGCACCGAAGTTCTTAGGGTTCCATCCCAGGAACTTACCCGCCGCGGGGAACTATGGGCTGTGAGGGCCAAATGGAGGAAGATGAAGAGGAGGGGGGGGGGCAGGTTGGGCCTGGCGGTCGGCACCTTCCCTTGGCCTGGGGGAGGCCGTTGCCCGGTGCTAGTCCCGCCCACTTGTGAGTCCTGTGTGTTGGGGGAGAGGCGGTGATCCCCCAATGGGTATCCGTGCCCGGTGCCGTGGGTACAGACCCCTTTTCGGGGCGGGTACCAAGCGCTTGGTCACGTCGCCCTCCCGGCACAACAGCCCGCCAGGCAGGGTCAGGCCTATAGCGCCAGCTGCTGTGGGGGAGGGCGCTCGGGGCAGTGCGGTGCCCCTCCGCACTCCTGGTGACCCGCACTGCCTGTATAATGCGACTCAGGGCGGTGCGGGCTCGGACCGCACGTGTGGGCCGCGCCGCCCTTGCAGGAGGGGGGTCCGGGGGGGGGTCCCGGGGGGAAGAGCTGTCGGCTGGAGGGCGGCGTGCACTCAAACAGCACTCCTGCAGGCCCTGCCGCCCTCTTGGTCTGCGGAGGAGCGCAAGGGGTTCTGGGGTCCCCGCCCAGGGTCCTTGGCTCTGCACACAGGGTCCTGGGGTTTCCCCCCTGGGGGCCGTTGGCCCCCCCCGTTCATGTCCTGTGCAAGAGGGAAGAGGACAGGGTGCGGGCAAGGGAGAGGGGTTGCGTAGGGGGAGGAGTATGACGCACGTCAAAAACGCAAATTTCTAAAAAGTGATGTTTGACAGTTTGGGAGGCTCAAACAAGTGTTTGAGCCCATTTTGAGCCCGTTCTGATGGAGGTTAGCCCTTTCCACCACATGTTCGCACCACTTACCTGAGAGGCGTATGGTGGAGCCACCTAGAGTTGGGAGAGGGACTGATAAGCCACTAAGGCTCCTGCACAGGACCGATGCTGCAAAACACGTGAACTTTGTTTCCAAAGTCGAGACCACACTTGTACCTTTGCCCTCAAAGCAACGCACTGCTCATAAACGTCGTAATTGTTGAACTTGTCCGTGAATCCACAGTCAACATGGTCACAAAGACCCTGTGCAACACACAGAAGTCCAGTCTCAGACTACTTTACAGAGCACATGCATACAGGATGTGTGAAACGCAATCACCATGCTATTTAACAATTGTTAATTACTCTGTCGTAATTCTGTCTGTGCTGTGTCGCAATTCTGTCTGTACTCTGTAGTATTGATGTCGTCTGTATTACGTTGTCAGGCCTATCGGTCGCGAGCGGCCTAGCAGATGAGTCGCGATCGCCGGAGGCTGTACTCTGCTGCCTACTGCTAACACTCCCCTCCTAAGGCGGCGCCCTGGCGTGAAAGCAGAGCCAGAAAAAGGGCGCGCCTGGTAGATCTACTTAGTAGGAGGCAGCGAACATCACCGACAGGACTTACTGCAGAAAAAAAATGATCTAGCGCACTCCGGCGCCGAAAAATGTCAGCAGCGATTCGGGGTAGGGGCTCCCCATCTGCTCAAAGCCAGCAGTGAGGATCAGCTCTGAAGGGGGGGGGGGCAAAAACGACAGGTGTTTTTTTTTTCACGTCAAAGAGGAGAGAGGACCACAGGAAGAGAGGGCGCCTCGGCCGCAAGCAGAGGGACTTGGTATGGGCTCAGGACTCCAGTCTGAAGGAAGACAGCAATGCGCGGCATGTCAGCACCACACTGGCGACACTGAAGGCTGCTGCAGGCAACGACTGCGACGCTGACGACGACGACCATTGCTGCTGTCCACGACGCTGACAACGACAACGACTTCTGCTGTGACGACGACACATGCTGTGGACGTTTGTGCAGCAGCGCAGCGACGCACCGGGACGTGTGCAGAACACGACGACGACGACACTGACGGCCACAACGACGTCGATAAGTGTCTGCACTGGGGTCCAGGTGCTCACTGTCGATGCTAATTAATAACTATTCAAGCAGGCATTAAAATCATCAGGGTGGAGGGACAGAGTTGGAGGGTCAGCGCAGAAATGACTCACTGGCAAACAGGCTTCCCTTTCTCTTTCCCAATAGAAATGCTGCTCGGCAGCCCTCAACAGCCACCAAGGCCAGAGAGTCGCCAGAGATGCTGTTTGGAATGCCAGCGTGAAATCATCAAAAATCAAACACTCAGACACAGGCTGCTGGGCAAGAGGCGGAGGGTTAGCGCAGAAATGACTGGCTAGTCGCTCAGCTCGATATTGGTGGAGGCTGATCTGCGCTCGCGCTCTGACTCCAGGTGGCAGCCTAAAAACAAACAAAGAAGCATGGCAGGACGGGAGGGAGAGCACAGGAGGAAAAAAGGCAAATTGCCAGACACGTGGGTTGGACGTGGGCTCACTCGCAGGGGCCCTGCCACAATGGGCGGGCCGAGGTCGTCTCCCCCTGGAGCTCGCCAGGACCACCACACAGGGTTCGAGGTTTCTACACGTGTCTCACCAATTGTTGATATGCAATGATAGGAAGGACCCCTTCAGGGTTGAACCATAAATTCAGAAATGGGTGTACTGGCAGAGTCCTGCCAAGGCGGGCCGAGCCATCTCCCCTGCACGGAAACTGTGGCAGAAATTCAGCGTAGAGCCTCCCTGGGGGCCGAACCCAACACAAAAATTCAGTGTAGGGCCTCTCTGGGGGCCGAACTTGACTTACCCGTGCACTAGGGCCCGCTACCGTATGGCGGTCGGCCGAGGTGTAATGGGCACTGCATTGAGATATTGTGGCTGACATGTAGTTAACGCAAGTGACATGTAGTCAACGTAGGTGACACGTAGTGAATGTAGGGGACCCAATGGTGGCGGGGAGGGACGGGAGGTCACAATGGGACCTGAATGCCATGCTTGGCATTGTAGGCCCACCAGGCGTCGCACACGTGGTGCAAAATGTCGTCCCTGGTCTCCCATGTGCACTCCTCGTGTCCTTTTCACTTGACAAGCCATTTCTCGACCTTGCCGTTACCCCGAGTGGAAGGCACCTCCTCAAAATCCACCACATCTTCCACCACCCAGCTGTCGTCATGTTCGGCGGAGGGACGGAGTGTGTGGTGGTCGCATTTTAGTTTAACCCCCAACAACAGTGGCAGAGCCAGCTTGAGACGGCCTATCCCCAAAATTTGAGTTCCCTGGGCGGTCGCCACACGGTATCAACCCCCGCCCATAATTTCGAGGACTTCATATGGTCCTGACCAAGTGCGGGCAAGTTTGTCAAAATGACTGTCCTCGCTCTTGGGCAAATTGCGGACCCAGACGCGGTCAACCACTTCCCACAATGTTTCAGGATGCGTCTTCCGAAATTCCTTTTCATGTTTTTCATGGATGGCCGTCAGCTTTTGATGAACCTCCTCACGCTCACGCCCGAGACGCAAGAAAAAATCAAGGGCGTCTTCGCACCCGCTTTTCTCTACAATGGGAGGCATGTCTCTGAACCCGATTGGATCCCTCCCGAACAAGAGACGGTGAGGAGAGTATGGCGCTATGGCACCCGGAAGGTTATTGAGACCCCACAGTGCCATAGGCAATTTCCAGTACCACTGATTGGTGGGTGTGTTGGTCTCTTGTAAGTACACCCTAAGGTTTTCAAAGTCGCTTTTCACCGCCCGTTTGGCTCCCCCATTGGTCTTGTGATCGTAGATCACGTACTCAGGGGTGGAGATGCCAGCCAAATTGCAAAGGGTGGTCACAAATTTGTTATTGAAACATTTGGCGTGATCCCGCGGAATTTCATTTGGAACGCCGGTAAAAAAACACACACTTCTCAAAAAAAAGTTCAATCAATTTGCGGGCGTCTAAACCCTTGAGGGTAGCTGGTATGGCTGTAACATAGCCAGTTGCTCGGTCAACAATGACGAAGCAACAGTCCACAGTGTAACCTTTGCGCACCTCGCACGTAGGGAGATCGACTATGTCCATTGCCACTGAGGCAAATGGATATTTGGGGATGGGGTAGTGGTGGCGCGTCTCAGGGTGCCGACCACACGGTGGCTTACATGTCTGACACATGTCGCAGCGCTGGACTACGTTCTCCACGAGCTCCCGTAGCCGCGTGGGGGTGTACCCGTGGAGTTTGTAGCGTCTGTGAAGGAGTTCCAGCGTCTTATCCAGCCCTGGGTGACTGTATGAATGCACCGCTTGTATGACGTTAGAGGTAACTGCTTTGGGCACTATCACGTAATGGTGCTCAAGGAGTTGCCCTCGACCGGTAATGTGACGGTTCGCGCGTGGGTGCTCCGCCACGCCTGTCTGAGGGGCCGCGTACTCCCCTTTCAGGGCAGGGTCAGCCTCGTAGTGGTGGGCCCAGTTGTGGAACAGGAATTCAGTCAGAGGGGGCATCATAACGGTGCCCTTATCAGGCATATCCGTCTTCTTTTTGCGCCCTGCCCTACAACATGCCTACATGGCTTGGTAGCACTGCACGTTTGTTGGGGGCCCACTTTCGGGAGGTGCATTCTCATAGTAAGCGGTAAGCGTGTGTAGCATAGCCGTATTGCGACCCTCCCAACAACTAGTAGGAAAAGTGTGGTGCATCAAGGCGGCTGCGCCCTGGTACCAGCACTGTGTGTTCATATATGCCCTACCCTGGCGTCGCTTGGACCTCCAATGCAACCCGTGTGCATCCAGGGCATTGCCCGCGTATTTGCACCAATCATGGCGCACACTGACCACGTCACCGGACACCGTGTGTGCCAGCTGGCGCACCGTGGCACGTTGGGGTCCTGTAGGCAAGGCATTGACAAATGCCTGCTGCCTGCGGGCTCTTTCGGCTTGCGCCGTGAGCTTCCTGTCCTTACGGAATTCTGAGGTCCCAACACTACAACTAACGGGCCGTAAGGCCGCACGCCACTGATGAACTGCTCCTGCCAGGCTTTGACCCGTGCTTGGCAATGTGCAGAGTACCTCCACCACCTGGACCCGTAGGTGGTTGGTACTAAGGTCCAGGTGTTTCAACCGTTCTCCATCCGGGGTGTTTTATGTGCGAGGTGGTAAGGGGGTATGGTGGGGCTCGGGGTCGACCGTGGGGGCCGACCCTGCAAGTGCTGCGTTGACCCACTGCGCAGTTTTCTGCTGTGATGCATCCCGACCCGCTTGGTTGGCATCGCTCCCATGCAGGTTGGTGTCGGGGCTGGCTAGGTAAGCAGGGTACGCCCACCTAGACAACACATCCGCTGCCCCGTTGTCTTCCCCCTTGATGTAGACAACTTCCAGGGGGAACCTTGCCAAAACCTGGTGCCAACGGGACCGCCTACCCACTGGACCACCCATGCGGTCAAAGTCCTCTTTGACCCAGGACCCCAAACTTTTGTGGTCCGTGCGGCATTTGATTTTCACCCCCGTTTGCAACCAGCTTCTAAACTTGTACAAGGTGGCGACAATTCTGTACATTTCCTGATCCGAAATGTGCCAGTTCAACTGCCCTGTATTGGGTTAGGACCTGTCAGGCCTTTTGGTCCTGGTGCCCTGTAACCTTTTGGAAAAAAATGCCACTGGGCGGAGGTTGCCGTTAGCATCCTCCTGTTCCAGTGTACCCCCAAATGCGCAGGTACTGGAATAAACAGTGATCCAACACTCCTTGCTGAGATCAGGAAATTTGAGTATCACCTCCTTTTGGAAGCGTTGTTTCAGCTCCTCAAACGCCTCCTTCATTTCGGGGGTCCAGTAAATTTTGCCCTGGAGTTTGTAATGTTGTACCAGCTCTTCCTGGCTCATTTTAGAGAAATGAGCCCTTTGGCGGGTACGAGTACCAGGCAGCAAATCAGTTTGCCGCTGGTATTTTTGGGCCTTCTTTTGGGCCTTTGTGGGGCACATACCCTGCAAGGCCATTTGCAGGGCGGCGGCCATGCACGCGTAGTCATGTATGTACACGCTGTACCACTGTGTAAGCCCGAGAAATCCCTTAAGGTGGGTGTGGGTGGTAATGTCCTCCCGACGCCACTGTTCAATGGCGGCCACCTTTTCAGGGTCGCTGTGTCTACCCCCTGGTGTGAGTATGTGCCCACAAAATTTAAAGCGAGTGACAAACATTTTGCACTTTTCGGGCTTCAGGGAGAGTTTGTAGTGTGCCAAAATTTCAAACAACTCCCGTAGCTGACGTTCATGGTCCTCTTTACAGAGACGACTAAGTTTTTCGCTCCTGTCCAAATTGTCCTGGTCAGGGGTACCGTGTAGCAGGTCATCAATGTACGGCTTTGTACCAAACCGTTTTGTGAAACTTTTCTTGTCCCCAAATCCGGTATCCCGGCAGGCTGCCACCATGCGCTGGTATGCCGTGGCTGCCGTCCTAAGGGCCATGGGGAGTACCAGCCATTCGTACACTCCCCATGGTGTCAGGAAGGCCGTATATTGCCTGCTTTCAGGCGCTAAGTGCATTTGGTGAAACCCGTCTTCAAGGTGAAAGACAGACCAAAGTGCATTTTTACCCTGCGAGAGGATCATATCCTCTATGACCGGGAGGGGAAAGCAGTTGTCGCTGTCCTGGGAGTTCAGGTGGCGGTAATCAATTACCAGCCTCCACTTTCCCCCAGACTCGGGGACCACAAAGGCCTGTGCACCCCACACCGAATCAGACTTCTGCAAGAAGCCTTGGGCAATCAACTTGTTAAGGAGTTGGCGGAAAGCTGCGTCTCGTATGCCGCACGTGCGGTACGGCACACATTTCTGCGGCTGTCGGGTGGCAGTTTTAAAGGGAATGGCATGCTCCCCGTGCCGCCGCAGATCCCGCGGGACGTCCTTGATGGGTGTGTGTTGAAAAAATCCTTCTTTGAAGGACTTCTGTAATTGGGCCTTAATTTCCGCACAGCGGGGGTCCTCCTGGTCCGCCTGCACTGCTGCCCGCAACAACCGTTGAGACCGTGGGCGGTAGTATTTCCCTTTGGCGTCATGTTAAATGAGGTCCCGCAACCGGGCAGCGGTGTCTGTATCACCCTCATACCGACAAGCAACTTCGTCGCAGGCACTATCCCAGACGTTGCTGGAGAATGCGTCAAAAAGGATCACCCTGGTGGTCCAGCCTCTGGATGGCAGGAGGACAAAACCCGCATTGTCTTGATAAACCGGTTGGTCAGCCGGCAAGTCCCACCAATCCAGGGCTATCTCCCCTAACTCCCAAAACCAATCATGTGCCTTCCACACAGGGACAATCATTATTCCTTGGGCCTGGTCCATGATGGCCTTGAGGACGACATCTTGCATTCTAGAGAAGGGGGCATTAATCCATAGGTAGTCCCGGCCCCAGTCCTTGGAGAAGGCATCCTGGGCCTGCGTCCAATACCGTGGGAACTGGGCATTGCACTTTTGGGCGAATGCATCAACCATGGACTGCTGCTCCCTTCCTGAAACCCCTGCCCATGCCTAAAATCTCTTGCTTGAGACTCGGCAGTACTGCGTATGCCTCGGTTTTATAAGTACGACTAGCTGATTTATGTAGTGCCCTGCGCCGAGCTGCGGTTGGTAGTGCCTGAGCCTTCTTAGAAATGCGGACGGGTCGCACCGAGGTGGCACCTGAACTGGACCCCGGGAAGCGACCGTACCGCTGGAGGACCTGTCTGTCTGTGGGGGGGTCCGTACCGGAGAGCTTGGGTTGTCTTGTGGGGGGTTCTGGAAGGGTCTCTCCCCTTTATTGGCCGTTGTGGTTCTGGTGGTATCTCCACTCCCCAGCGAAGCTGTCTGGGACCGCGGTGTTGACGGGGGAGGGGGTTTTGAGGGGCCGAGCTAAAATAGGCTCGTCTCTTCTGACTCAGCCTCAGATAACCCTTGTTTGCCCTCGGTACCGCTGTCGGGCCCTATGGCTAAATGACCCGCACACTGCCGCAGGCATTGGCGGCTAAAGCGCTGTGGTTCGACCTCGGGGGGGGGGGTATGAACCGGGGAACTCTGTCCCTGGCCTCCTACGTGGCGGTAGGCGGGGTTATGGACTGGGCCGGCTTGTACCCAGCCTGAGCTATGGTTATCCACTCCATAGAATATCGGCGTGCTGTTGGGGGAAATCTGCATACTGCGGGTCCCCCATGCTGTCTTCATATTCCTGAACCAAACAGTACGAATCGTCACAATCAAACTGCCTATCTGGTGCCACTAAACCTACCGAGACACACTGGCAGAACCTAACGGGCTGCCTGGGCGGGGCTACCAACTGCTGCTTGGGAGGAGAGGGTAACGGCTGCTCGCCTCCTAAGCTAGCGTTGCGTGTCGCTGACATGACGGTGGCCACCGTGGTGACTTGCTGCACCGCCACGGCTACTGCCGCTACTTGTTGTCCGAAAGAGGCCAACATCTGCGTAATGGCGGCTGCCCATGTCGTCCATTGTATACTGGGAGTCTCCCCACCTGGAGCTTCCTCAATCAATAGAGAGGGGAGATTAGGGTCGGTTGCCACTTCCCACAGGACAGTTGGCTCGGAGTATTCTGCCAACGTATCCATCAGGCAGTCCCGACAAGCATCAAGTTGTATCCCATAGTATTTGAGAAATGGGTAGCCGACGATACAGCCATTGCTGATCTCGGCGGAGTATACAAAGATCTGCTCGCAGGTCAAAAACCCCTCAACTCCATGCCGGTCCCGCACGGGCACGGTCAGATCCAGCAAGGCCCCCATTGTCCCTCCTGCCACCGCGTCCCCTCCTACAGACGTATTGGCAAGGGGTTTCTGTGCCGGTTGGACCGTACCGCTCGGAAAAAATGAGGGGGGAGCGATGGCAAAAGCCTGGCTCCCTGAGTCGATCAGCGTAGGTGCTGGGCTTCCTTCCCCCATTCTCCAGCGGGCACTGCCCTGCACCACCAACTCCCGGTGCGTGCCAACCACCACAACACCGCAGGGCAGCACGGCACCGCAGGACACGGCACAGGGCGCAGGACACCACAGGACAACGCACAGCACAGCAAGACACCACGACACACCAGAGCAGCACCACCACACCGCAGAACGCCCAGGGAGACACCACAACGCACAGGGACACGCCACAGCACGAGGCACCAACAACAGCGCAGACCACACCACAGCACCAGGCGCCAGCAACAGCACGCACCACACGAACAGCACAACGCGAGCGCACCAGCACAGCCAAACACACCGCACACAGCGGAGAGCACAGGGAACGCACAGCACAGCACCCCGGGACACACACAGCACAAAGCAGAGCGGCGAACAACAGCACGCACCACCGCGCCACGACAAAACACACACAGCACAGAGCACACAGCGCGGGGGAACACCGCAAAACACGCCGCGGAGCACAGGGCGACGGGCAGCGCCAGAGGGCACGGCGCAACCAGCAGCGGCACCAAAAGAGCGCAACACAGCACACGACAGCACAACACCGGGCGACACAACGCGCAGCAGCGCGGCGCAGCACCGCACCCAGGGACGCACAGCACAACACGGCACACAGCACCGAGCGGCAGCGACGAAAACCGCGAGACACAAAGGGGGGGGGGGGGGGTGGGGCAGCAACCACCAGGGAGCACCCAACAGCCAGGTGGAAAGCACGAAAGAGGGACAAGCGCACGGAGAGCCGAGAGGCGGTAGGCCAACAAAGCAAACAACACACGCGCCGAGGCCCAGGGCACCTGGGGCCGGAAACCAGAGAAAGCCGGAGACAAAGGGGGCGCACAGAGGAAGCAGAAGAAGGAGAAGAAAAAAAACACCAAGGCACCAAGCAAGGGCGACGAAAACCGCGAGACACAAAAAGGGAGGGGGGCGGGAGAGCAACCACCAAAGAGCAGCCAACCGCCAAGCGGGAGACACAAACGAGGCGCGAGCGCAGGGAGAGCCAGGCAGCGGGAGGCCGGAAAGAAAAAAAAACCACCACAACACAGCGCCACGGCAACGAGGAACGGCAACGGCGGCGAGAGAGAGGGGGGCAACCCCAGCCCGGAGGGGGCCAAGCACAGCAGAAAGACAAAGAGGCCAAAGGAAAAGGTGAGGCGCACCAGAACGCGCCCGGGAGGCCGGCCCGCCCGACCCGGCCAAGCAGAGCACGCACACGCACACACGCACACCAGCCACCACACACCACACACCACACACCACCGCCGCCAGCGGACCCCAGCCAGGAGTGGCGGGGACCGCCCACCAACACCCGCAGGGCGAAACCCAGCCAGGAGTCGCGGGGAGTAGCACACAGGAACCACCGCCAGGAGTGGCGAGGGACCAACCACACCACACACCAGCCACAACCCCACCAACACACCACCGCCACACGCCACACACCACACACCAACGCCGCCAGCGGACCCCAGCCAGGAGTGGCGGGGACCGCCCACCACCACCGGCAGCGAAACCCAGCCAGGAGTGGCGGGGAGTAGCACACAGGAACCTCCGCCAGGAGTGGCGAGGGACCAACCACACCACACACCAGCCACAACCCCACCAACACACCACCGCCACACACCACCGCCGCCAGCGGACTGCAGCCAGGAGTGGCGGGGACCGCCCACCACCACCGGCAGCGAAACCCAGCCAGGAGTGGCTGGGAGTAGCACACAGGAACCTCCGCCAGGAGTGGCGAGGGAGCAACCACACCACACACCAGCCACAACCCCACCAACACACCAACACCACACACCACACACCACCGCCGCCAGCGGACCCCAGCCAGGAGTGGCGGGGACCGCCCACCACCACCGGCAGCGAAACCCAGCCAGGAGTGGCGGGGAGTAGCACACAAGAACCACCGCCAGGAGTGGCAAGGGACCAACCACACCACACATCAGCCACAACCCCACCAACACAACACCGCCACACGCCACACACCACACACCAACGCCGCCAGCGGACCCCAGCCAGGAGTGGCGGGGACCGCCCACCACCACCGGCAGCGAAACCCAGCCAGGAGTGGCGGGGAGTAGCACACAGGAACCTCCGCCGGGAGTGGCGAGGGACCAACCACACCACACACCAGCCACAACCCCACCAACACACCACCGCCACACACCACACACCACACACCACCGCCGCCAGCGGACCCCAGCCAGGAGTGGCGGGGACCGCCCACCAACACCAGCAGCGAAACCCCGCCAGGAGTGGCGGGGAGTAGCACACAGGAACCTCCGCCAGGAGTGGCGAGGGACCAACCACACCACACACCAGGCACAACCCCACCAACACACCACCGCCACACATCACACACCACACACCAACGCCGCCAGCGGACCCCAGCCAGGAGTGGCGGGGACCGACCACCACCACCGGCAGCGAAACCCAGCCAGGAGTGGCGGGGAGTAGCACACAGGAACCTCCGCCAGGAGTGGCGAGGGACCAACCACACCACACACCAGCCACAACCCCACCAACACACCACCGCCACACACCACACACCACACACCAACGCCGCCAGCGGACCCCAGCCAGGAGTGGCGGGAACCGCCCACCACCACCGGCAGCGAAACCCAGCCAGGAGTGGCGGGGAGTAGCACACAGGAACCTCCGCCAGGAGTGGCGAGGGACCAACCACACCATACACCAGCAAAAAAAAAGGGGGGGGGGGGAGGAGGGGGGGGCCGCGCCAAAACAGCCCACAGCCACCAAACCGCCCGCCAACAACACAAAAGGCGGCCAAACCCCCCACCCAGAGGGCACCGAAGACAGGACCCCCAAAGAGGCACAGGGGGACCACCCAGCCAAAACCGGCAACACCAAGCCAGGAACAGCGGCCCACCGGGAAAAGGGGCACCGAAACAAGCAGACAAACACCAGAAAAAAAAACAAAAACAGCCAGCAGCCGAGCCCGAAGGAAGGGGAAGGGGGGAGAGACCACAAGGCCCGGGACAGGGACACCCAACAACCGGAAAAAAAGAAAAACAACAAATAAGCGCAAAGAACACACCCCGACAACCCAGCCAAGAAGGGCGGGGCACAGCCGAGACCCGGGCCCAGCACGCACGCCCACACCGCACACCCAAACCGGAAACGGCGGGGGGCAAGCGAAACACGCACGAAACCACACACGTCTCAAAACCAGGCCGACACCAAAGCCCAACCAAGAACACCACAAACAGCCGGCAAAAGAGGGACAACAACACAAACCGAGCCCAAACACACCCACCCAAGACCCCAGCCACGACAGGCAGGGGTTAACAAAACCCACACCCAACCGCAACCCGGACCCAACAACAAACGCCAGCCAACAGTAGGAAACCCAGTGCCCACAGCCCGGGCACTGAGGCAGCCCGAGCCATGCAGGTGACCCGGCCAAACGAGATCCGGAGACCGGGGGTGAGGCTGCATCCTAAGGCCTGCGCTGCTTTGGGACTCGAGGCGGAGCGTGCGACACCCAAGCGCCTCGGAACCCAAGTACCAAGAACATGCATGCATGCCTTGGGAACAAGATACGCCAGGAAGTCCGGTGAACCTCTAGGGTTCCGCCCAAAGGAGGGGGCGTGCGCAAGCACGGGGGCACACCCTCCCGGCGAGACAAGCATGTCACGCTGGCGGCGATCAGCCCTCCCGGTGTTGCCCGAGGCCGCTTTGTTGGGGGCCAACAGTCAGGTCTAGCGGGATGTAAGCCGCCTCCCCTCTTCACGCGCGGAGCCTCTTCCTGTTCGTCACAGGGGCGACGCCAGGGGGAACCAAGGGGCGCCTCTCCACGGCCGAGTGCACCTACCTACCTACCTCCCGGTGCGTGCCTGTTGACCCAGGTGCGCGCCGGCGACGCACCGCGCATACTCGGGGTCCTCGAAGGGTACGGCGCGTACGGGCATCGTATATTGGGCTCGCCGGCACCGACCGTATGGTTGTAGTAGAAATTATGACCTTCAGCGCCCACGGACTCCGTACAGGAGGTGCATCCGTCAACGCTGGCCGAGCCTGCGGGCTGCCAGCAGTATGGTCAGCCTCCCGCAGCCTGGCTAGTCTCTTGCGAGCGCGGCGCTCGCCTCTCGTAAGCCACCCCGGACGTCTCTACTGACGCGGGTTCCTGGAGCGGCCCCGTGTCGGCGCTAGGGTGCCGCCGGTTTGGCCGTGGTGTCTCCTTTGGCCTCCTCTTTCGCGTCCCCCTGAGGGGCTGCCTCTGCAGGCTTACCATCTTTGGCTTCCACTTGGGCCTGCCGGGCACGGGCAACATTTTTGTTCACGTGACATTGGCACTGGGCAGGGTGGTGGTCACCCGCACAACACATGCACTTGACATCCTTGGCCATTTTAGTGGCATTTTGGAGGGCCCAGTCAACCTGTTTTTGTTGACTTGGGGTCAAGCCTTGGGCGGTAGCTTTGTCGTCCCCCTGACCAGGCTTGCAGTCGCCCCACGATCCGCCACCCCTGGGGTAATGGCCGTGCTGCCCCTTGCCTTTGCCCTTGCCCTTGCCCTTCCCCCTGCCAGGTTTACGGCCAGGGGTGCGGTCTCGACGGTCATCCGCCTTCTTGGGCTTGGGGCAGTCTGCCGCCCGATGGCCTTTTTCACCGCAGTTGTGGCATGCGCCCTTGAAGGTTGTGGGTGCCGAGGCGCTGCGTGTCTGCACCGAAGTTGCGGGCTGCGCCTCGTCATGGCGTTTTTGTTGCCACTTGCGCTTATTGCGCCAGGTGAGCTCATACACCACCTGGGAGTGTGCAGCCTCCCAGTTGAACTCACCATGCAGTGCCTCTAACTTTGCCAGTTCGGCAAGTTCCGCCCCGTAGCCTCCATGACGCTCAAGCGCCTGGCGCCACACCTGTTTGGCACGTTGTGGGGTGATAGCCCACTTGCGTGCCGTGCGGCGAGTGTGTAGCACTCACTGGATTATCCAGAGGCTGTAGTTGGCCACAGTTTTTGGGCGGGGCAGGTTCATTGCGACCCATTGCTTTTCCAGGAGCTCGCCAGACACCCTGCCCTGGCCGCTAGTAGAGGCCACGCCGTATATCTGCTCGTATGTCGAGCCCGCATCTCGAACTAGACTGGCGTATAAGTTCCCTTCGTCCGGGAAACACGAGCAGAAAACGTATGCCAGGAGATCTGGCGCCATGTGCTTACACCAAAATCCCCTGTAACGGTCCCATTTGGGCTCAAACGTGGCTCAGTCCCCTCGGAAGACCGGCCTCTGGAGGAGGTCTTTAACGACTTGCCCAGTTTCGGGGTCTAGGGTTTCTAACTTCAACTTGTCGGTGCCGAACAGCGCCCTGACCTGAACATTCGGGTCTTTGTGGGTGGGGGCACTGCCGGGCGCGGAGCCATCAAGTACAGAAAAAGACCCTAGGTCGGGTGTGCCCAGGACTGGGGCCTTACCCGTCCCCCAAAAGAAGGCAATCTACCCATGGCTGAAAGGGGGTCACTCTTGAAAAATTCCTGCACGTTAGAGAAACTCACGTGCTTCTCCCCATCATGGGTGGTGCCCTTCATGTCCAGCCCTGGAAGGTCAAACGTAGCACCACCCGCTTCATGTAGCAATGTGGGGGCGATTGCCGCTGGCTTCGGGGTGGGGGGTTGGGTGTGCGGCCTCAGAAAACTGCGTCCCATCCCCCGCCGCAGGCGTAGTCTCTCCGTATGGGCAATGGGAAAAACGAATGCCCTCTCCCGTCGAAACATGTGGCGGAGGCCCAGGCTCGGCCATGACGGGGCAAGTGGGATTGGAAAGGCTGGGGTTGAGGTTCTCGTTTTGGCGAGGGGTAGGGGTGTCCGGACTCTCTTCCCCCTCATCCGCATACTCATCTTCCCTCTCGTGTATTTTTCCTCTCATTTGTTCCATCTCACTCGTGAGGGTTTCCATACCATTCACGACCTCTGGGAGGTGCGTCTCCAAATCCCGGAGCGAGGTGTCATGTTCCGCCACTCGGGTTTCTACCGCCGCCACATCAAAATTCAGGGAGGTGGATACGTCTGGGGGTCGGGCTGGTGGTCCAGGCACTTGCTGCCGTCCCTTTACCAGCGCCAACCCCTGGGCGTTGTTTTGGACTTGTCGTTTCAAAGATGCACACTGGATGTCTACCTCGTGGACCTTCCTGGCCAACGGATTCATGACCTCCGCTTGCAGGCGTTTCGAATCTCATTCCGCTAGTATCAGGCAATGGTGACAGTCCCTGATCTCCTCCAGGTGTTGCCGCCGGATGGCTTCGAGGCTCTCCCTCATTTCACTCAAGACCCCCGCCTTCCAGGAGGCCTTGTCCTCGTTCTGATGCAACACCCGGCCCCTGAGGTCAACCACCTGTGTGTTCAGTCGGGCCACTTCGTGTTCAAGGGCTTGATTGGCGTCCTCCAACGAAGACACTCTAGATACACACCAGGGGCAGCACATGTCGCTGCCAGAGCAGGAGTGAGAAGGAGGAGCCGAGGAGGGTCATTGGGTTGCTCAGGAGGTTGAGATGCTGTGGAGACGTCAGTACCCTTTTCCAGTATGGTGATTCTGTTGAGCGCGGTTTGCAAAGTTTGTTCACAGTAGTTCAAGGGCGACGTCGTCGCTCGGATTGTGATGGTGCGCTCATCGAACAAGCTTGCTGTCTTGTCTAACTGTTCCATCACCGTTGTTTGCCAGATTTTTAAGGTCTGGTATTGACCCTCAGAAGTTCCTACTTTCGGCTCTAACCCATTGACCACACGCTGGAGAGTGGTGACCTGCTCCAGAGGGGCTGTAACCCTCCGGATTTCCCCCGCCTCCTGCGCGATGCGCTCGTAGGCCTTCGCGATGGTGGCCTCCTGGCGCGTCAACGCGCCCACGCACTGCCCCAGGTCGTTCAGGGAGGAGGACACGTTGTGGATGTGGCTGCTGAGCTGCAGCCCGTTGGCGTCCACTGAGGCTCGCATGCCTTCGATGGCTGCGTGGCAGCCCTTGATGCTTGCCTCGGCATGTGTTGAGGACTCCTCCAAATGCCGTAGGCGCGCCGCCGCTGCCACTTGCAGCAGCTCCTTGACGCTGCGCTCCACTGTTGACAAGGCGGTGTTGTGGGCCTCTTTCAGGCCGCGAGGATCACGCCATAGGTCACCTATGTCGTGCTGCGCAGCTGTGACGGCGTTGCCCAGCGCCGACGTGTCTCCCCTCATGGTCTCCAGATTGACGGCGATGCCTGCAAAGTGATGATCGTGGGTTTTCAACAGATCAAAAACCTGTTGATCTCCGTTCAGTCCCGATCTCAGCGCGTCTGTGACAGCAGTCATGGCTTCACAGAGCTCCATCACGCCGTTCTCTACTTGATGCAAGCGCTCAACGTGGGCACCGGTGTGGCTGATGGCTTGCCACTCGTGCGGACAACCATGTTGATCAACCCAGCGATGCCTCTCCACATTGACTAGCACGCGAGCTGCAGACAGGTTCGGCGTCACTGATTCTTCCGGATCAAACGCTGCTGCCTTCACAGGGCTTGAGAGGATCATTGGCTCCGCCGGAGCCTGCTGCCGTGTTGTAGGCTCTTACAGCTGCAGCCGCAACAGTTCAGGTTCACCGATGCTAACGATGGATTCGCGAAACGATGTACTCAGCACTGAGTCTCAGATCAGAAAGTCAGAGATTCACGCTGCAAGAACCCAAGGATGCTATCAACTGATAAGCCACTAAGGCTCCGGCACAGGACCGATGCTGCAAAACACGTGAACTTTGTTTTCAAAGTTCCAGACCACACTTGTACGTTTGCCCTCAAAGCAACGCACTGCTCATACACATCGTAATTGTTGAACTTGTCCGTGAATGCACAGTCAACATGGTCACAAAGACCCTGTGCAACACACAGAAGTCCAGTCTCAGACTACTTTGCAGAGCACATGCATACACGATGTGTGAAATGCAATCAACATGCTATTTAACAATCCTTAATTACTCTGTCGTAGTTCTGTCTGTGCTCTGTCGCAATTCTGTCTGTACTCTGTAGTATTGCTGTCGTCTGTATTACGTTGTCAGGCCTATCGGTCGCGAGCGGCCTAGCAGATGAGTCGCAATCGCCCGAACCTGTACTCTGCTGCCTACTGCTAACACTCCTCTCCTAAGGCGGCGCCCTGGCGTGAAAGCAGAGCCAGAAAAAGGGTGCGCCTGGTAGATCTACTTAGTAGGAGGCAGCGAACGTCACCGACAGGACTTACTGCAGAAAAAAAATGATCTAGCGCACTCCGGCGCGGAAAAATGTCAGGCCTATCGCTCGCGAGCAACCTCGCAGATGAGTCGCGATCGCCGGAACCTGTACTCTGCTGCCTACTGCTAACAGAGGGGTGTAGATTGGAGGGAAGCAGTCGCTATACCCCACCTGGGGCTTGATTTCATCGTATCAAAGATCCCACTAGTGCCGTTCAACTCCATGATATGTCTCAGAAACGGCCCAAAAAGGCGCCAAAAAGCCCCAAATCTGCGCAATGTGCACCAGCACTCCGGAACCAAGCACGGGCCGTATATTGGGCTACGTGGCTCAAGGACAAATCTTGAGGGCACCTAGTCCACCGCAACCCCCCATTCCTTGTGGTTTTCAACCATCAGAACCACTCAAAAAGCCACAAAGACCCCCTTAGCAGTGGTCACTTGGTAGAGCTGGAGGGCAGCCTGGCCCGCGCACAGTTGGGGCCAACATTGGGTCCTTTTTTTTTCTCCAAAGGTGTTCCTAGACCACTTAGAATGCTGTAAAACATGTTTTTCGCTTGTTATGAGCTTTTGGTGACGCGTTTTGGGCCATGCCAAATCGCAAAATGCCTTGAAACCTGGCCGTTTTTGGAACAAAACTGGGTCCGAAATTGGTCAAAAACACATTTTTCGAAACGTAATACTAGAATTTTTTCGATGCTCAAAGGAGTGTTTTTTGGCCCATTTGGAGCTCATTGGGGCGGCTTTTGGCCTATGGAAAATCCGAATATTTGCCTTGAAAAGGGGCCGCTTTGGGAGCAGCAATGAGTGGAGAATGATTCGGAAGTCTTTGAAAAGTGACCCTTGACCATTGCGAGTGCACAGAGAAGTGTTTTGTAGCCCATTTTGAGCCCGCTTTGACCGACTTTAGCCCCTTCCGCCACGTGTATGCAGCAAGCTATGCCCTTGGAACATACTTTAGAGCCGTATGGTGGAGCCAACGAGAGTCAGGGAGAGGGGTGTACATTAGAGGATATATATATATATATATATATATATCTATATCTATATCTATATATCCATATATCTATATATCTATATATGTATGTATATATATATATATATATATATATATACACACACACACATATATATATATATATATATGTATATATATATGTGTGTGTATATATATATATATATATATATATATATATATATATATATATATATATAGCGGAGTCCCCCTTGGCGAATACGAGGTTTGTCCTCCATATATATATATATACATATACATATATATATATATATATATATACATATACATATACATCCGCTATATATATATATATATATACATATATATATATATATATATATGTATATATATATATATATATATATATATATATATATGTATATATATATATATATATATATAAATATATATATATATATATATATATATATATATATATATATATATAGCGGAGTCCCCCTTGGCGAATACGAGGTTCGTTCTCCAAGGGGCCCAAGGGCCCGGGGACGCGGCCGGGTTATTTCGGCCTCGCCGGAGAGCGCTCCCACCGGTGAACCCCCCCCAATGGGAGGAAGCACACAACAACCGCCACCCCCCGCCCCAGCCCTCCCCCCCAACCCTCCAATAAATGGACCCGGGCGCGGAGGGTTGGCGATATAGTCCCATGCCGCGCAGCCAGGAATTGACATGGCCTGACAATGGGCGACACACGCCCGCTCCCCCCGTCGCTCAAGAGGCGCGCGCGTGGTCCCCCGGGCAGGGAGAAACCCCCCCCCCCCTAGGCAGCGGCCGCCCTCGGGGGCCCTCGCCCAGCCCCCAGAGGCCTCTCGGGGTTTGTCGCCGGGCAAGCCCAGCCCTCTCAACCCCCCCCCCCCCCAAGCCGCAGCCCTAGGGCCCGCCCGGTCTCCCCCGCGCCGGCCCGGGAACTCCCGGGACCTGGGCCTCAGAGCCCCGGTGCCCAGCCCCGCCCGCTTCCCCGGTATCCCGCCGGCGGGGCCCGTCCCGGTCCAGTTTGATCGATTTCAGCCCCTTCCGCCACGTGTATGCACCAAGTAATGCCCTTTGAACATATTTTAGAGCCGTATGGTGGGGCCAACGAGAGTCGGGGAGAGGGGTGTAGATTAGAGGATATATATATATATATATATATATATATATATATATATATATATATCTATATCTATATATCTATATCTATATATATACATATACATACATACATATATATATATATATATATATATATCTATGTATATATATATATACACACATCTATATATATATATATATGTCTATCAATATATATATCTATATCCATATGTATATATATATATATCTATATATATGTATATGTATGTATATATATATATATATATGTATATATACACACACACACACACATATCTACATATATACATATATACATATATATGTATATATGTATATATCTATATATATGTATATGTATGTAAATATATATATATATATATATATATATATATATACATACATACATATATATATATATATATATATACATATATACATATATATATATACATATATATACATATATTCATATATCTATATGTAGATATATATATATATATATATACATACATATGTATATATATATATATATATATACATATACATACATGTATATATATATATATATATCTATATCTATGTATACACACATATGTATATATATACATATATATATATATATATATGTATCTATATGTATATATATATATATATATATACATATATGTGTAAGGTTTTCGTGCAACCTATGTTTTCGCTTTTTTCAGTCTATTTTCCTGATATATGTGTACAAACTGAAATCGGCTATCTCAGCACTGTTTTGGACAGTGTTGGTATCAGTCAATCAGGAATTTCTGTAGTTTTACACTGATGGTGTTTTCACCATTTTCTGTACAATAAAACTGAGTTTGGGTCGGCGACGGCCAGTCCTGAGATCGCGCGCGCCGATCCAGAAATTGTCGATTTCTGACGATTTTTAAGATATTTCAATCAGTTTTATTGATAAGATTAATTCGATATCAGTTTTAGACATAAGCGGATGTTACGGCACTATCGCGACGCCGTTCCGTGCCAGTTTTTTTGGCGCAAGTATGCCATGTTCATGAATTTTTGTAAAATTGTAGGTGTCTTGAATCCTGAAGTTAAGTACACCAAATCACAGCCCATTAGTAGGGCTTTGCATGCATATGCTGATTTGGTTTCCAAACGCGTCGGTGCACCGGCACCACGCGTTGGGGGGAGACCCATGATCATGTTGTAAATATGCATTGTTTTGGTCATATTTCATTGTTATATGTCCCCCTTTGTTCATATCTTCTTAGGACATGAAAGGGACCGTTTCGAAATCACTCCCGTGATTTCGTCGAATGTTGAGTATGTTGCCGTCGCCTTGTGTGGTCGCCTTTGGGGTACATTTTTGGGTTATTTCAAGGAAAACTTGGATAAGTTTCAAGGAAAACAAGTTCTAAGTCATTCATTTCCAAAAATGAAAAGAATTTCGAAACGCCCTCAACGACGACGACGACGACCACGACGACGTTGAAGACGACGACCACGACGACGCAAACATCGTCGACGAGATCTATGGAGCAATTGGCAAACCCCAAAATCATGTTCAAGAAGGTCCTTGGTGCCTACACCATTTGAGGACCATTTGACTACTTTGAGCCCTATTACAAGGACATTGACGACCAAGGAGACCTTCAGCATCGCGCTGGGAGTGCGTAGCGCTGAAGAACAAGTTGCAGCGCGATTATCCCAATGGTGTGTGCGACTTGATATTTTTAAATTGATTACTCCAGTTGGGTGCCATGGACAAAGTGCCATGGACCTTTGGATGGTTCTCAAGATTGATTACTCCAGTTGGGTGCCATGGACAAAGTGCCATGGACCTTTGGATGGTTCTCAAGATTATATCATGATCATTGGTGAGTTCTCAACCTCCAGCAAGGACGACAGCGCTGCCCACATCCTGCAGATTACGAAGTGGTCAAGTTGGAAGTCAAAAATATGAAGATTTCAGAAAAAATAATTCATGGTATGGGCCAAGAAGATTGGTGACCTTAATTGTAATCCTAATAACTATGGGCCATGAGAAATGGTCTTATTGGTTATTTCTGTATTATCTTATATGATCAGTGGATGATTTTACAAGCTGTGAATTTTTCTGATATGCTTTGTGTTGTCTTTGGTTTTAGGGTCAGGACATTTCAGAAGTGCATTTTTTTATTTTTTGTTTGTTCACTATTTTTTTCCACTATTTTTTAATTTAAATTCTGTGCAGAGGTCATTTTTTTATGATTAATTTCTGTCCAGGATTGCAGAAATTTGACTGTGATTGAGCCTGGGGGTCAGAGGACCCTATGTGTGAGGCACTTGTGAGTGCCATGAGTGGTGTGTGTGTAGACATGTACATTACATGCGGGTACCGGAACCCAGCGGTGCCTCCTAAAATCCCAGGTCCGGGATCAAAGTAAAAATCTGTGTTTTTTTATTGCTCCTCGGCTTATCTTCATAGATTCAGCCACAGAAGCACCCATTTTCTGTGGGTGTTTCCGAGCTTGGGAGGGGAGTGTTAACCCGTGGAGCAATTCAGTTGCGTGGTTAACACACGACCCAAATGCTTTGCATTTTTCCCAGCCAATTTTGTTGTTGCACTGCACCTTCTTTGTGCTTTTCAGCCTGAGATGTGTCTCAGGACTTGGGAGGGGAGTGTAAGGTTTTCGTGCAACCTATGTTTTCGCTTTTTTCAGTCTATTTTCCTGACATATGTGTACAAACTGAAATCGGCTATCTCAGCACTGTTTTGGACAGTGTTGGTATCAGTCAATCAGGAATTTCTGTAGTTTTACACTGATGGTGTTTTCACCATTTTCTGTACAATAAAACTGAGTTTGGGTCGGCGACGGCCAGTCCTGAGATCGCGCGCGCCGATCCAGAAATTGTCGATTTCTGACGATTTTTAAGATATTTCAATCAGTTTTATTGATAAGATTAATTCGATATCAGTTTTAGACATAAGCGGATGTTACGGCACTATCGCGACGCCGTTCCGTGCCAGTTTTTTTGGCGCAAGTATGCCATGTTCATGAATTTTTGTAAAATTGTAGGTGTCTTGAATCCTGAAGTTAAGTACACCAAATCACAGCCCATTAGTAGGGCTTTGTATGCATATGCTGATTTGGTTTCCAAACGCGTCGGTGCACCGGCACCACGCGTTGGGGGGAGACCCATGATCATGTTGTAAATATGCATTGTTTTGGTCATATTTCATTGTTATATGTCCCCCTTTGTTCATATCTTCTTAGGACATGAAAGGGACCGTTTCGAAATCACTCCCGTGATTTCGTCGAATGTTGAGTATGTTGCCGTCGCCTTGTGTGGTCGCCTTTGGGGTACATTTTTGGGTTATTTCAAGGAAAACTTGGATAAGTTTCAAGGAAAACAAGTTCTAAGTCATTCATTTCCAAAAATGAAATTCAGTTGCGTGGTTAACAATATGTATACATATATATCTGTATCTATATCCATATACATATGTATATACGTATATGTATATATATATACATATACACATACATCCGCTGTATATATATATATATATATATACATATATATATAGTAGAGTCTCCCCCGGCAAATCCGAGGTTCGTCCTCTAAGGGGCCCAAGGGCCATGTGACGCCGCCGGGTTCTTTCGGCCACACCGGAAAGCGCTCCCACCGGCGAACCCCCCGCCCCATGGGAGGAACCACACAACACACCTAGGATTTTATGAGGTCCAATTATCCCCTAACTCCTTGAGACACAAGTTGAGGGTCAAAATGTGTGTCTCAACTTAACCACACCCTCAGTTTGACAATTTGAGGAGCACCCTGACTATAAGAAACTGGGTTGATGCGCAGTAACGCTGCCATAGACTGTCAAAATCAATTCAAAACTCAAATTCCAATTTTTCGCGTGTCATCTTGGCCCAATCAGCATGGTTTGTGTCTCATGTCACGTTCGTTCGGGACAGTAACCAACCGCCGGCACTGGTAGGGTCGCCAGATTTCGCCGCGGGCACCTGGAGAAATGAAAATGGAGACTCCAATGGAGTTTTTTTACGCCTTTTGAAACATGTCAAAAAGAAAAGTATGTTTGTAATAATTTTTCCTTCGCAACTGGCATTTTCTGTACCGTCATTTTCGCTGCGTCCCACTCATCTCAGCGACCTGACAGTGACAATGACAGTGTGCTGGACAATTCCGAGCGCGAACAGAGTCAGAGTCTAGGCCCGGTCATTGCCCAAGGTGTGTGAGTGAACGGACGTGCGCTCTGTTATGAACGGCGGCAGTCACAAATATATTGGATGTAGGTAAGTCTCCATGCAAGTCAAGCGCATCACAGTCATCAGGGCATCAGCGTGACACATCAAGGAGACAAGCGAGCCGCAAGCAAGGAAGCAAGCGAGCGCCGAGCGGCAAGACGTCGGATGACAACGACATCGACAGCGACAGCGATGACAGCGAAGTTGCTGTTGGCGAAGCTCCAGTACAAGCTGAAAGTGTGTTGAAAGTGTGTTGAAAGTGTGTTCAAAATTGACGCGCACGTTGTGCCTCTCAATTTGCGTCTCAATGCCGTCAGTGTTTATTACTGTGACAGACAGCGATCAGCGAACAGTACGCAGTTGACAGGGAACGGTGAATAGACAGTGTATCAAAGGGAAGGGCAACAGCTTTCGTCAAGACCAGTGAGCATACCGAAAGTGAGTTGAAAGTGTGTTGAAAGTTGACGTGCAATTTGTGCCTCTCAATTTGCGTCTGGATCTCCACTGTGATTATTACTGTGAATCTCTGTCACTTACTCCTGCAGGTCCAACGTTTGCGAACAGTGATGGGGAGGTGATAAAAATACACTCACAACTCCCAACGAACGGAAAGTACATCTATCTCATTGAAGAGGGGGGTGCTCGCCTTGGCTTTCAGATTGAGGCAGACACCTCCCACCTGCTTGCAATGATTGCAGTAGGCCCGAAAAAACCACTTACCTTTCACTCTTATGCCACTGGTACCAAGGGTACAAAGGTTCCTGATGGCCACTACCTCTTCCAAACCATGCGGCCGTTTGATACATTCCAGTGCCTCCCGAATGCCGAAGGTCACATATACCTGTTCTTCTTTGACTGTGAAGAGAATATGAAGCTTGTATGCCACACAAACACTTTCAGGGACTCTTTGAACCGAAGTGACTGCGGTCCAACTTTGGATGCGATCAGGCCAGTTGAGCGCAAGCTGGACGCTATAATGGAGCACTTGGGTATTGAACAGTGAAGTGAACAGTGAGGAGAGTGGTGCCCGCGTGCATTTGCTTTGAGGATACATTTTTGAAACGCAATTCATTCTGAGGTTCAGTTGAGACACACGTTGAGACACTCAACTTGTGTCTCAATCTTTGGGCAATATTAACTGCAAAACATTGGAATTTGAGCTCGAAATTGATTTTGAGAGTCGATGGCAGGGTTACTGCACATCACCCCATTTTTTTTCAATACTTATAGTCAAGGTGCACGTCAAATTGTCAAAACTCAAGTTGTGTTTAAGTTGAGACACACGTTGAGACACTCAACTTGTGTCTCAATGAGTTTCGGGATGATTGAACGCCATAAAATCCTAGGTGAACCGCCACCACCCCCCAGCCGCGCCCCCCCACCCCCCCAAAAGATGGACTCCGGCGCGGAGGATTGGCGATATAGTCCCATGCCGAGCATCCACGAATTGACATGGCCCGACAATGGGCGACACAGCCCGCCCCCCTGTCGCTCAAGAGGAGCGCCCGCCTCCACCAGGATTCGCCCCCGTCGATGATGCTCAGCGGGAGTCCTCCCCGCCGAGCGGAGGGCAGGCCCCATCGCTGACCGCAGCAGCCCAACTCCACGAGCACCCCGGGCTCCCCGGCCGACTTTGCCCAGCCATGGCCGCTCCTCCGCCACGGTCAGCCGCGCGGTGACCCTCTGCGGCCCATCCACGCGCCGAGAATACAACGAAACTACGGGACCCCCCAACACCGATGGGGGTCCCAGGCCTACTCCCTCTCTCCTGCCCAGCCCCCCTCTCGCGCCAGGCAGTCTCGGTAGCCATTCAAGGCACCACCCGCCCGCAACAGCTCTACCAACTAGTGTCGGAGGTCCGGACCGCCCTACAGCCCAGGTCAGGCCCAGCAGCGGCCCACGCCTGGTTTGAGCGCCGCACCCCGGGACCCTTCCCGCAGCTACCCCCCCCCGGGCACCTGGACCTCCCTCCCCCCCTCGCCCCTCCCGACGAATACCTTCCCTTGCCCACCCGCCGTCCACCCTCCCGCTGCCCCCCCCCCCTGACCCACATGGGACTGCTGCCCCCCTCCCTCATCGACGCACCTCAGGTCATTCGCCTCCGAGGCCTCCGGCACGTGCCCGATGCCACACAGGCCTCTACCGCCCTCATCCACCACATCCGTGCGCCGGTAACCATTGCAGCTCAAGCCCTCCGCGATGGCTCCCAGTTCGCCTTCATTCCCAACAAAAAATTCCGTTTCCTGTTCGCCAGCGCCCCCACTCTCACGTACGTCGATCCCCACTCCCACTACACCATCACTTTGGACTCCCGCACTGCCGGAGGTGAACCCTTCTTCCTCCCCGACAGCCCCGTCAAGCCGCCCCCCAAGAAGAAACTCCGGAACCAGCCCAACCGCCGCAAAGCCGCCCTCACCGACATAGCCCTGCCTCCCAGCAACCGCCCCCCAGGTTTTGCCACCACAGCCAGCTCCACCTCGGCCCCCCCGTCCTCCCCCCAACCTCCGCGGACGTACGGTACCCTCCCCCTCACCCGCGATGCCCCCCTCACCTCCCACCGCATTACCCCCTTTGACGGTTTCCGCGTCAACTGACTTACCCTCCCCCTCTGCCTTCCCCCCGGCGCCCTCCCGTCCACCTTCCTAACCCAACCCGCGCTGGACTGTGCTGTCGCCTTCCCCCGCCTCCGCAACCTTCGAAGCCTTGCAGCCACCGGCCACTCCCTGCTCAACGACCTGCCGCAAGACGCCTCCTGCCCCCTCACCATTGACGCCCCCCACCGGGGCCCCTGCCCCACAGTGTGCTGGCATTGTGGCACTGTCATCCAGCAAAGAGCAGCCGCCTCCGCCTGCCCCCTCTGCGGCAGTGAGGACCACGTCCAGTTGCCGCCACCCCGCGACTCGCCACTGCCGGAGCCCGCCGCCTCATTCGTCACCCGCCTCCCAGCCGCCCTGCCGCCCGCTGTCGCCCCACCGCGGCCCTGCCTGCCACCCCTCCTACAGTACCGCGTCCTCCGCAACTTTGCCCTCTTGATCTCCCAAGCCGTCCGCTTGCTCCAGGTAGATGACCCCGACCCCGCCGCCCGCATCCCCATCGTAATTCATGGGTACGTTGTATGATTTCTTGACAACTCCCCCTCCCATCTGTCCCATTGGCCCCACCCCCAGGCTCACTACAGTACGTCGCTGCATGGCATCCCCGGCCACCGCTTATGGCTGACCCCTACCCCCCCTTGTGCCCACCACTATCGTATCGTGATTCTGCCCCTCTTGCGGCCGTCCTCAGCTCCCTTCTGCAGCTGTCCTGGACTCTGCCCCTTTCCTCAGCCTCCCCAACGCCGTGTGCCTGCACTCCTGCCCTGGCACCTCCCACCTGAGCGCCAGCGTCGCCCAGCGCTTCCATGTCCGCCCATCGGTTTACCGCTCGTTCAGAGTGTGCCCTCAGCCCCTGTGCACCCCGACACCCCCTGCTTTCACTCAGACGACTCCCTCCTGCTCTCCTCTCATCCCTGGGCCCGCCACCTGCAGTCCCAGGATCTCTCCCCGCTGAACCTACGCCGGCGTGCGGGAGGCGTGTTCCTTTCCTGGAACATTGGAGGTATCGCCTCCCAGATCGACTTCGTAGTGCACACCCTGCTCGCCCTGGAGGTCGACGTCTTCGTTTTCCAGGAAGTCTGGACCTTTGAGGCGCTGCTCCAAGCCTGGCCCACCATGGACGCTTATCACACCAGCCCCGTTGAAGGCTGCGGCACTGGGTTCCTGCTTGGATGGCGTCGATCCCTCCAGCACCCTGCCACACCACCACGTATCGAACATGACGCCTCCGACTTACTTGTCTCCACTGTCCGCCACCACACCCTGGGCTTCCTTCTGCTCGCTTCTGTGCACATCCACCTTGATCATGATTATAAGTCACACCGCGCCGTCCTCGTCAACCTTACCACCCTCGCTGCCTACCTTCGGGCAGCACTTGAGCTGGTGGGAGGCAACTTCAACATGTTGCGACCTGTGCCCGCCATCCCCTGGCGGCAGCGTGTCGTGGTGACGGGTTGCCTCGTTTCTGCCTGGCCTTCCCTGCGGACCCCGCACTCACTTCCCCAGCTCAGGTGGTGTCCCCAAAGCGACGATCATAGACCATGTGTTTGTCAAGGGAGCGGGATCCATCACGGACGCCGACATACTCCCCTCTTCCACGCCCCACAAGCCTCTTCTCGTCTCCATACAGCGCCTGGAGGGCCTAGCTGACATCCGCAGCTGGCGCATGATTAGATGGCGCCACTCTCCCCCCGGCACCCTGCCCTGCCTGGCGGCGCTGATCGACCTCCTTTGGGGCTGGCTGGTGTCCGATCCCGTGGGCCCCAACGCCTTCCAGCGGCCCCTCTGGGCCGCCGCTCGCCACCTCATCCCCCACCCCAGACCAGTGGACCACCTGCTGCGTGACCTCCGCCGCCCCTCAGCTCCACGCACCGAAGCAGAGCTGGCTGACCTCAGAGAATTTGTTGCTGCCAGGGCCGCCTTACATGGATTTGAACGCCCAGATGAAATTCTGAGGTCAACCGCCATCACAGGGGCCACCAAGGGAGCCCTGTGCCCCCCCTCCAACCCGCTGCGCCCCTACAGTGGGATCGAGCCGGACTTGGGCTGTGAGCTCCCCACTGCTGCCGCCCGTCTCCAGGAAGTGCATGACTAAGCGTCGGCCACCACTGAAGCGGTACGCAGAACCCCATGACCATGTTGGGATATACAACCGGTCTCCGTGTGCCCACTAACCCCATGTACGGAGGGGAAGACGCCCGGTGAAGCCCGGTGAGAACCCGGCAGGAGCGTGTCCCTTGCCGTAAAGCCCCCGTGACGGCATTCCGGCCACTTCGGGCATGTTACCATGTACCGGCAAACTGCCATTTGCCGGTATCTTACCATTTCACGCCAATCTGCCCCGCACCGCCTTCGGCCGTCAATTCGGCAACCTAACCCTAACAACAGATGTAGGTAAGACGTGTTTGTGTGGGAGATCTGGGCATTTCAGCTATTAGCGGCCGCATCGGCAACCGATGCGTCGCCCGCTGAGATTTACACATCAGAATATCAGGAATCAACAGGGTTTTATTTTCATATTGTTTCCGTAAATTTTCACGCTTCCGTTCTGATAATCAATGTTTTGACTGCTGGCGGTTGGCTCGCGACTTTAGCGTAACCGCCAGTTTAACTGTTATTTACAGACATTTTAGCGCAATCCGTGACGAAGACTCTAAAGTCTTCAGGAATTGCATTGATGCATCTGCAATTTTCACATTGTACACTCGCAACCTTAATCCGAATCTTTCAGGATGTCGAAATTGGATTTGCGAGGAATGACAATAGGGAAGCATGGGATGTATTCACAATACTCCTGACGTAATTTAGGAAGCTTTATACGCCTTGCGTCTCCACACGTGCGCGCTAGCGTAATGGATCATGGTCAAGAGGGTAGAGTTTGCGTTATAACTCTTTGGCCATGATATTGCGTGCGTTAAAATAACTTTCGAGTGTAGCGCGCGGGTTTGGTGTTGCATAGGAACCTTCCTTGAGTTCCTATGCCCTTGGAGGGGCATGACATATCGTGGGGGAAGCTACCTTTTTTGGCAGTATGTGGTATGTGCCATGTGTTGTATTCTGTGCCCATTTGGCGGGTTTGGCTACGAGCGATACACCCACCAATGGACCTCATGTTGCACGAGGTTCTTCCTTCTACTCCCCACGATCAATTGCAAGCCTAACCTTCGTGGAGGAAAGCTTGGGTGGCGATCCCAAAGCGATGCGTTGGGAGCAAGGTGTGTGTTTTGCAATTTTCCATATTTTCATGTGCCCACTTGGGAAGTAGCACTCGTGACCTTTCAAAGCGCCCCAAGTGGAGCACATATGTGGAATCGAAGGTCATTGGTGTCCAGTCATTGTGTTTAGAAGGATTGGTCGATTACTCAATCCAAGCCGAAGATATCATAATATATTTGTGCGCCTCTCAAGGCCCTTTTGGGTGTTTTTTCGCCAATATTGCTGTTTTTTGCCCGTCATGATGTCAAGTGGCGACCGTGTATCTCAACGTTGCGCTCAATTGACATCATGACCCAAGTATGTTTTGAAGGTACATACTTTCGTGCCCAACATATCTTAGACCCAGCAAATAACTCCCCTTGGGCTTGGCATACCGTGGCTGCCGTGTTGGCGATTTGGGACTATCCCAAATCATGGGCTCACTTGGCGACCCTGCCATTCCCAAAACCGGAGGAGTTGGGCGACGCCCAAAAGATATGTTGGACACATATGACTTGATACCAATCCTATGGCACACTCCGGTCCAAGTCGGGCATGTGCCCCATTGGCCCCAACCATGAGTGTGCGCATTTTCGGCCATTTTGAGCAATTTTCCACATTTTCTGCCCGCCGTGCACCATGTTCAGGTACCTCGTGCACACCGGATGCATGGACCAATGGACCATATATGACATGGGTGATATGTATATTGGTCCCCATGATTCGCACACCACGTGGGCGAGGCGGAGCAACCTTCGTCAAGGTGCTAGCCCAAAGTGAGTGTGGGCAACTTTGCCATTTTGGCATCTGTGGACCCAATTGGGATTGTCACCACGCCAAGTGGCATGGAGATCTTTCAAAGCCAAGGGCATGGGAGTTTTCATTGTACCCCGGTGGATTGCGTATGGAATGCCGGATCCGATCTCCAAGAAGGCGTGGAGATATACTATTGGGAGCATCCCCAAATTTTAGCTCATTTTGAGTAGCCAAATTTACCCCCTTTTGGGACCTCAATTTCACCCCCCCGTGTGGTCAATTGGCGGCTCCATATCTCTTTGCCTACAGGGAGCCCGGACCTAATTTCAAGTTGTACACTCAGATATAAGTCGCAGGATTTGCCTCCTAGCCTGTGAGCTATTGGCCGTGCCCTGGCTGGGTGAGCCACGCGTGGAAATGACGCCAATTTTGGTGATTTTGGCATCATGACCCCATTTGACAAACCCGTGGTGCCCTGATGCCGGGACCTCAGAGGGAACCAGGTTGGGTGGGGGCTCCAGTAAGTTTGTACTCGAAGGGCATAGGTTCAGTTGCCTCGTCCCTACCTCTGGCAGGTCCAGACGAGGGGTCAACTTTGGAGATTTTTCAGCTAATATCAGTTTGGGCTGAAACAGCCCATTTTCAGCTACCAACTCCTAGGGGATAATGGCGGGGCCATATCTCTGGCTCAGACGAGAGTTAGGACCTGCTGTTCAGGGAGCATAGGAAACCACTGTTGGGTTGCCTTGGAGCACCTTGGTTCTGAAGAACCCGCCTGTGGCTGGGCGGGACACCTCCCCTATTGGCAGGGCTTCAGGGTCCGGACTGAGCAGGGCATTGGTTGTGTTTGAGCCCCCGCCCCCACCAGCCACTGAGAGGGTCGGACCTGAGATTGGGATATGAGTTCGGACTGAGTGTCTATTGTCCTGTGATGCCCTTACCCCAGTCCAGTCTTAACCCCATGTGTACATATCCTGATGTGTTGCTGTACCTATTTTCGTTCCCTTGTTCCAGAGTGGCAAGGATCCTGAAACGCTTTGTCACATGACACGAGCGCAATGATGCCCCTGTGAGCGTAGTGCTTTGCCTGCCTGCTCACTTGTGCGTGTCCACCGCAGCGTCCTGTGGCCAGGCCCCCCAGGGGAACGCGTCAAAAGCGTTTCACCGCCGCGGGGTTACCCATCCCTCGCGTGCCACTCGGGGCCACCAACCCCGAGCAGCGCGGCGCCGCAGCTCGCAGCTCGCAGCTCGCAGCGCAGCACAGCAGCTCGCAGCGCCGCCCAGCGACAGCGCCGAGTCCGTGAAGGAAGTGCGGGGACCGGAACTCCGTAATCAACGAGTTCCCTCGGCCGACCAGCAAGGCCGCACTCCCAGCTACAGCAACCACTTTCACAACCACCGGCCGACCAGCACCGGCCGCACTCCCAGTCCAGTGCTACATCACCCACCTCAACAACCACCCCGGGACCACTCTATCGAGAGCACCGATGGTGAACTGGGACGAGGCGGGCAAGACCTGGCCGCAGCCCCACCCCCATGCGGCGCGCCTACTGCGTGGGTTACTGTGGGGGCAGCAGTACCGCCACAGCAATCCCCAATGCGAAGGCGGCATGCCCGGGAGCTTCGAGCTCTGCGAGGACATTGGCGAGGACCGCCTGCGGGCAGTGGAGGAATGGCTGCGGGCGGAAGGGTATGAGTACCGCTTCCGCCGCAAGCGCTGGAGGACCTGGACCCGCCCGGACAGGCCCGGCGAAGGGCTGCGCCCTGACGGAATTGAGGGGGACAAGAAGCCCAACGAGTACCCGTCGGACGCCTCGATCAATGTCTCCATGCGGGACATGATCAAGAAGGAGTTCCCGGAGCTGGGGAACGAGCGCAGGCTGCAGGGCAGCAGCAGCAGCGCGTCTCCTGGGAAGGAGAAGCGTTCCGCCGGGGACAGGAGGCGGGACAGGAAGTGGCGGGAGTACCAGGAATCCCTGGGCGCCGAAGCCGCCCAAGGCGCCAGGGGCGGAACCTCAGACCACAGTCCCCAACGGGCCAATGGCGGTCACCAACCCGGCCACACCACCCTTCGCGACTTCCTGGAAGTCGCCAAGCAGGCCAAGGCCAAGCCCCGTCCGCTGCTCCTGAGGAAGTCAGGCCCCAGCAGCGACGTGGAGTCGGCCCACCGCGGGAGGATGCCGGCCGACCAGGCCAGCTCCAGCGGCAGCGTCGCTCCCGACCAAAGGGACGTGGCGCGCGCCTGTGAGCGCGCCTGTGGGGTGCCCTGCAACCTTCGGGTTGCCTGGCAACGGGCCACGCAGCAGAGCGCTGCCGTGGAGGGCGCCGTCGGCATCGCTCAGCAGGAGGCTGCGGACCAGGCGCATGGCATGGCCATCCACGCCTCGACCGTGGCGGCCATTGCGGCCGGACTCACGGCCGCAGCCGCCCATGAGGCAGCGACTGCCCAGGTCAAGGGTGAGGTGGCGGCAGCCGACGAGGAAGCCCGCCTGACGCAGGAGGTCATTGCCTGCAAGGAGGCCGAGGTGAAGGCGCTGGAAGAGGCGCTGGCCCAAGAGAGGGCAAAGAAGGAGGCGGAGGAAAGGGCCCATGCCGAAGCGACGGCTAAGGCCGAGGCGGACGCCGCCAAGAAGGACGCCATCGAGGCCGCGCGACGGAAGGTCGCTGAGGAGAGGGCCAAGACAGAGGCGGAGCTGGCAGCCTTGGAAGCAGAGAAGGCTCGGCTGCAGCAGACCCGGGAAGCCGAGGTGGCTCGTGCCCGGGAGGCGGCCGAAAGGCGAGCTGCCGCAGCCACCGCCGCCGCAATGGAGGAGGCGGAGGCCAAGCTCCGCCGCGAGACTCCCCCGGGAGGATCCCGAGTGGAGACCCTTCGAAAGCTTTTCGAAGGGGACGCCTCCTCCAAGATGACGCTGGACGAGGTCGACACTGGCAGCAGTGGGAGCAGTGGCCCGCACCGCCTACCGACGGAGGAAGGGTAAGGGGAAGACCCCCGAGAGGCCACGGAGGCCAGCGGGTGGGCACCCCCACGACAGTGACCCCTTCTTCACCGCCAGCGACGGGGATGAACGAGGCCGCCGACATCGCCGAGGATTGGCTGGCGGAGGAGGCGGAGACGTCCCCATGGAGCCGGAAGGTGAGGATGAGGATCCCCCTCCTCCCTACCGAAGCCCGGAGTCTTCCGAAACCGAGACGCCCAGGTGGGGCGGCATGGACGAGGATGATGACATGGACTTCGACTACACGAAGAAGCCCCCATCCTCGGACCCACCGGGACCCCCTGGCGGAGGACCATCAGGACCCCCTGGAGGACGCCCACCAAGTGGACCCCCTGGAGGCGGACCACCGGGCGTGGGGAGGACCCCCTGGACCGGGCGGACCCGGCGGAGGCCCTCCTGGAGGACCCCCTGGGGACCCCGACGACCCACCAGGTGATGGCGACCCGGATGCCACCCGGCGGTGGGTTGTCTACCTCCGCAGGAGGGTCCAGTTCCTCGAGCGCGAGGTAGACACGGGCAAAGGCGAGATGACTCGCATCGCCAGGGTCGCCGCGCGCGCACAGAGAGAGCTGGACATCGCCAAGATCGAGATGGTCAAGAGCGCCAGCGTCGCCAACACCACCCAGAGGCAGCTGGACATCGCCAGGGCCGAGACCAGGCAGCTGAACAAGGTCATCAGCGGCCTGCAGCAGAGGTTGGACGCGCTGGAAGCCCGTGGGAGCGTCGGCAGCGACCACCCACCCCTGGAGTCTGGCTCGTCAGACGACGGCTGGGGACCCGGACCAGGTCCAGGCCGACCCCATGCCCCCGGCGGAGCCCCCAGGAGTCGCCGCAGCGCCAGTGCCCCCTCTCTCACCGCCCCCTCTCACCACAGCGCGGGCCGCCGCAACAAGCGCGTGCCGCCCGGCAGTGGCAGTGAGGATTGGCGTGATGAGTGGCTCAGCCCGGAGTACCACAACCGCCGTGCTCCACCGCGGACACCGGTACGCCCCCGACGCCCCGCACCAGCCCCAGAGCCAATCCTGATGGCTGGTGGACGTTATGGTGGACTCAGGGATGAGGTCCCCAGAGGAGACGTGGAGTGGGACGTCGGCGGAGGTGAGGACCTGGACCTGGACCTGGAGGAGTTCGACATCTCCCCGCCGCGTGGTGTACGACGGGAGGCTGCTGAACGCAGCCGCCGGCGCCGTGATGAGGAGGCATACATGAAAGGAGTACGCCGTGAACATCTAGGTTCAGCGTACATGGAGGAACCATGGCGTGGCCACGCGGATACTGGGGACGAGATGGAAGTGGCAGCCGTGGGAGTCCGTGGGAGAGGCCGATGGGAACCTCGGTCGACCTCGCGGCCGGCGTTCATGGTCTCTAAGGCCGCGGATGCCGCCGTGTGGGAAGACTTGAAGGACATCAAGCCCCCCATGTACGATGGCAACCCCCTCAACCTCGACCGCTTCTTGGAGAAGCTGGACGATTGGGGGGTGACCGTCACTGAAGACATGGACCCCGCAGATGCGGAGAAATATGTCTTCAGACGGTTCAGGTACCGCCTGTCGGAAGTGCTCCAAGAGCTATACTTCGTGGCGACCAAGGAGGGGAAAATCAAGACCCTCAAGGAAGCCAAGAAGTGGCTCAACGAGCAGGAGCGGGTGGACGCTCCGCAGGTGGCTGCCAAGCGGTGGAAGTCCATCAAGCTTCAGCATGATGGACGGGAGATCCGCCTACAAGATTGGCGGGACTTCCGGGGGCAATACACCCTCTTCCGCCGCAACGTGGAGGACTGGAACGAGGGTGACGAGCAGGCTCGCCTGCTGTTCATGCTGCCGGAAGCATGGATCAAGAAGGTCACCAAGGAGGAAGCCAAGAGGGCTAAGTCCAACCACACGGTCAAGAGGATGCTCCCCAAAGAGTATCATACGAACGTGGTGGCTTGGACGAGGAAGAACTGGCCCGGGATGTCAAACGGCACTCCCTGCGGAACGCTCTCCTCATCACCGTCTCGGGCGATCGCGAGAAGACCGCGATTTGGCGCCTTGACGAGGGTGACGTGAGCGGCCAGACCATCTGTCTGCAGGACTTCCCGGCGCGGATGAGCTGCGACGAGATCCTGGAGTGGGTTGGAGAGGAAGTACTCAAGGAGTATCGGAACCTCCACCACACCCACGGGTTGAGGCCAGGCGACCGCGACGTCAACTACGTTGGCGAGCGGCCTGGCGGGGAAGCTGCCATGGACCCAGCGGGGGTTGATGGTGATGAAGCTCTCGTCGAGGATGACGACGACGATGAGCCCGCCGAGATGGCTGTTTGTGCCTTCGTGGCCCACAACGGAGCGGGAAGCAACCGGGGAAGGTGGAAGCCCCTGCAGCCGGGTTGGAAGAAGAAGGAGAAGAGGGACCCTCGCCGCATTGGCGACCCTCCGCTGTCCTTTGGGGAGTTCATACGAGCTCACCGTCAGGGCTGTTTCGTGTGTTATGGGAGGAAGAAAGGGTTCAACCATGACCACCGAACATGCCCCACCCACCAGGCCGACACGGAGGCCTACAAGAAGGCGCACGGTTCGCAGAAGCGTGCGCCCGCGGGTATCCGGGAACCCAAAGTGGAGGTGGACAAGGACGAGCTCTCCAAGCTGATGTCGGTGGGGACCGAGTTAGCCAAGGAGATCCAGGAGATCAAGAGGAACTGGGTCCCCAGGGCAGACAACAAGAACAAGGAGAACAAGGAGAACAACCAGAACAAGGACAAGGACAAGAAGCCTAGGAATAGGGGAAGGAAGAAGGGTGTCAACGAGGTTGATGCGGAGGAGAATACCCCTACTTCCACAACCGACGCCCCCTAGCGGAGCCCCTGCAGCCAAGGGCCCCAGCTAGGGCGGTCGCAGGATGGTGTCGTGGGAAGCGCCACACCATCCCAGTCGGGAGTCGGTAAGCACAAAGGGACTGCCGCGGGCTGAAGGCCCGGTCTGGCACCCAGTCGCGGTGGCAGGGTGAGGGCAAGTGAAGGCACGAACCCTTGCACCCGTCCATCCTTCGCCACCAAGAATGTGTTTGATGTACTTCAAGATCTTTCCGAGAGTATCGGAGGATCACCCGGACCGCAGCCCGATGCTGCAGATGGGCAGCCTGAGCCCATTGTCAACGACCTGCACCAGTCGCTTGTTGAGCTTCTGGAACAGCCGGAGATCCTGAGCTTGCACGCCGTGCGCTGAGTTGGGCGCGAGCGGCAGTTGCCCCTTAAGGTCCGTGCCAAGCACCGCAGACACACCACCGACTTTGACTTCCTCACGGCCACCTACGATCCCGGGAAATGGGATCCCTACTCTGAGCCCATCGCGCACCTGCCAGCCAATCTCCTGGGTGACCTCCTCGCCGCAGGCATAGACCCCCGGGACCGCCCGCGCCGCGACCGCTTCAGCCAGCAGGTGGCAGAAGGACCTGTGCTCCGCCCAGACCGAATATGGCACTCAGTGACTTTCCCAGGGTCCCTTGTCGCTGGCCTCGACCAATGTCCCCAGGCGCTCCGGCACCACCAACGCCACAGAGGAGTCTAGGGAGTTCAGCGCCACCTGCAGCTCATCAACGCCCGTATGGACTCCCTCTCCCTCAACTCCGTCATGATGGGCATAGACAAAAAAAAGCCCTTCCCCCACCTCTTCAAAGCCCACCGACCCGTCACGCTGACGTCACCACTCACCTGCGCGGAGTCTCGAGCCACCAGCGACATGCTGGTCCCGACCCTGGAGGTCTCCGGCACGCTACCCCCGGACGCTTTTGCTTACCGGTCCCTCATCCGCCCCGCCTTCCTCGCCCTTGCCCTCCGGGCCACCGTCTTCTCCAGCCTGGAGCGCCACGGCTCCGCCGCCATCACCGACTGGGACTCGGCGGACGCCTTTCTCCGCCACTAGCGCGAAGACTGCACCCACTTGCACAGCATCCTGCGACTCCCCTGGGATTTCGGGCCCTGGGCCGTCAAAAACTACGGCCGCCTGCGAATCCACCCGCTGACGGCAGATAGATTTGCCCCGCCCTACATTACGGAGGAAGGATGGAACCAGGGGGACAACCCCTCGGGCAACACCTACCAGGTAGGTGAGCTTGTGGTCAGTGGCAGCCTAGCGCACCCCCCGGATGTGCAGGTGCGCCCCGGCTCAGCCGGTGTCCTGGTCAGCAACCTGGCGTACTCAGACGACCGCCGCCTCGTCAGACCTACGATTTCCTCCCTGATCGCGCTGACACGGCACTGCACCCGCGCCACCGTGGCCAAGGGCGGCCTAGTCCACATGGACAAGCTCCGCTCTTTCGCCCACCAGATCGCACACTCCAGCCTCGCCCAGGTCACATCCACAGTACCATACAACCTCACCCTGACCTCACAGGCCAGCCCGGAGATCATCGGCATCCCTCTATCCCATGCCCTCAAGCCCCCGGACGCTTATGCAGACCTCGCCAGACAGGTCACGGGCATGCGCCGCCACATAGAGACCCTGCCGACCACCACGATCCTGGCCCTGCGCTCTTTGTGGGCCTTCGTCCTCTCACAGCTGGACTAGATCGCCTCCGGCGTAGCGGTTCCCCCAGAGCGCATAGAGGACCTCGCCATTCAAACACGAGCGTACTACCGCCGTGTTCTAGTGCTCCCGTGTTGGACGTCCTGAGCTCTGCTCGTCCTCCCCCTCAGCTACGGCGGCCCCGGTTGCCCGCACCTCCCCCTCCGCTCGGCATGCCACCTGCTCATGACTTACACCCAAGCCACCTGCTCCATGTCCCTGGTTGCGCGTCAATCCGCGCGGTATCTGGCGGCTTAGACCAACCTCCGAGGCAACGAGGCACGCTGCCTCCGCGCGGCCGCCGGGCGACTATCGGTCGAGGTCTCCCTCCTCCTTGACCCAGCCATCAGCGCCATGCCCATCCACGTCCACGGGGACCCAACTGTCCTGCTTGCGTGTCTCAGCCTGGTACTCTCCACCAACGCCGCACTCCGCAACAGTGACGGCGGCGCCGGTATAGTCTTCTACGCCCCCGGCCAGGGCGTCGTACTCTGGGCGTGGTACGGCATTCGCATGTGGGTGAGCCCTGCGGGGGCAGAGTGGCTGGCCCACCTGGTGGGCCTGTACTTTCTTCATGGGTGGTCTGGCCACTTGACTACGGCGCTAGACAGCATCTCAGCCCTGCTGCGCGCCCACACCCGCTTCCTCCCCAAATTCACCATCCTCGAACTGCTGTGGCGCCGCCTCACCCCCGCTCTTCTCCGTCTCCGCTCCCATATCAAGCTGTGGGTCCGCGCTCAGCATGACAGCCACGCCACCCACCTCCTTGCCGTCCTCCACCGCAAATCCCATCAGTTGGCAGCCCGCGGGGCCGCTGGCCCCGCCCCCTGGGCATTTCCCCTGCCCCACCTCCTCCCGGCCCCCCTTCTTCTCCACTACCGCGTGGGCTTACTAGTGGAACCGCAATGGGGCCTAGACGCGGCCTACGAGGCCGCCAGGGCCTCTGCCTACTTCACCGGCCGTCGAGCACAACTCCTCCGCCTAGACAGGAATATTTTCCAAGAGTTGCTGGAGGCAGACGACATACCCACCCGCGCCATCAAGCGTGCCCTCGCGTACTGCGTACTCGAGTAGCAGCCTCCGCCGGAGCCGAACATCCCCATGGAGTGCCACTTGTGCGGCACCGCCGAGCACCAACTCTGGCGCCACCTCCGCAGCCGGTGCCCCGCGGCCTTCCTCCAGCTACGCCCTGCCCAAGCCCTCCTCCTTCATGCTGCGGGCCCCTCTCCAGCCGCTTTCGTCACCGGAGACAGCATCCTTCAGGACAGTCAAGGGCGACCAGTACTGAGCTGTACGTGGGACTCGCACTCCACGTCGGCGGCCACAGACATGGGCGACGTCCTCACCCTCTCCAGCCTGTGGTACGCCTCCCCTGACGGGGGCGGGACCCGCTTCACCGCGGCCGCTCTGCGTGGCGTAACAAAAGCCGTCGTAAGTACTTTGGCCCAGCCAGCTCTGGCCCCCTCAGACCTTCTGGCCCTCTGGGCCTCACTGCCGTTTTCTCGCAGCACGCGGGCCCGGCCCCCGCCACAACCTCCCACCGTCTCCGTGTTGGATCACCAGAGCTACGTGCCGCGGGAAGACTCCCTGGTTACAGCTTACCTGGTGCGGGGTTTGCGGTTGTGGCATATACGCTGTGCAGCACAGCTGAATATATCCCTGCCTGTAGAGCCCCTGTGGCACCTTGGAGACCGAGTACTCCTCATCGTCTCCCCGCCGGCAGCTTTATATTGGGCCCTTGCCCTGCTTGCCCAAGGTGGTGTACCTCCTCAGTGGGCTGGCGTAGCCTTGCTCACGGCTGTGCCCCTGGGGACAGCGCCCTGGCGCTTCCCCGGCCCATGACGCCATATGCCTGTGGCGCGCTGTGGGTGTACACCAGAGCAGAAGTGTCCCATCGGTGGGCCCTCACACCTGCAGTAGAGACACAGTAGCAGACAGCCGTGATTCCGAGACGTCCCCGCGTTGTGCCAGTGTAGGGCGGGCAGAGGTAGGGCAGAGCCCCCCCCCCTAGGGCCCAGTGCAGCGGTCTCCACCAGGCCCATTGACCCCCCCCCCCTGCAGGACTAACAGGTCCGAGGCCGGGCCAGGCGCAGCACAGCCGCGTGACCTGACGTGCCTTGCGACCCCTCCAGCACACGCCCCACACTCACAGGCTGCATGCGCGCCCCATACACACAGGCACGGCGGCATCTCCCTCCCGCATTTGCCACCGCGGGGTACGGCGGCGGTCATCAGTCCGGTAGGCCTTGAGACCGGACAACCGAGCACCCACCGGACCAGTAGCGACGCGCAGGGAAGGGTGATGTCCATGGTCCCGGTGGTCCGGATGAGGGCTTGAACCAACCCAACCCAACCCCCCTCGCGCCTCTCTACGGCAACCAACGGTTGCCGCATGGCATTGACCCATTTTTGGTTCCAAAATAGCCCAATTTCAAGGCAATTTGGGATTTAACATGGGCCAAGACGCGTCACCGGGGGCTCAAAATTGGCTAGAAGCACTTGTTTGAGCATCTGAAAGGCTCCAGGATTACTTTTGGAACAATGTGGGTTTGCCTCATTTTTGACCCATTTTTGGTCTTGACGTGGCCCATTTGCAAAGGCATTTTGGGATTTTCGGTGGCCCGAATCACGCCATCACGGGCTCAAAACGGGCGAAAAATATGTGTTTGAGCATCCCAAGTGGTCCCGGAACAACTTTGGAAAAAATCATTTTTCTCGCCCCGGGGACCCGGGTGGACCCACTGCTGGCTCCCGCCTTGCGCAGGCCGGGCTGCCCTCCGGCCGTACCAAGTGACCACTGGTACGGGGGTCTAGGCGCCTCGTTCGGCAATTCCGAGGGGTGGAAACCAGAGAACAGGGGGGGTTCTGGGTGGACTAAGTCCCCTCAAAATTCCGTTTTGAGCCACGTAGCACAAGGTACGGCCCGTGCTTGGTTTCGGCGTGTTTGTGCACATTGCGCACATTTTGGGGCTTTTCCGCGCCTTCTTTGGGCCGTATCTCGGACCTTTCGTGGAGTCCAAGGGAACTAATGGTCATTTTGATATGGTGAAGTCAGGCCGCGCGCGGGCTGTAGCCACTGTTTACCTGGTTTGGGCGTTTTGCCCAGGTTTGGGGGCTATATTTGGCGAAAAATGGCTACTTTTGGACGGAAACCGCGCAGCTTTGGGAGGGCATGTCCCAACTTGGCGCCACCGCACCGGCCGGCCACCGTTGAGAGTGTGGCTCAAAGCTTAACTTTCCAAAGGGCATAACCTGTGCTCCAGGATAGCTAAAGTGGAGTCACGCCCAAGGCGATGTGAAGGGGCAAAGGCTGAAACAGAATGGTGACGTGCTTGTGGTTCTTATTATCGCTTGTTGTTGTTGTCGCTTGTTAGGTAAATTTAAGGGGAGGCCGGGTGTGGTAGTATTGTTTTTGAAGCAAGGCGGTCCCCCGCCCAAGACTACACAAATCTGCTCAACTGCGAGGTTCCTCGAAGGACAGCCGCTATTTACAGCAAAACCGTACAAAATGCAGACATAAGGTGTCAGAGAAACTTTTCGAGAAAACCATAGGCTTAGGCCTGAGTGTCAGTGTTGCTTTTGGGCGCCTACAGCTGTGTTTGTGTGGATAAACTCACCGAGGTTGGACCAGTGTGAGGTGGGTGTGGTAGTATACATACATACATATATATATATATATATATACATATATATATATATATATATGTCTGTGTGTGTGTGTGTGTGTGTGCATATGTATACACATATACATATATATATATATATATGTATATGTATATATATATATATATGTATATATATATATATACACATATACATATATATATATATATATATATATATATCTATATATATATATATATATATATATCTATATATATATATATATATATATATATATATGTATATGTGTATACATATGCACACACACACACACACACACAGACATATATATATATATGTATATATATATATATATATATATATCGATATATATATATATATATATATATATATATATATAAGGCGCCGGGGTCCAACAAGGTCACGGCTGCCCTCATAGCGGAGTTGCCTGAGCCAGTGCAAGGGCTCCTGGTGCATGCTTACGGGGCAATTGTGCCTGGTGCGGAGGTCCCAGAGTCCTGGCATGAGGCCATCATCTGGCTGATGCCCAAAGGCACGGCCACGGGAAACTTAGATGCGTACAGACCCATAGCGTTGGGGCAGCAAGACATGCGGATGCTTGTGATCCCTCTCATGAGGAGGTTCACGGCAGTTAATGCGCGCAAGGGATTGGCTGCGGACTGGCAGTTTGGAGCAGTAAGAAAAAGTCACCGCCATGTCTTTCTGGGGCCACGTGATCGGGGCCAAGCCCCCCCCTAAACCTTGGGTTGATGTTGAGAGTAACACTGGATCATTTTTGTCACTCCTTTGAGGCTTGAAGTACACTTTTCCAAAGTAACTAGGGTTATAACCCTAGCCCCCCATGAAGTTCACCCCTACCACTCAACTGAGCGGAGGTATCTTTCTTCATGGCGGTAATACCGAAACAATGTAGGCACCTCTTGCCTAGGGCCTTGTAGGGTAAGCCTAGTGGTCCCCCACCTCAAGACCCCTATACTCAATTCCTTCTACCACATTACTGTCGATCTACGTTTTAACTGATTCTGAATTCAGTTGCTTGGCCATGCTGCCAAGCCATATCCTGTGTCTGGCCCAACTCCTTTGCCCCACATTCCTAACCAACTCCATTGTATCCAAAAGAGTGCACATGAAGTGCTTGGTACTATCTCTGAGACCTGAGTCATGTCAGCGTTCACAAAAAATCATCTATTTTGCTTATAAACCATTGGAGCATTGTATTTAGATATACATTTGTCTATCTGCAGCCCCTCTTTGTTACACATGTTTTGATGGCGGAAGGACGTATCCTGATTTGATTCATCCGGTGCCCGCACTTGCTCCACGTTATCTTTGTGTTGACTTCATTTTGACTTGGGGAAAATCAGCAAGGTTTTTCTAAAACAATAACAAGGAACAAGCACAAGTGTGAGCAAACCAGAAACCATTTCTGGTAGCAGAGAAAGGCCCTAGAGGACTAAAGCAGAACAAGACGAACACCAAGAAAAACTTGTTTCCGGAACTCTGAAAATGTTTGTCACGCTCAGCGCCAAAACAGTGCCGATCACAAGCACCAGGTCAAAGACTGATGATGTGAGAGTTGGACCTTCATCTACAAGTGGTGTACCCCGGGATACTGGTCCCCTACCAGAACATGCAGAATCAAGGGGGGCGGAGGAATTTACAGAGATATATACAGAAGGAGCCCGCCCGAGCGCAAGCGCTGAAGCGCCCGGCTTAACGCGGGCGAACCTCAGGCGCCTCGAAGGCAAGGACCCTGTGGCAGCAGCCTTAGCTTCCATTGTGTCCTCGATGCCCCGATCCGAAACTACACCTACCCCAGGGATGGAAGTGGCCAATGCCAAGATCAAGGCCTAGAGAAGAGCAGCAAGCAAAAGAAAGGGGAAGGATGCACCCTTGGGGACGATGTTCGGAGCTACTTGGGGCAAGGACAAGTTCGAGATACCTCACGGCGAAATGGACTGCTCGGCGTCGGACCAATCATCAAAGTGGGAACCCGACTGGGTGTCTGAAGAACCTACGACTCTGGAAGAACCGAAGGAACATGAATGCCTGAAGCCTGGCTTCAGTCCTAGGGCAGTGGCACCGGAACCTACGTGCGTGGGTCGAGGTTTGCCCCCGCGCATGGCAGCCCCTAAGCTGGGTCTCGATGAGACCATGGACTTGCTTTCCCCTGTCCTGGGTGCAGGTGATGAAGCTCCTGATGTGAGCGCATTGTCAGCGGCACTCAAGACGAAATTGGGGCTCTCCGATTTGCAGAAGGCCCCAGCTACCATGTCCCCTGGTGTCCAACTGTTAACCAGGGATGTGAAGACGTGCAGAGGCATCCGCAGCTCCCAGATGGACACCTGTCCTAGCCTATTCCACCCTCGTGTGAGGACTGTGCCTGTTTGCAGGGTAGGTGACACCACAGAGGCTGAGATGAAAGGCTATGGCCTGTCAATGCCGCAGGGGGCCCACCAGATGGCGCCGTTGGTGCCCATCCCCTCTGCGCGCCAACCCGATGGTCGAGGCTTCATCCTCTGCAGGGGCTGCAGTGGATGGGGCCACTGGCGCCCGCCCCCTCCGCGCGCCCAGGCACAGGTCCTCCAAATTGATTCGGGCCCTGCGACGTAGAGACGTCAGGATAGCGTCAGGATGGCGTCAGGATAGCGTCAGGATGACGTCAGGATGGCGTCAGGATGACGTCAGGATGGCGTCAGGATGGCGTCAAGATGCCTCAGGATCGCCGTCAAGATGCCGTCAGGATGATGGGTAGTTTGGCGTCAGGATGGCGTCAGGTTGCAACGGGACGCGTCAGGATGGCGCCAGGAAAACGCCAGAATAGCATCAGGATGGCGTCAGGGAGCGTCAGGATAGCGTCAGGATGGCCCTAGGATATCATGGTGGCGTCAGGATGCCGTCAGGAAAGCGTGAAGATAGCGTCAGGATGGCGTCAGGATGACGCCACCAGGACCTGAGGGCATCTCAGGGGCCCAAGGAGGCCTTTCGGGTTCATACTTACCACAAATAGGTTACACATAAAAGATAAAACGCTGTATCAGGTACAAACCTAATGAGATGTTTTGAACATCTTTCAGAAGGCTTTAAGGCAAGAAATGCCGAAAATTGTTTTTAAACAGAAAAATATCTTTGCTTTCTGACATATTGATGGTTTAAGTGAATAACTAGCACTGAGGAGCAGCGAGGAAGGCAACGCGTAACCCCAAACCCCATCCGCAATCCCGATATGAAGAAAATGGTTTACAGGTATGCAATTTACAACTGTTCACATTCCTTTTGTGTTTGTTCTGTTTGATTAAGATTGGTGGTGGAATTTTTCTGTCTGTTCTGCGTGTGCACGGCGACAAAAGAAGCAAGTGAAGAAGAAGGAGAAGAAGAACAGTTGGGAAGAATATGAAAAGAGGAAGAAGGTGACGAAGAAGACGAAGAAGGAGCACAAGAGGAAGAAGGAGAGAAGAGAGGAAAGAAAAGAAAAAGAAAAGAAGACGGAGCCGAAATCCCAGGTCTGCTTGCCGATGCTGCTGCTGAAGCTGCCGCTGCCGTGTGTGTTGGATCTGCTGCTGGATCTGCTGCTGCTTGCTGGTGGTGTTGCTGCTGCAGCTTGCTGCTGCAGCTGGTGCTGCTGCTGCTTGTTTATGGTGCTGCTGCTGCTTGCTGGTGGTGGTGCTACAGCTTGCTGCTGCTGCTGCCGCTCCTGCTTGCTCTGAATGTTATTTGAGTGTTTCCTCGTGCTGTAAGTGTCATTTGCGTGTTCGCGCGTGCTGTGAGTGTCATTTGTGTGTTGGCCCGTGCTGTGAGTGTCAATTGAGTGTCGGCGCGTGCTGTGAGTGTCATTTGAGTGTTCGCGCGTGCTGTGACTTTTGTGTGAGTGTCGGCACGTGCTGTGAGTGTCACCTGAGTGTCGGCCGTGCTGTGAGTGTTATTTGAGTGTTCGCGCGTGCTGTGAGTGTCATTTGAGTGTCGGCGCGTGCCGTGAGTGTCCTTTGAGTGTCTAAGTTTCGGCGTGTGCTGTGAGTGTCATTTGAGTGTTCGCGCGTGCTGTGACTTTCATGTGAGTGTCAGCGCGTGCTGAGAGTGTCATTACTTTGTTCCCCAAACCACAGCACAGCACACCACACCACCACACCGCACCACACCACAGCACCACACCACACCAATGGTTTCTGATGCACAGGGTGTCAAAGCCGAGATTGCAATGAGAGTGAATGAGACGATGAGCGAAGTGAGCAACCACTATCATTGACTCGCCGGATTTCAATGCTGTGGAAGGCAGTACTCCATTGCTATTCTCTCCCAAGTTGGCTTGATGTGCGACACACTGGACCGCAAAGCCCCGCAAGCAAGGAATCGTTTCAAAGTACGACGGATCTGGTGACACGCAGGACCACAGGCCCTTCCACCGACCGCAACACCCATGAACGCCTGCCCCAGCCCCTTCCATATGCTCACAACACAATTGCCTCCTATTGTCCACACACACCACTGTGTTGTGTGAAGGCTATGGTGTGAAGAAGTTATGATTCTTATTCAAACCTGCATTCTCCCCACTAGGGGTGCTTAGGTTGTTTATCCACAATTTCAAGTGGCTCAAGCTCATTAAGAACCTTTCCCAGTCCCTGCTCACCCTGTTGCCATTGTTGTACAGTACAGATGTGCTGCTGTTTACTGCCACCTGCTCCTTTGCTGTGCATCATCCAGATGTTTCACGAGTCTTGGTCTGTACACAATGGAGCTCTCCCTCATTTATTGTTGGAGAGATCATTACTGTCAATGTTGGTGCCAAATTGTTTTCAGATTCAATTGACACTTTGGCGGTGAGCAGACTGAGAATGTGACAATGGGAATGCCATGCTGATTTGCATTGTGCCAGTGTGTGTGCCAGGAATCCAGTTTTTTGAACGCTGTGCTGAAAATTCCGAAGGAGCACAATGGCTCATCCCATTTTCAGTACTCCTTGACAATTTTCCTGCAGTAGGTTTCTCGCATATGTTGTATTTTTGTTGTTTGATGCCAGTGCTCAGAGTGTATTGCATGACTATAAGCATGTCATGCATGTTCGAACCATGTTCTGGTTGATAAAGCTCGGGCGCACAAAAAACCTCAATTGATGAGGCATGGATTGCAAGTAGAAAGCTTTGTACATTGGCAAAAGCATGGGATGCAAGAACCACATTTATGAAAGGGGTATAATCAGGATGGGCATGGCCAATGAATGGTTTTCCTGATTATTCAGTAAAAATGGTTCCAAACTTAAGTAGAAGGCAAAAAAACCATAAGTAGACGTGGCGTGGAATGTAGGGTGAAAGCAGCGGTGCTTTGTCAAAAAGCATGGGCTGTAAAAAACAACATGTTTGAAAGGGTTCAGAAATAGGATTGGCATGGAATTTGTGATTGGATAATTTTCCCATTTGCGAAGTAGGGTCAGCAGGGTTTTGAACCATTCAAATTGCGGAGTGGCAAAAACAAACACAGAAAAAAAAAACTCAGGACCAGCTCACCCTGATCAAGACTCGAATTAGGATCGAGCTGGAGCCTAGTCCTGCGTAACGCATTGGAGATCACCGTTGAAGAAAGACTGCTTGCTTTGTAGAGGTGCCTCCACGGTCAGGACGATCGTCCTGAAACATGGCTCAACAACGGCTCATTTTCACCTCAGAATGGACCACCGCGTGGCACCACGGCATGGTACCCACCTTTTTGAACATGCATTTGCCATCATTTCATAGCCCAATTGCCATGAAAGACCAACGGCCCTCATTGCAAACGCCCACTTGACACACCGGCGATCGTTCTGAGTTTTCAGGACGATCGTCCTGAAAACAGCCCAAATAAGGCCTTTTTTGGACACTAAATTAGCCGTAGAACGAGCTAGACAGCTCAAAACGGCACGGAATCTGTTTGGGTGATGCGCCTCTGCTCCCGAGTCGTTTTGAGCCACTTGGATGCCAGTTTTGAGCTGCGGTGTAGTCGCAAGTAGGTTTTAACCGCCTGCTGCTGCTTGCTGCTTGCTGCTGCTGCTGCTTGCTGAAACGTGTTGCTCACCCTTGGACCCTAAAAGGTGGTGTAAAACCTCGACAGGCTAAACCCAGCTCGGTAATTAAGACTCAAACTACGACCGAGCTGGGTCCTAGTCTTGCGTAACACATTGCATATCACCGTTGAAGAAAGAGCGCTTGCTTCACAGATGTGCCTCCACGGTCAGGACGATCGTCCTGAAACACGGCTCAAAAACGGCGCATTTTCCCCTCAAAATGGACCATCGCGTGCCACCACGGCATGGTACATGCCGTATTAAACACCCATACGCCATCATTTGATAGGCCAATCGCCATGGAAGAACAACAGCCCTCATTGCAAACGCCAACTTGACACAACGGCGATCGTCCTAAGTTTTCAGGACGATCGTCCTGAAAACAGCCCCAAAACGCCCATTTTTGGACGCTTCATTGGCCGTAGAACGGGCTAGACAGCTCAAACCGGCACAGATTATGTTTGTGGTGATGCGCCTATGCTATCTGGGCGTTTTGAGTTACTGGGATGCCGGCTTTGAGCCGCGGTGTCGTGGCAAGGACTTTTTAACCGCCTGCTGCTTGCTGCTGCTTGCTGCTTGCTGCTGCTAAAACGTGTTGCTCAGCCTTGGCCCCTAAAAGGCGGTGTAAAACCTCGACAGGGTAAACCCAGCTCGGTAATCAAGACTCGAACTAGGACGGAGCTGGGTCCTAGTCTTGCGTAACGCATGGGAAATCACCGTTGAAGAAAGACCGCTTGCTTTAGAGATGTGCCTCCATGATCACGGCGATTGTCCTCAAATACGGCTGGAATCTCTCGTTTTAACCTCAAAATGGACCACCGCGTGGCACCACGGCATGGTACACGCCTCATTGAACACCCACTTGCCATCATTTGATAGCGCAATCGCCATGAAAGAACAACGGCCCTCATCGGAAACACCGGCTTGACGTAGCCGCGATCGTCCTGAACTTTCGGGACGATCGTCCCGAAAACGGCCGAAAACAGCCCAAAAACGGCCATTTTTGGACACTAAATGGGCCGTAGAACCAGCCAGACGACTTGAAACGGGACAGCTCCCTGGTTGTTTTAAGCCACTTGAATGCTGGTTTTGAGCCGCGGTGTGGTCTCAAGGACTTTTGGGGCGCCTGCTGCTTGCTGCTGTTTGCTCCTGCTGTTGCTGCTAAAACGTGTTGCTCACCCTTGGCCCCTAGATGGTGGTGTAAAACCTCGACAGGGTAAACCCAGCTCGGTAATGAAGACTCCAACTAGGACCGAGCTGGGTCTTAGTCTTGCGTAACGCATTGGAAATCACCGCCGAAGAAAGACCGCTTGCTTTGGAGCTGTGCCTGCATGGTTACGGCGATTGTCCTGGAACACGGCTCAATAACGGTTCATTTTCACCTCAAAATGGACCACCACCTGGCACCACGGAGTAGTACACGCCTTATTGAAGACCCATTTGCCATCCTTTGATAGCCCCATCGCCATGAAAGAACAACGGCCCTCATCGGAAACACCTGCCTGGCGTAGCGGTTATCGTCCTGAAATTTCAGGACGATCGTCCTGAAAACAGCCAAAAACAGCCCAAAAAGGGCCATTTTTGGACACTAAAACGACCGTAGAACCGGCTAGAAAGCTCAAAATGGCACGGAATCTGTTTGTGGTGATGCGCCTTAGCTTCCTGGTTGCTTTGAGCTACTTGGATGCCGGTTTTGGGCCGCGGTGTGGTCTGAAGGACTTTTGGGTCGCCTTTGCTTGCTGCTGCTGCTGCTGTTGCTGCTAAAACGTGTTGCTCACCCTTGGCCCCTAAAAGGTGATGTAAAACCTCGACAGGGTAAACCCAGCTCGGTAATCAAGACTCGAACTAGGACCGAGCTGGGTCCTAGTGTTGCGTAACACATGGGAGATCACGGTTGAAGAAAGAGCGCTTGCTTTGCAGATGTACCCCCACGGTCAGGACGATCGTCCTGAAACATGGCTCAAAAACGGCTCGTTTTCACCTCAAGTTGGACCACCGGGTGGCACCAGGGCACGGTACACGCCGTATTGAACAGCCATTTGCCATCATTTCATAGCCCAATCGCCATGGAAGAACAACGGCCCTCATTGCAAACAGACACTTGACACAGCGGCGATCGTCCTTAGTCTTCAGGACGATCGTCCTCAAAATAGCCGAAAACGGCCATTCTGGACGCCAAATCAGCCGTACAACAAGCTAGACGGCTGGAAACGCAACGAAACCTGTTTGTGGTGATGCGCCTTCGCCCCCCAGTTTTTCTGAGCCACTTGGATGCCGGCTTTGAGCCATAATGTGGTTGCAAGGACCTTTGGACCTTCTGCTTGCTTGCTTGCTGTTGCTAAACCGTGTAGCTCATCCTTGGCCCCTAAAAGGTGGTGGAAAACCTCGAGAGGGTAAACCCAGCTCGGTAACCCTAAACCTATTTTGCACTGGCAAAACTGTGGGCTGCAAAAACAACATGTTTGAAAGCTTCCGAATCGCTTGGGTATTGAATGTATGATTGGACATTTTTTGCCTGGGCAGTGGCAGAGGTAGATTGTGTGTTCAAGCTGTTTTGGCATTGGTAAGATCCGGGCCGCCCAAGAAAAAAGGGTAAAATGACGACGTATGGAATGTAGATTGAAACCTGATTTGCATTGGCAAAAGCATGGGCTGAAAAAAGCAACATGATGGATAAGCTTCAGAAATAGAATAGGTTCCTTGGTTGGCAAACAGATGATTTTTTCACTGAAATCAATGATTTTTGCAACAATTTAACTAGGTGTTAGGGTTAGGGTTACACCCAAGTGTTAGGTTTGGGCCCTGAGCTAGATGAGGGGCAGGGTGCGTCAGGATGTCGTCAGGATGCGTCAGGATGGTGTCAGGGTGGCGCCAGGATGGAGTCAGGATGGCGTCACGAATGGTTCACGTATGCGTCACGAAGCGTCAAGGTAGCGTCAGGATGGCGTCAGGATGGCGTCAGGAAAGTGTGAGGAAAGCGTCAGGATGGCGTCAGGATGGCGTCAGAGAACGTCAGGATTCTCAAATTGCATCAAGAAGGCATCAGGATGCGTCAGGATGGCGTCAGGGAACGTCAGGATTCTCAAATCGCGTCAGGAAGGTGTCAGGATGCGTCAAGATGGCGTCAGGATGGCGTCGGGATGCGAAAGGATGCCGTCAGGCAGGCATCGGAGGTGTGTCAGGGTAGTGGTGTAGGCGTCAGGAGCACGTCAGGATGCGTCAGAATGCGTCAGGAAGGCGTCAGGGTGGCGTAAGGAAGGCGTCAGGACAGTTTAGCGTCAGGAAGGCGTCAGGATGACGTCATACGACGCGGGGCCCGAATCAACTGGCCACAGTGTACCCCTCACCGCCTTCAGGTGGAACAGGTGATCCAGGTGTACCAGGTAGGGGAACGAAGGCCATTGCTACGGCGAAACTTCAGATCAAACTTCCCGAGTTCGATCTCAAAAAGCTGCCTGAATGGGCTGAGGAGTTTTGCGATTTTTTGCTCCTCACGGGTCAGCAACATGCTGATGTCCAGACCAAATGCACGCTCATCAAAACGTCGTGCAAAAGGAAATTGCTTCAGCGTCGAGTAGAGACCGCTATCCAGAGCTCCAACTGGGGCGACTTCCTGAAAAGACTGGAGCAAATGTATTCAGTCTACGAAACACACCTCAGTGTCCAAAAGAAGATTGAGGAGTTGCCACCTCTCCTGCAATTCCCCACAGCTGCCCGCATCTCCGAGTTGGTGGCGCAGCTTGAAGAGCTCATGGGGCATATGAACCCCTCGTCCTATGGCCCTACTGAGCCTCATCTGTGGCTTGTGGGGAAGATTCCTACCAGGATATGGGAGAACTGCAGAGAGACGTCCGAGAGGAAATCTCAGACGCACCCTTACAATGTCCTGATCGATCTGTTGATCGAATGGGCCATGGAGAGGGAGAATGACTCCCACATGGACAAGTATCTACGCAAGCATCTGTGAAGAGAGACACCAGCTGAGAAGATTCCTGGAGGGAGGTCGCCTCAACCCGACTCTAACCCGGGGAAGGGCTGTGGTGGGCAGCTGAAGCACATGACTGAGACCCACTGCTCCAAAGGTAAAGGGGCCCCTAATGTTTTCTATTGTCGTCCTACGGACGATAAAGGTGGACCCTGCCACGCGCCCGACTGTGATGGGCTAAGTGCGTGCATGCTCCAACTGAAGCGCATGCAGAAAAGCAAAGATGGTCAGAAGAGAAAGCACCAAGACCTTTTCCCCTGCACGATAACGTGCGTATATTCTGGCAAAAGGAAGCATTCTAAAGATGAATGCAACATGAAACGCCGCGAATCCGAAAAACTAAAGAAAGCGGAAGAGGAACAGCGTCAGAACGCCGGTAAGGGTGGTAAACCCGAAGGGGGGGGGGGCTAGCCCTGGGGGCTTTCAGGGTGAGGGTAACCCTGGTGGATGAGGAAGGTCCTCAGCCCCTCCCACTGGTGGAAGAGGAGCACCCAACTCCACACCTAAGGGTGAGCTGTCGGGTGAAAAACAGCCTTTCCCCTCCACCCCCAGCGCTCCTGGCGCCGACCAGAGCAGCGAGAACGCCAAGAAGCGCCGCCTCAACTGGTACTCTAAGTGCTTGCAGGCCGCTGGGGCTGAAGTGAAGTTCCCTGAGGAAGGATAGGGGGGCGGCTCTGAATATGAAGATTAGGTTTTCTGGATCACCATGGAAATTAGTGATCAGGTTTACAAGGCTGTCTTAGACACGGGCGCTACGCTTTCAATCGTGGCCTGCAGACTGCTGAAGCAAGCCAAGATCCGGAAAACCAAAACTGTGGCCATAAGGGTTGGGGATGGTCGGACCATCCATCCTGTGCGGGGGGTTGATGTGACCGTGTGTCTGGGTGACGAGCAGGTGACTCAGCACTGCAAAGTCCTTGACAGGGACGCCTTTGACATTGTCATACGCACAGATTTTCTGCGCCGTAACCGCCAGGTGAAACTGTTGTCTTTGCAACGCCCCTATGCCCTTCACTGCGACTTTGGCAGTGGCCTTTTCTCTGTCCCTCTGGAGCTGTCAGCACAACACAAATCCGTTCTACGCTACGTGAACCGGTCTCATGGAACCGAAAACTATCAGTTAGTGCGGCTTGTCTTGGAAAATCGACTGGCCGCCCTGCAGGTAGACCTGAATGAAGTTCAGGTGGAAATGTTCGTGAGTAAAGAGCAGCATATGATGCAGCTCTGTTGCTCGCGGTATCTCAAAAACGCCTATGGCTTCTATTGGAAATCGATGGGGTTGTGCTATGCTACCCCCGCGTTATCTCACCTTGCTAAGGTTACTTACCATATTCGCCGTTGAAGGAGCGAGACTCATCCTGTGTATCCCCAACTGGCGTACCACAGGGGAAATCGCCCATTGGAGACGACTGTCGGACCGTATGACAGTGGGAAGAACTAAACTCCCCAATGGTCCAATCTACGTCTCTGAGGACCCTCAGGAGACCATGCCCGCCCCTGAATGGGGCAGTTTCTTGTCCATCGTAGATTGCTCTCTAAACCCTGTACCAACGTGTGACCTCGACCAGGTGGTGCTCAAGGAGTTGATGGCCGAAAACAGAGCCCTTACCCCCTTGGATCTAAAGAAAAGATCGGAGTACTGTTTGGTAACTACTATGAGTGGTGAGTGCTCCGATGAGCAGGAGACTCGAGCAGTCTCCACACCTTTAGCTGATGTTGACGAGCGCCTAAGCCATATCGCCAGTGCTATACCCCCGGTTGACCCGGAGGTGCTGACACTGAAGCACAGCGCTTTCCTAGTGCAGCTGCTTATTGATGAGATGGATCTTAGTGAGTCCCCTCGTGGCGGGTCCCATGACCACGCCATTTTCTCCATGCAGGCCACAGATGGCCCCACAGGTCAGGTACCAGGCGCTAAACCCTCACTGAACAACATGCCCGTTTCATGGTACGATGTACAGGATCTCCAGCAGGTTCTATGGGCTAAGGCTGAGGGTATCGAGCGACGGACCTGCCTAGACCTCCTGAAGAGGACCTGCAAAACGTCTATGCTGTCTGAAGAGGATGATGAAGAGATGACTCCTCCTGATCCTGAGGTACCTCTGGTATGCTCCCTTCACTATGCCCAGCAGAGCTGCCAGAACTGGGAGGATGAACTGCCCCCTGCAACAATGGGGCGTATGAAGAATCAGCTAAAAGGGAAGAGCAACCTCCATGCTGAGGAGGATTTCGTTGACAATGTAGAGAGCATGAACCTAGACCCCCGTCTCAGTAAGCTCATCCAGAAATACCAGGAGGTGTTTGGAGCGTTGCCCCCACCCCTATCTTGCAAAAAACTCGTCCGGATGGACCTCAAACTCAAACCGGGCTTTGAAGGCTCTGTGTGGAGATGGCGCCCAATCCCCGTCGCACAGGACCAGATCAACGAGATCCAACGGCAGATCCAGGAATGCATAGATGCTGGCCTTGTCGAGGAATGTAAACACAGGGACCATCCCCGCCATTGCAGCCCTTGTTTTCTAGTGGCTAAACCTGGCTCCACTGCTATGCGTTTGGGCGTTGACTCTGGAGAGGTCAACAAAAAGACCTAGAACCACTCAGGGAGTATCCCCAACATGGTGAACACTCTGGAGAGAATCGCTAAATGCCGTTCCAAGACTAAGCTAGACAAGCGCAGTGGCTTCTGTCAGGTACACCTGATCCCAGCAGGACAGGGAATGCGCGCCTTTGTAACCCCTAAAGGCCGTGTCTTCCGCTGGAACGCCATGCCCTTCTGTGTCGCGAATGCCCCTGCTCTTTTTGAGGAACAGATGAATAAAATCCTATATATCCTGAGACGCAGACCCCTTGTACAGGAACTGGCTTCCCGTGGGGCTGAGATGGAGGCAAAACATTGATGACGTGAGCCTTGGTACTAATACCTAGGAGGATTCTATCCTCCTCCTACAAGAGTTTTTCACTGTCTGTCAGGAAAACCATCTCCGCATAAAACTAGAGACATGTGAGTTCATGCGTGAGGAGATGGAGTATCTAGGTTTTGCCTTTGGGTATGGCGGGTGGAAACCAGCCGCTTCTAAGATGCAGCCCCTGGAGGACATGCAGATATGTGACGACCCTAAGAAGGGTCTGCACGACGTGCAGAGTTTCATTGGCGCGTGCAATATTTACCGGCGCCATATCGGGAATTTTACGTATTTATCAGCCCCCCTGACTGACCTTATAAAAAAGACCAACCCTTGGGGATGGACCGACAAGGATGAGGCCTCTTTTCAGGAGTTGAAGAAGAAACTTTCCTCTACCAACTGCCCAGGGGTACCCCGCCCTAAGGCCGAAATAATACTCGTCACAGATGCCTTCGATGTAGGGGGGGATGGTACCATATACCAGTGGCAGGAGCTTAACCCCGTTGAGTTGCCTCACTGCCAGTTTCAAACTTCAGGTCTGAACCGTGATGGTACCCTGGAGCATGACTACCCTGCCAATGAGTGGCGTCTAGTGCGTCTTGGGCACTGAAACTCGAAGTGGAATCAAGAACGATCCAACTACAGTACCTACGTTCAGGAACTCCTGGGTGGGATGCTCGTCCTTTCTTCCCAAACCCGTCTGCTTGGCACTAACCCTATCGTCTGGCTCCGTGACTAAGAGCCTGTGAAAACGTTTCAGAAGGGTCCCCCTTCTGAAAAGGCGAAATCAAAGCGATGGTGGACCTACCCCAGTCAGTTCAGGCTGACTGTCCACCATATAAAGGGTATAAAGAACTAGAGGGCTGGCTACATATCTCGTAACAACTTCGACGCCCTCGTAGGTGACAGCTCGGAAACGTTGGCCAAAGAGGCGTTCCAGCAGATGGATGTCCAGCCGAACCTATCCATGTCCACTGCAGGTGTACTGGAGGGCTGGAGCCTGAGAGACTACCATGCGGAGTACAAATGCGTACTGGACTCCCTCAGTGCTGGCCTAGAGTACGCCTGATTGACGGCGACAGTTGGTATAAAGATAACCAATATCTGTATTATGAAGACCCTATAGTTGTGCCCGAGGCACGACTGGATGGATGCCTACAGTGGGCCCATCTCAGTTCTGGGCAGACGGGGTGCACCCGGTCTGTTGACTTCTTTAGCGAGCGTTTCTACTCCTGACTAGCCTGTGTTGAGCTACGTGCTCGCATGCAGTCCATAGGGACTCCTGTGGCTGTCCCGCCAGCAAACAGAGCAACTCACGTGACCGAGGAGTGGTCTCCAGTCTGCCTATCCCCTACTTTGCTAATTCTCTGTTGTACGTGGATTTCATCCACGGTCTGCCTAAGTTTGGTGGTTATGATAGTTGTTTGGTTGTCACCTGTGGCCTGACCTGTTTCACCCGTGCGTTCCCCTGCTACAAAAATATCACAGGGGAACAGGCTGTGAACATTTCCGTTGAACAATGGTTCGAACACTCTGGGGCACCTAAGGAGGTGCACTCTGATGAGGACGCACGTATCCGGATTTACACCTCATGGTACAAGCGAGTACTGGACGCCCTGAAGGTCCATGTAACCACAGGTGTCCCCTACACTCACACTTCTAACCCTCTGTGCCAGAGACAGAACCGTGTGTTGGAGCAGAACCTGAGGATTGTGATGAAACAGGAGCGTACAAAAAATTGGGTAAGCCTGTTACCCTGGCCTGTCCTAACCATGAACTCTCAGGAGAGTTCTTCAACTGGCTATATCCCCCACAAAACATTTCATGGCGGGCGTCCTGCGTGGTTCTTCAAAACCCCTTTTCCAGAGGACTACAAGAGCCCAGTAGGGGACACGCTGGAGTATTGGCAGGGCCTGGCTAGAGCTAAACTGAAACACGTTCGAGAACGTCAGTTGAGCAGGCGTAACGACACGAGACGTCCTGCCACCTTCAAGGTAGGGGACCCTGTGCTGGTATACCACTGGCCACTGCCCACGTGGCCCCGCAACTGTCTGCAGGTCCCCTACTTTGGGCCTTACGGCATTTTAAAGATAGATGGAACCACGATCCATGTGAGGTGCAGTCCCCGCAAAGATGGACAGCTGCTTTGTGCACCTAAACAGCTGAGACATTACCACTCGCCTGACGAACTGTGCTGGGACAAGTGGCGTCCGTCTGACAGAGAGGTCGAGCGCATTGACCTAGAGATTGCTGCCAACCCTGAGGAGGCAGACGAACTCGAAGAAATGACTACCGATGAGATGGCAGTAGATGGCTACTACATGGTTGCAGGTATTGCACGCCACGAGTATAAAGAGGGCTGGAAATTCTTTACCCAGTGGGACGGATATGGGCTATCTGAGGCAATCTGGGAGCCCATATCCGCCTTTGTACAGCCAGATGGGAGTATCAACCCCATCTTTCGTTCCTACCTCGTTGAAAACGACGAGAACCAGCTACTAACCCGTGCTGAAACTCTGTCCCTGCGTAAGAAGAAAAACTAATCTCCTTGTGCCTATCTATTGATTGTGCCTAACTGAACTGAATAGGTTACAAGCTTCAGGAGGCGGTGGTATACCCCACACATCCCCTCTTCCTGTTAGGAGTCTCCTTTGGGCCACTCCTGCAGGAGTATTGGCTCCCCCCAGAGGTACACTTCCCCCGCACCAAGGGAGAAGCAACACTGAGGATTTCTCGAGCACCACCAGGCGGCCTGTCTTGTTTGCAGCCCAATGGTGGGTGCGTCCTATTGGCCCAGCCTCCTACCACACATTCTCCGCGCAGTCTAGTACCAAGAATGCGCCACGCGCTGGACTAGGGACCCCTGGGGTCGGTTCAGTCCGGGCTGCCCACCTCCATACGACCACCCCAACTGCGGGTCACCTGAAGACGCTGGCCTATCTGAAACGATTCCCCCCAGATTGGGACTCACAGTTGAGGCCCTTTACTCGCAACCCCCTCTGCTCTCTACCTCCCAAGGGCGCCCAGCACTGTTGTGCTGACAACTAGACCTAATCAGTGAGTACCAGGACAGGTTCAGGACTCCGGTAGAGATCCAGTTTCGGTGACTGTACTAACAACCTCCCCCAATGGGGATTGGCTTTCCAAACACCTGCACATCCGCTGCTTTTGGAGTCCAGCCCCTGCTCAGGTTGTTCCCTGCAGTCCCATGCCTGTGGTTACCAGCGTGGACCAGGTGGCCGCTTATCAGGTTTGCAGCCACCCAGGGAGTGTGTGCCTTGTTGACCACGTGTTGCATGGGATATGCCCTAATGTTATGACCTTGGGGAGCCAGCGAAGAGCGGTGGCCTTCTAGTCCAGGGGGGACCGACAAGCAAGGTGTTGTGAAGCAAGGTGTGTCCATCCTCCTTGGGGACAAGACTGCCCACAGTTAGGACCCCTAACTGATCCAGATCCGTGCGGTTCTACCCTTCTTGGCGGTGTTACCATACCCCTAAGTGTGCTACATATGTCTGTGTGTGTCTCATTTCACTCCCCGGCGTGGCTCCCTCTCGGGCTTTCCTGATGTTGGACAAAAGGTCCTAGTCAGGTACTATTACCACTCCTATGGCGCCCAATTTCTTTGCTGGTGCCTATCCTTTGGGGAAGACGGCAAACACCCTACGTACTAGAGGGGAAGGGTGGCCAAGTGTGCTGATTGCATACCAAACACCCATTTTTCTAAAGGCCAAAAACTAGGACACTCCGCTGGCGGCGAGGAAAAGGACGCAGAGCAGGAGACACCACCACACTACACTGACTAATGCGAGCACCAGCCTTCGAAGGCAGGGTGAGCACAGCCGAACTTAGTCCCGGCCAGGCTTGCTGACCCTAACCCCTACACACGCTACTGGGTGGCCATGGCAAGGAAGTCACGAGCCTTATTGGCTCCCCTGTGAAGCTGCAAGCAAACACAGCGCCGCTGGGCAACTGTGGCCTGCTAGGGACGCCCTAGCACGTTTCCCTGAGAGGACTTGGAGTGAAGGAGTGCTCCATCATTGCTGATGAAGTCGGACTGTCCCCGCCACTCCTGGCTGAGGCACAGTTTGTTGTTTGTGTGATCTGCGCCCTTTTTAGCACGGGCAACAAAAGAGAAAGTGCCGAAGGCAATTGCTCCTGCACCACTTCACCCTTTTCCCTTTCCGGCCTGAGAGCAAAGGCGGATGAAGGACGGTTGGCGGCTGAGGAACCTAACCAACCTCGCTGTATTATACAGGTCTTGGGTTGCAAAAAAATATGCTGTCCTCTAACCGTCCTGCAAGTAAGCAAGCTTAAGGACTCCGCCCGTTCTCTTATGTAACGTAGGGCGGAGCCCTGGGTAGCCTAAACAACGGTTATACCGTGTGCACAGCGCGTGGCCTACAGTCCTTTAATGCATCATGTATAGTCAGGGAAGGGAGGCGAACAACAACAATGTTTTATTCCTAACATTAACCCAATTTATTCAATCACCGTGAAACTCAACCAGGAGGTGAGCTCCTCCTGGGCTTACTTACCTTACTCACCACGCATCATGCCGAAGGACCTCGAACGCAAGGGCAGCCCTAAGCGTTTAAACAACCCTACGGCGAATTGTAAACTACCCTAAGCGATTAATGCATCGTGTGTATCGTGCATGCACTTCTCACCTTGCTTCATTAAGGAAAAAGAGAGGGAAGGGCGAGCAAGTGCACAGCGCAAAACGAAGCCTAAGCGTTTTAAAGAACCCTATATTAGCGCTACGGCGAGGCAAGGACTTTCCCTTTTGAGCTGTGAAGAAAAGGGAAGGGTGGATGGATGCACAGAAAAAGCGCCACGACGTGGGGATGTCTGGATTAGGAACATGCATCGCGAGCACAGCACATACTGTAACGCTAACTGCGCACTGCGTGCTCCATTTGTCTAACATACCTTTCATTCCTCTTTTGACCTGTGCAGAGCAAGAGAAGTTAACGCCCAAACCCCAACTACCGCAGCGGTGACAACCCTAGCATTTTAACGAAGGGAACAACACAAACGCAATGCATGCGTGTGACATGACACTAACATACCTGAGGGGCGGGTTGTCCACCTGGTCTGTTGTGTGGTTGTCTCTTAAATCCTTTTTAGTGAAGGTTATAAAATCTTTGGTGCAACTGTGCAAAATTTTCTTTCAAAAGCTTTAACAAAAGACAACCCATACCATCTTATCTACGAGCCGTTTACGCTTCCGCACCTCTTTTGGGTACTGCGCTTCTGTTTCGCCTGCCTGCACCCTAAAGTTTTGGACTAAAAATGACGATTTCCAACGTCTTTTTGTCGATTTTCAGCGATTTGACTTCTCAAATCGCTACCCCCTTCGCTAAACCACCGGATTCACTCCCTGTTGTTTCCATTTTTTGTTTGTTTCAGCTCCTGGAGTTTTGTGCCCTCCATTGGGAGTATTACCAAAACGCTGTTTATACAGCGATCGCCGTCCGCATCAGAGCGTTCGACTGTACCCTAGTGGCCAAGCATGTGTGCTCTACGGAGGGAGTCCTGGGTTCAAACCCCACTACCCCCAAATTTTTACCAAAGGTTTTCGCCGCACACTGGCGACTTTTGAGGAATGCCTCATCGAAGGGACATCATTCACGGTACATTACACTGTTTTTCAAGGGCACGTACAGTGTGGTAAGCTTCTATGAGCTGCTGCGAGTGTCATTGGCTGGTTTAATGCATTTTCTGAGGTAATTTTGGGGACATTTGAGCCTTTTTCGTTGGTCCTACTAGCTTGATCAACTAGTACTCCAGGGTGGAGTAAGAAAAGGTCGTCACCATGTCTTCCTTGGGCCACTTGATCCAGGCCAAGCCCCCCCCTAAACCGTGGGTTGATGTTTAGACTAACACTTAATCATTTTTGTCACTCTTTCGAGGCTTGAAATACACTATCTCAAAGTAACTAGGGTTATAACCCTAGGCCGCCATGAAGGTCAGCCCTACCAATCAACTGAGCGGGGGTATCTTCCTTCATGGCGGTAATACCCAAATAATGTAGGCACTTCTTGCCTAGGGCCTTGTAGGATAAGCCTAGTGGTCCCCCACCTCAAGACCCCTATACTCAATTGTTTCTACCACTTATTGTGGGTCTATGTTTTAACTGATTCTGAATTCAGCTGCTTGTCCATGCTGGCCAAGCAATATGCTGTGTCTGGCCCACCTCCTTTGCACCACATTCCTAACCAACTCCATTGTATCCAAAAGAGTGCACATGAAGTGCTTGGTACTATCTTGGGGACCTGAGTCATGTCAGGTTCCACATAAAAACATCTATTTCGCGAATAAACCATTGGAGAATTGTATTTAAATGTACATTTGTCTGCCTGCAGCCCCTCTTTGTCACACATGTTTAGATTGTAGAAGGACGTATCCTGATTGGATTGATCCGGTGCCTGGACTTGCTCTACTTTATCTTTCTGTTGACTTCATTTTGACTTGGGCAAAATCAGCAAGGTTTATCTAAAACAAATACAAGGAACAAGCACAAATGTGAGCAAACCAGAAACCTTTTCTGGAGCCGTGCCGGGCTCCAGAGTGGCGGCCCCGGTGTTCTTGGCCCAGCGCAGGCTGGGGCGCCGACAGGAGGAGAATCATGTCCTGGCCTTTGAAGTCTCCAAGCTTTCGACACGGCACCGCATGGAGCGCTGGCACCTCTGCTACGCCACATTTGGGTCCCGGAGGAGCTCATCAAGCTCTTTCACACCCTCAGTTGCGGCTTGACGGTGCGCATTGTCACCGCACATGGCCCCAGGGTCGAGCATTCCTATTCACAGGGGACTGCGGAAGGGCAGTGCGGAAAGCGCCGTGCTCTACCTCCTCTTCTTAGAGCCCCTCTTGATAAGCCTTGCCAGCAAGGCCCAGGGCGATGCCTGCCATGCTGTATGACCCCTGGTGCAAGCATATTGTGGCAACCTCCTGCTGATAGCGCACTCCTTGCCGCAATTCCTGGAGTATTCGGCGGCGATGGTCTAGTACCTGGCGGACATGGGCATGTCCCTCAACATCAGCAAGTGTGTGTATGCGACCACCGCTCGCATCCCCTCAATCATGGTGTACCTGAACTTGAGTAATGCAGCAGCCCCCTTGGTCTTGCTGCAGGCCAAGGGCACGGTACCCTACCTGGGCCTGCACCTTGATCCGAGGGGCATAGCGTCCATGACGGAGAAGCATGTGCTCCAGTGTGAGGCTCTCCCGGGCTGGTGCAAGGACAAGTTGGGGCCAGCGTCGGTGCCCCATGAGGTGATTGCGGCTGTGGTAGGTGGCATCGTGCGATATGCGGCGCCGTGCCTGTCAGATACGGCGGAGACCGTGGTGAAGGTGAACGCTGTGATCAAGGCTGCGGCCCTGCAGTCGAAGAACCTTCCCAAGGACCTGTCCAACGTGGCGATGCGGTCTGGTCATGAACTTAGACTGGTGGATGTCGGGGTCATATGCCGCGCTTCTGTCGTGGCGACCCTGGCTCTGCTCACGCACCATCGGTTGGCTACAGTCCGGAGTGAGCTGCGGGCCATGCTCTGAGATATGCACTTGCAGTGGGGTGTATGCGGAGGATTTCTGGTACCCTCGGCGTCGTTCACAACACATGCAAGGAATACGTTGGTAGACAGGGTGCTCTGAGTAATGGGAACGTTGAGAGTGGGGCTCCTCATGCCGTCGTTGGTGTACTTATGGGTACACACCCATCTGCCGCAGGTCCAGTGGGCAGGGCAGAGGTTGGCGTCCAGATCCTACACCTTCAAGGGTAGGGACATCTGCGTACTGTCTTGGCCCCACACGATTGCAGCAGTGCAGTCCCTCAGGGATCCCGAGAATGCTCTTCTGCACGCGCGGCTTCCGTGCCATGAGCCTGGGCACTGGGCCGCTCAGCTCCAGCAGCGTCAAGAGGACCATCTGCACCTTCCTTACACGGGGGTTGGGCCGACTCAACTAAACCACGTATAGTTCACAGGACTCTGCGATGTCATCCCGCCACAGATGCACGGTCCCTTGACTCATTGTCTGATACACCCGGTGCGCCGCAAAAAGGCCAGCAAGCGCACTGGGCAGTCTGCTGCGGGGGATGCCTATGTGGTGCACGGGTATGGTGATGACAACAGGGACCCGGAGAAACGGGACCGTTCCATGCCGTTTGTTCCCCTGGCCGCCCTCATGTTCCTGCTGGGGGACGTCTTCAACGGTTACAGACACCAGGACCATTCGCCTCGGTCCCCCTGCTTACACCACAAAACGGGGCTGGCACAGACCCCTCCGTCCCTGTGGGGTGTGCAAGGATAGCCCGTGTTTTGCAGTGCGTGCGTGGCAGTGCGTGGATGGGGTGAGTGGGCAATTGTCCTCCTGCTGCCAGCTGGCCCCGTTCCAGATGCCGATGAATGTCCGGTCCCGGAGGTGGTCCCGATGGTCAACGTACCGCACGGTCCGCACGTTGCCGTCACCCTGTTGCGCGACAAAGGGGCAGTGGAACAGGGCTCCGTGGTGGTGTACAGGCCTTCCTGCTCCACAGCGGTGTGGGGGGCGGAGTATGTCACGGCCCTTGACGCCATCAAATCTGTCTGCGGGTGCGCTGTGACCTGCAGACCGCGTGCGGTGTATCGGCCCAAGGCTGCCCTGTCCCCGGAGCTGACAGCCTCCAGTGCGGCATCCGTGGGGAAGGAAGCGCAGAGCCCTCATCTAGATGTGGCGTTGCTGAAGCTGCATCGGTACTGCTGGATGCTGGCAGCGACCAAAGTTACGTCGTCCCATGCGTCCCCTCAGGAAGACAGGGCCACTAACGTGGAAGTGGCGAGCAATGGGAGCCCTTCATGGACGTGAGCCATGCGTTGAACAGTCCCTGAGGCGGTGATCATCGCAGCGCCGGCGTACCTGCTGCACACCCCCCCCTGTGACTGTACCGTACACGTAGTGGATGCTTCCATCGTTGGGGCGCACCTACGCAGGGCGCAGGAGGCCCTTTGCCGCGGCATCAAGGGGCGGATCTCACATCTGGTGAGCCAGCATGCGTTGAATCTGGTATTGGAGGAAGTACGGCGGCTGCCACGCAGAGTTGGGGGGCCGCACCATTAGGTGGTGAGGCAGAGCTCGCACTTGGCGGCGGTCCCGCTTGAAGAGCTGGATTTCGCCGCGGCCCATGCCGAAGGCCCCACCTGTTCATCCCCTATTGCCCAAGGAGCATGCAATCCTCTTGATACCTAGTTACAATGGAGAGCCTGAGCCGCATGTACCCACCATGCAGGCCCTCCAGCAGGTCAGGGGGATGGAGTGGCGCTCCTTGGCAGTGAGCACTAGGGCCCATACACCGCTGGCTGGTGCCTGTGAGGCGGTACCCCTGGGAGCGGTGCACCATGGCCCAACACACAGGAACCTGCTACGGGCGGGTGATGGCCGCTTGTCCAGCATGCAAAATCATGCGGCAGTGGAGGCAAGAACTCACGACTACGGCGATCCCGGCCCACCCCTGTATCTTCTGTCCGGGGCCCAAGGAGGACATTGGCCACATGCGCTTACTGTGTGTGGGAGACCAAGAGGTGCCGCGGCTCCTGCGTGGTCGCGTGGAGGAGTTCACTGCGGAGCTTCCACTGACGGACAGGGCGATGGAGTTCTTTGCCTAGAAACAACTCGGCAGCAGGAGGACTGACTCCCTGATGCCAGGCCTCATCCCGGGGGACTTGAACCGGTTCCTTGCGGCCGTGCGGGTGGCATCCTCCCGGGGCCCTGTGAATGCCAAGCTCTTCGTCGAGGACATGATCCAATCGGGGAAGATGTGTACGCCTGGAGGAACCATCGGCTCACTCAGATCATGCAGTTCCCCGTGCAAGATCGAAGGAAGGCCGTGTACGCGTTCCTGCGTTGTGATACCCCTTCTGTCTGCCGGCGGGGAGCTTCTGGCAGCAGCCCCCAAGGAACTTGTTTGACGGCCTCCACGGCACCCTGCAAGCGACCTCACAAAGGGCACCGCTGCATGCGCTGTTGCTGTTGAGGTCGTACATCGGGTACCAAGAGATCATGACGTTGTTCCCACATGAGATGGCGGCGGTGGCACAGGCCTTCTGCCGGTGGATCAAGTCCTGGATGGTCCAGGACCATCCAGCGTCCCGGGAGCGGTCCTGCATGGTGTCTGCACAGTCCTGGGCCGAGAGGCGTAGTACCATGGTGCGAAGCCCTGACGGCAAGAGTGCACCTTGACTCCAGGTGTGCGCACACGATCGGGCTGTTGGAAACATCATGGGCTGGCCTTGTGAAGTGCTGCCTGTCCTCCAGCAACCACTGTGCAACCTCCCAGTTTTGGCAATGGCCACTATCCTTAACGTGGGGGTGACGTGGCTGTATGACCGACAGCTGCAGAGAGTCATCCCGGCGGCAACGGGGCAGCGGTCCTTGGCCGTACTACTGGGGTCCAAGCAACTAGCACAGATCCAGGGGGACGATGCGGGGGGCCACATCACAGAGGCGCTGTTTTCACTGTTGGAGGGAGATGACAACGTGGCTGCCGACATCCGTCACACAATAGAGGCCTTGGGCCTGAAGGCGGTTGTGGAGGCTCCGTCAGGAGGAGAACGCACCGTTCTCGCCTCTGCCGGGGCCCAGGGCTGGCGGGAGTGGATGTCATTGGAGAGATCGTGCAGGACTATGGCTGGAAGCTCCTGACAAATGGCGCGCGAAGGCCGGAGGTGGTGCGATGGCCCTGGCTACGGGAGAGCCTTCCCATGATGTCGAGCAGACGGCCAATTCTCGGCCCAGCATCCAAATGGGACAAAGCGAGACGGGGCCTGCTTCATTGTTCCTAGCAAGCGCCCTGGCGGGTGCGCTACTTTGCCACCAGGAGGCGTGCAGTGATGTGTGGCAGGACCTGTGGTCACAGTGCTGTGGAGGCGACTGCGTCCCATCTGGGTCGGTTCTCCGGCTACGGTGCTGCGAGTGCGGGGAGTGGGTGCCGGTTTGGGTACATCAGTGTGCCTCCGCCCCACTCTGTGGGTCGTGTCGGGAGCGCGTCAGTGGGAGGTGGCCCAAGGCCACGTGGGCGTCGCGTCAATCTGCGCAGCTGTCGTCAAGTGCCTGGAAGGCAATTCAGGGTGATCTGCGGACCGCCCGGGTGGATGGGGTACGATGCCCCGATGCACGGACGACGGCCCTGCCCCTACTACTATACTGGGTGGCTCTGGACGGTGATTCGCGCATTCTTTGGTTGTGGCATCACAGGGGATCTGGTGAGGAGGCTGTGGGAGTCATGGGTGATGCTGCGTGCCCGGGCATGGGAGGTGTGCGTGTGCTTGCTGCTGTCCCTTTACTCCGGACGACAGCGGTTGCGGCTCATTGGAAGCAGTATTCTCTTAGCCCGCGTGCGCGGCAGCGGCGGATGGAGTATGACGGCAAATGCGATGTGACAGGTTGTGCCGGCCTGACAGTGAGCCGTACTGCCCCCGCACACGACGTTCGATGGGAGATGTGTTGCTTCGCCCGCCTGCCCCGGGTCCCTGCTACTACAGTGACGTGTCATGGGTCGTCCTGACCAGGGTAATAAAGCCTAAAACCCTGTAGGGTATTTTTATGGTACCAGTGTCTCTACTGGCGGCCCGTTTATCGCAATCACGTGGGAGGTTATTTGGGTTACTCCGGGGGTTGTTGAGTCGGCGTGGAAGCAAGAAAGCGCTGCAGCGCCTCCAGCGCTGCAGTGAGCTGGATGCGGAGTGACCCGCGAACGGCACCTGATACGGCCAAAGGGGCGTTGGGCCTGCCCCTGACCCCAGGAGGGGATCAGTGCGGTTAAGGAGGCGCCCCCTGGCCCTGGGCTCAGCGCAGGGGGATAGCAGGGTTGCATGAGGGCCCCCAGTGCAGCGATGTGGACGGAGGATAGGGGCAGCGTGGCGGTACAGTGGACCGTATGGTGGATGTACTGGGGGGCACGTCGCGGTAAGGAAGATGATGTGGTGGGAGTCGTGGAGGGTGCATGGGTGGCGTGGGGACTGTATACTGGTGACACAGGGGTACCCACGGCAGTACTGAGGTCAGTATGGTGGGAGTACTGGGGACGCGCGGCGGTACTGGGGAGCAGTATGATGGGAGTATCGGGGGACGCTCGGCGGTACTTGGGTGTTACTCTGACCCCTCAAATAACTCAGGGGGGCCACTGGGGCATCCTCTCGCCCGGGAAAGAAACAAGAGGGACAGTGCCTGCGGGCACGTACATAGCCTAACAGTCTGACCTAGGCACACGGCTTGCAGTAACGGTACTGCGTGCGTTGGCAGTTCAGAGGTGTCGGCAGCAACATGGCAGGTTGACGATGTGGCCCGACGGCGGTGCGGCATGGCGGCGTATAGCGACGTTTGAGGCCACCATCTATATATGTGTAGCCTACCTGGTGGCTTCAGTTGCCAGATGCTCTTGGGGGATACATGCCCCTGGTATTGTAGAGACTGAGGGAGAGGCCCAGGGGGTGACACACAGGCTAATGCTTTAAGTTGGCAGGCCACGTTGTCTGTGCGTGCCCAACCTGCGACAAGGACCCTGCTGTGGCGCAGATGGCGCAACCACAGGAGCTGGCTAATCAGTGCGGGTAAGGGTCAAGGCTAGGCGTCAGGGCAACGTATGTGGGCCGAACGAGGTGCACCTGGTGACCACGGCCCGGAGCGAACCTCTTGTGTGTACCCCTACAGGTGGTCGATAATCAAGCTACGGTAGCCACCAGCCCGAGTCCCAGACAGCGGTCCTCACGGGTTGTGCCTCTCGCGCAGCCGGACGGCCGGCGTTCTGTAACAAGTTCGGGCATTTGGGCCTCTCAGAAGCTTCCTGGAGGATCTCTACAAGACCTCGCAGAGCTTCAAGATCCTCAGACACTAGGATATTTACTCATATTTGGCTCATATTTCAAGCCTATAGCCTACTGCTAGAGTCTACTGCTCTTAGGTACACCACACAGAGCAGAGAGCTAGATTACATTAGTAGCCATACATTAATAATCACATACCATATGCTTATAATGTGGCTCAATCATGTTTGATACCATTTTAGAAGGTTCTAATGTATTAGAAGCTATTTTGAAGCTTTTTAGAAGCTTCAGAAGGCCTGTAGCGATTGTCGGCGCCTGCTGTCGCCGGCGGCAATTTATGTGATATTTGATTCGGGCCATGCGACGTAAGGACGTCAGGATGGCGTCAGGATGGCGTCAGGATAGCGTCAGGATGGCATCAGGACGGCGTCTGGATGGCGTCAGGGTGGCGTCGGGATGGCGTCAGGATGGCGTCAGGATGCGTCAGGATGGCCGTCAGGATGCCGTCAGGATGATGGGTAATTTGGCGTCAGGATGGCGTCAGGTTGCGTCAGGATGCGTCAGGATGGCGTCAGGAAAACGCCAAAATAGCGTCAGGATGGCGTCAGGGAGCGTCAGGGTGGCGTCAGGATGGCGTCAGGGTGGCGTCAGGATATTATGGTGGCGTCAGGATGGCGTCAGGATATCGTCAGGATAGCGTCAGGATAGCGTCAGGATGGCGCAACCAGGACCTGATGGCATCTCAGGGTGTCAATCAGGCCTCCGGGGTTGATACTTACCAGAAATAGATTACACATAAAAGACAAAATGTTGTACAGGGTAAAAACCTAATGAGATATTTTGAACATCTTTTAGAAGGCTTTTTTGGCAGGAAATGCCGAAAATTGTTTTTTGAACAGAAAAATATCTTTCCTTTGTGAGATAAAGGTGGTTGAAGTGAATAGCGGGCAGCGGGTATAACGGCAGCGAATCCCAAAAAGAAGAAAAAGATTTACAAGAAAATTGTTCACAAGTATGCAATTTACAACTTTTCACAATTTATGTCCCTGCCATTTATACACAACGCCCATCATTGCTACAGTCAGGAACTTCATGAAGGAGGAAGAGTGAAGAAGTCGAAAAAGTGGGAAGAAGTTCATTCAGGTCAAGCATGAGGTCACGATTTACCCGTAATCAGATTGTCCTGCGCTACTCCAGGAGCGAATCATATCTATTGGTGTCCACCGGAGCTCTCGGAAACCTCGTTCACTCCTGCCGTATTGTTGTGCGGCATTGCAGGCCCAACTGACGGAGGAGGAGCAGTACCGTGGAAGGATCGAAGCGGAGCGTGACAGGGAAAACGCAATGAGACAGGCCGCTGAATCTCAAGCCTCAATCTGGCAGGAAACTGGAAAAAAGATGCGACGTGACTTAGAACGTTTGCTGATGCAAGAAGAGCAAAGGAGGCGCGACGTTGAATTGGATAAGGCACACAACCAACGTCGAGCTGCTCAGGTGCATATGACTGAACTGCAGTTGAGGCGCAAAGCGGAGCAAAAGCTATCCAAGGTATTGATGAGCGCGCTGTCTGTGTGTCGTTTGTGAGTCAGCGCTGTCCGTGTGTCATTTCTGTGTCTTTTGGGTGTCAGCGCGCTGTCTGTGTGTTCGTTGTGTGTCCCAGGTATTCGTTTCATTCCTCACTTTGTTAGCCTGGCCGGGGAGGAGTGTATTTATCCTGTTCGTGGTTATTCATTCTTGTTTCTCAGAAACGTATCATCGTTGAGAACTGCTTCTCCAACATCTAGAAATTCGGGTTTTTTCAGCGGCGGAAGTGCCGTGGAGGCCTGTATGAGAACGACACGGTGGCGAAGCTCTTCATATTTGCATGTGCACTTCACAATGCCGAGCAGCAAATCGAAATGATTGCCCGGTGCCGGCCGGTCAGGGAGAACACATGTTTTTGCGGAATGGCACCGTAAGGAAAGTGCAAAGATAAGTAATGTCCATTTTTGCTAACATTGATCGTTTGCAATTTACTCTAAAGAATCTGTTTGATGATTTGAAGTGTTTTGGTTGCATGCTACATTGCCATATTGGGTAAGGGTAGGTGCAATGGTGCGCAAAACTTTTTTTTGTTGAAATGCATAATTTTTGCAACAATTGTAGAGAGGGTTAGGGTCAGGGTGGCACCCAGGTACTCCAACTGTGCCTGGAGCTTCAAGGGCGACACTGTGCGTCAAGAGAGCGTCAGGATGCGTCAGGATGCGTCAGGATGACGTCAGGATCGCGTCAGGATGGCGTCAGGATGGCCTCGAGATGACGTCAGGAATGTATCACGGATGGCGTCAGGTTGTGTCAAGATGCGTCAGAATGGCGTCAGGATGACGTCAGGAAAATGTCAAGACAGCGTCAGGATGGCGTCAGGGAACGTCAGGATAGTCCAACGACGTCGGCTACGCGTCAGGATGCGTCAGGATGGCGTCAGGATGGCATCAGGATGGCGTCAGGATGCGTCAGGATGGCGTCAGGCAAGCGTCACATGTTTGTCAGGGTAGAGGTGTAGGCGTCAGGAGCGCATCAGAATGCGTCAGGATGCGTCAGGGTGACGTCAGGAAGGCGTCAGGATAATTTAGCGTCAGGTTGGCGTCAGGATGACGTCAAACGATGCGGGGCCCGAATCAATTGACAAGGCCTGTGACAAGATAGACTACTCAGAAAGTTGTTAAAATATAGGTTTTATTGCCTTTTTAATGAGATATGAATGCTACATTAATTTTCGTGTTGTTCAGGCATGTGAACCCGTTAACCGGAAATTCAAGCTCTGCCCAAGCTGTCTATTGACATCGCTGTGTCATCCGAAGAGAGGATATACCACCTTACTCAATGGGCGCGTGACACCAACCCCGAATGCTCCGGCTGGATGCATTCTGGTACCTGCAATGGGTTTCTTCGCCTGCATTACATGGACAGAGAAAACAAGGCAGCATCAGTAATAAGTAACTCTTGATTAGTTTAGCGGGACGGATTCGAAAAGGGTTGGAAAAAGAGATTCATTCCTCACAAGGCCTCACAGGGCCAGGATAGGCTGGAGCCCCCCAGAAACTCTGGCTGTGTATGAACGGGCTTATGCCTGTGGGCACCTGGCAGTGGGTTACACAGGGTCAGAGGTGGTGAGCGTCTCAATGGTGGCGGACGCGAGCGTCCCACAAGCTGCTCGTTCTTGCTTCGCCGCATGTGTGGTGCTTTGTAACTTGGTTGCTGCGTTGCACCCATAGGGGGCGCCTTTGCTTTCTGTAGCAGGCCAGAGCACAACACCAATCCTTCAAATCAGGGACGCAGTTCTGATTTTATCCTAAGACCTTTCATAGTCCCTGAATAAGATGATATAAAAACAATCATGATATCTCGACAATTGTAACATACAAACACACACAATCTGAGCGTCTTTCATTTTTTTAAATTGTGTAATGCGCAGCACTATGCAACAATCTGAAGTGTGCGGATGTGACTGCCGCACTCCCCTCCCAAGCTCAATGATACCCTTGTACCATTGGGCGGAGCCACAGTTTGTTTGTTATATAAAAGAGTGGCAGTCACACCCAAAAGCTTCGATAACCAAAACAAAAATGATATTGTCTTTTCATGCAAAAAAAACTTTTTCATGTTGCATGTTTGGATACCACCGGTTCCACTGTTTTCTTGTAATGGGTGTCTTTGGTGATGGGGATCTGATGCTGAAAAGTCTCAGAAGTCTATTGTACAAAATTCAGTGGGGCTCCAGGCAAGTGCTTGCACATACAAATGGAAACTCAAATGTAAATGTGCACCACAGCAGCCATGTGGACAAACAAAGAAACATTAATGCCAACGTACAAAACCCATTCACTGAAGTCATATATAGATCAAATTACTTCTGAGATTCATTCTCTGGATCTTTCATTTTACTTTGTTGATGCTGATTGGACTCCTGAGCAGAAGTCGGCATGGTTGGCCTCAAATGCAAAAAGCGTGGAACCCAAAGAAAATGGTGGCATACCATGGCAACGTCATTTTGACTTTGTTGACTTGTTGAACTCTTGTTATTCTTGGATGAACCTGAAAAATAGGCAAGGAGGAGGAAGCAAGCTGGTGTAACCTTTATTAGGGCCCTGCCCATTCCTTGGGTGGCCCACCCTCTTTTTTTGGTCACCGATACATTACATAATGCAGTGCTGGTGTGCTGCAAACCCGTACTGGCACATTGCCATGCAGAACACAAACACACACCCTGACGCAACCCTTGCGCTGTGTGTACCGTACACTACTGTTTCAGTGAGACCCACGCACCTGATCTAATGGATCAGTCACAACTCCACTTCCAAGATCCTCAATACACTGGTACACACACACACAGCAGAGCGCACGCACTCAAAAACCGTGGATGTGCATACGCACGCGTGAGCGCAAGCACTCGAACGCCAGGAGCGCACCCCCATGCATATATGCCAGAAATTCAAATTTCAGTCAGACTCATCAAAAGCGCCAAAAACAAGGCAAAGGTGCATGTTCCTGCAACCTCTAGAGCACAAAAAAGTGCTTGTCTGACCAAAACTGGTCGCTGGGACAAAAGTCACTTTTACATTCAGCTCATTTCAGCAAGATTCAGGCCCAAAACTGGCCAAACTTGCAAAAAGCGCGAACCAACACACGCCACAACGGAGAACCTTTAGAAAGACTTTTTTATATCACCTTCAAGTCGACGCCCTTTCCCTTCGTCGTCGTCCTCGGATTCGAAATCCTTGTGTGCGCGGTTGTGTTGTCCCACTGGCACTCGTGGACTCTCGCATTGGCCTCTCTTCTGTGGCGCCACTCGTGGACCTCAGCGGCGTCGCTTCGTGCGCGCAGGCTTGCGTTTGCGCAAACTCCAAACCTTCGGGACGACTTGGGCACTCTCCCGTGGACGCCGTGCTGTCATCTTCGTGCTGACACTGAACTCTTTCGTCAGCGCTGCACCCAGCGTCGTTCGTCGGCGCTGTTTTCTGAGCGCAACCCAGCGCTCGTAACACATTAAGTCCTCGAACGCTGCAGCTCTTTTCTTCCCAGGGCTTTGACGTTCTTGGCCCACCCAACACTGGCGGCAAACCCAAATTCAGCGCTGGATCATACGCGTCGCTTAGCGCTACAGCTTGACACATCCGCAGAAAGGCCCCTTCATGACATTCACGTTCACGAACGGAAGTTGCATACCAAGACTCTTCTGTCCCCAACTCCTGCAGCAAGTTGCGAAGCTTTTGCTGGTGTTCACCGTCGAGCATTCTGCCGCGTCTGCTGCTTCTGTAACATTAACCCGAAGCGGAGCACAGGCTGCGCAGAACGTTCCTCAACTTGTCCTCTTCGGCGGGTTGTAGCACTGCCCTGTGCATATATTCGGTCAAAGGGGGAAAAAATTTGTTCCCGAACTTCAGACGTAAATGCAGATGTCTGCGTCCTGCTCTGCTGCTTTCAACTCTTCCACAGCGGCCACAATTCTTCGCAACCTCAATCTCAACGACGTCCAAACATTTTCCCAGTTAGGACAAAATTGTAGCAGGCCAGAGCACAACACAAATCCTTCAAATCAGGGACGCAGTTCTGATTTTGTCCTAAGACCTTTCATAGTCCCTGAATAACATGATAATAAAACAATCATGATATCTCGATAATTGTAACGTATAAACACACACAATCTGAGCGTCTTTCATTTTTTTACATTATGTAATGCGCAGCACTATGCAACAATCTGAAGTGCGCGCGTGTGACTGCCGCACTTTCTGCTTGTTGCTATGCTGCTGCAATGCCATGCCTCGCCCCTTTACCCCCGCCGTTCGAACAAGCCAGCGCTCGTCGCCGTTGCTCATGCTAAAGCTCTGCAGTTGGCACTGCTCCCCAAGCCTGGTTGGCTGGTATTCCCTGTGCATTGGGTCCTCTGTCATGCTGTGGGCCACCTTGGGCAGGCCTGGGAGGTAGGTAGGTAGGTGCACTCGGTCGTGGAGAGGTGGCCCGTGGTTCCTGCTGGCGTCGCCGCTGTGACGGACAGGAAGAGGCTCCGCGCTGGCAGAGGGGAGGCGGCTTACATCGCGCTGGACCTGACTGGTGGCCGCCAACAAAGCGGCCCTGGGCAGCACCGGGAGGGCTGATTGCCGCCGGAGTGACGCACTTGTCACGCTCCGAGGGTGTGCCCCTGTGCCTGCGCAGATCCCCTCCTTTAAGCGGAACCCCAGGGGTTCACCGGACCTCCTGGCGTATCACGTTCCCAAGGCATGCCAGCGGCGCGTTCCTGGTATTTTCGTTCGGAGGTGCTTGGGTGTAGCACACTCCACCTCAAGTCTCAAGAGAGCGCAGGCCTTGGAATGCAGCCTTACCCCTGGTCTCCAGATCTCATTTCGCCGGGTCACCTGCATGGCATGGGCTGCTTCAGTGCCCGGGCTATAGACACTGTGTTTGGCACCCTTTTGTGGCGCACGTGCTTGGGTTTGAGGCTCACCGTCCCCTGGGCCTCGCTGGTTTGCGGTTGGCGATCGGTTCGCGCTCGGGTTTAGGTTTTCGCTTTCTCTTCGCCATTCCTGGCGGCGGCTTGCGGTTTGTGCGTGTGCGCACGGGTTGTGCCTTTATCTCGCCCTGTTTTGGTTTGGGTTCGCGGTGCGTGTGTTTGAGTTTGGGTTGCGGGGTTTGTGGTTGGTGTGTGAGGGTACAGGTGCCATCCCTGCCCCGCCTCTCCTGGCTGGGGCTTGCCGTTCGTTTTTGGGTACGGGTTGGAACGTAATGTCTCCCTCTTTGGCCGGGTTTGTGTTATGCGTGTCTGGACCTGGGTCTCCTCCGTAGCCCGCTATTGCTGGCCTGGTCTTGTGGCGTGTGGTCCGGTTTGGGTTTGACCTGACATGTGCCTGTCGTCGTTGGTTGGGGTCCGCCAGCTGGTGTTTCCCCGGTTTGGGCGTGTAGCTTTCTTGTGTGGCCAGGAGCGTGGTACCTCACCGGTCCTGGTGGTTGGTCCCGTCGGGTGCGGTGGTTCTTCACCAATCCTTGTGGTTGTCTGTCCCTGCCTCCCTCGGGGGGCTGCTGCTGTCTGTGGCGAGGGGTCCTTGCCTCTGTGGGGGTTGTTTTCCGCCTTTTTTGTTCTTTTTGAGTTTTGTGGGTGTTGCCTCCCGCTCTTCCCGGTCGGGACCTGTTGCTGGTTGGGGGGGAGGGTCCTGTGCGTGGGGCTTCTGGTTCTTTCGTGTTGCGGTCCACTGGTGACTGTCATCGGTGGTTGCCTATTCTGGCTCTGGTCCCCGTGGTAGCCTCCCCCAGTTTTTTTTTGGCGGGTGTGCGGCTCTGTTTTCCTGCCGGCGGTCCTTGCTGTGTCTGCGGCCCCGTGGTTGGTGGTTCGCCCCTTCCCTGGCGGGGGGTCAATGTCGTCCCGCCCGGACTTCTTTATCTTCTGGCCCGGCGGCGGTCCCGTTGTGGTTGTGGTCCGCCTTCTCTGGCCGGGGCCTGTCGCCGGGCTGGGTGGGGTGGCCTCTCGCTGTCCTAGCGTTGGGTCGCGTTGGCGCTGCCCGTGGTTTTGCCCAACCAGGGGCTTGCCCGCCTTGGTGGGGTGTTTGTTTGGCTTTCCGGGTCTGTGGCTGTCAATCCTGCCCTCCCTGCCCCTCCTGGTTGGCGGGCTTGTCCTAGTGGGGCGGAGAGGGCCCCCCCCATGACCTGTTACAGCAGTTTTCTGCTCGGAAGTGACTGGGGGTTTTCCCCCCCTCCCCTGTTGTATTTTTGGGGGTGTGGGGGGGTATGCCTTGTGCTCCCTCTGCCCTCCCTTGGCCCGTGCATGCACTGGTCGGTGAACGGAGCGACCAACTTGCTTGTTGACGGTGCCTTGTCGTGTTGCTGTGTTGTGCTGCCCATGGGCTGTGACCCGGTTCCGTGCGCTGCCCGGCTTATGTATACATATGGGCTCGCGGCCCACCGTGTTGGGTTAGGTTCTGGCTCTTCTGGCTGGGCGGTTGCGCCAGCTGAACCGCTGGCACGTGTGGGGTCAGGAGGGCAGCTGAGGGGCGGCCGGGGTGTTTCTTTGGAGGTGCGGTTGCCCTGTGTTCCCCTGTCCCTGTAGTGCTGGTTCGATTTTGGTTGGCTCAACTTTCCTTTGGGCCATGGCAACTTTTGCGCGCGGGCTGTTGCAGGCGGGGGAATGGTGGTTGTGTTTGGTTCTTCCGGTCCTGTGACTGGCGCGCTCGCCGGGGGCGGGGGGTTGTTTCTTCTGGCCTGTAGTGGCCGCCGTCTTCAGGCCTGTGTCGTTCCGAGGGCCATGCTGTTAGTCAGTGTGTGGTGGGCTGCCGTGTGGTGGTGTTCTGTGCCAGTGGGCCTGTTTCTTTCCTTTTAGGGGCGAGACTGGGTTTGACCGGGTTAGGCCGACAGTTAGCTTTCCTTGCTTCGCTGTGGTGTGGTGTGCCTTGCTGTGCTGTGTTGTGCTGTGCTGTGCTTTGCTTTGCTGTGCTGTGCTGTGCCGTACTGTGCTCTGCTGTGCTGTGCTGTGCTGTGTTGTGCCCTGCCATGCCGTGCCATGCCGTGCCGTGCCGTGTTGTGTCCCGTCGTGCCTTGCCGTGCCGTGCTGTGCTGCGCTCTGCTGTGCCGTGCCGCGCCGCGCTGTGCTGTGCCTTGCCGTGCCGTGATGTGCCGTGCTGTGGTGAGCTTTGCTGTGATGTGTAGCGCTGTGCTGTTGTATGCTGTGCCATGCCGTGGGTAAGTCGTACCCCCTGGTCCGGCGTTGGGTAGCGGCAGCGAGGGTCAGACTGGTGGTTCCGCTGTGTGGATCGTGGGGGCTCTGCGCAGGCTCGGGTTTTTCCGTTAGCTGGTTGCTGGTGGCCGAGGTTTGGGGTGGTGTGGCCCGCCTGGTAGGTGTCGTGGGGGGTCTGGGTGGGGCTTCTCGCCTGGCACGGCGGGCAGGTGTCCGTGGGGTTGTCTTTCCTTGGGGCCTGTGCCTTGGTGTGGTGGTGTCTCGTGCCCCCTGGAGAATGCTCTTCCCTAGGGGCGCAGTGGGTCCCGGGGGGTTGGGTGGGGTGGCCCCTTTGGCCTGGCTTGTTCCCCTCCCATGGGTGTTCGCCTGTCCCTCTGTTTCCGTGTTGTCTCCCGTCCCTGGTGTTGTGGCCCTTGCGCCTTTTCTCCCCAGGTGGTAGTGCGCTTGTTTCCGTGTGGTGGCCCCTTCAGTGCAGGCTGGCCAGGGTGGTCGCCTGGCGGTCAGGTTTCGGCGGTGGTGGGTGTGAGGGCGCGGTGCTCTCGGTCTCCCCCTTCGTGGGTGCACCCCCTCAGCTCTTGCGGGGGCCGGTGGTTTGGTCGGCATGACCCGTTGCCGCTCGTGTGTTGTCGGGTCTTGGCTGCGGCGGGTTGTCTTGGCAGGCCTGCGCCTCTGGGGCTGTCAGCTTCTTGGGCCTGTGCTCTGTTGTTCTGATGCCCCATGGGGGCCTAACGCTGAGTCCCGCATGGGAGGCTGGCCAGGTTTGACTCTGTGCGGGAGGCTGGGGCGGTGTTGGTCCCTCTGGTGCGGCGCCTACCCCTCTGTGGCTGTGTGACCTGGCGCCTGTCCTCGTAACGTCTGCTTGCTCCAGCTTTGTGGACCCTGCCCTTTCCCCCTCTCGCTGTTGATGGTCCCTCGGTGGTTCCTTGCTGCCCTGATGTGTTGCCCCCGGTGCCCCCGTTCCGGTGGGTGTGTTCCCTTCACCCTGCGCCTCACCTGGCCCCTTTGCCGCGGTACTTGCCTTTGTCCCGTCCCTTTCTGGTGCCCTGGTTGTGGGGTGATGGTGGGGCCTTGGGGGGCGCCGATGGCCCATGCCTGGCAGTGAGCGGTCTTGAGTCAGTGGCGGAGGGTTTCTGGGTGTAGGGGGGGCGGAGGCCCTGAGCCGCGTCACAGAGAAGCAATTTCTATGCGCTCTTTGGCATGCTGATCTCCGGGGAAATGGGCAGTTGTGTCGGGGTCGTAGGGGGAGCGGGCGAGGGGTTCCTCGAGGATGAGGAGGCGGTGGCGCCCGTCTTGCTCGCCAACTCCCCCTGCCGGCCTCATCGAGCGGCCGAGCTCCTGCAGGGCAGGGGCGGAGCACCAGGTAAGGTCGCCGGGGGGGTAGGGGGATGGCTCCGAGCCTGGGGTCCTGGAGCGGCGCTGGCGGGGGCTGGGGGTGGGGGAGGCGTGTCCGTGGTGTCAGAAGCGGGAAAGGCGGTGCCGTTCCTGGGGGGAGGGGGATGTGGACGTGGGGCGGAGGGGGCCTGCGTGCCGGCGTCCGGGGTAGCGGGAGTGACAGGAGTGGGGCCCTGGGAAGTTATGGCGTTTCCTTGGGGACCGGGAGCGGCGAGAGTGGATGCGTGTATGTATACCCACACACAAACACACATACACAATACCTATATATGTCTATATATGTGTGTATATATATATATATATATATATATACATATTTATCATTGTTTGCCACCAGGGTACACCAGATCAAGGTCCCGTCCATCGAATGCACCACCGTTAACACGGTAAGTCTCGATGGCACCCATCAGGACAATGTGGCAGGTGAACACAGCCAGGATGGACTGGGCGCGCACCAACACGGGGGCACCCGTGTAGTTTAAGCCATCAGACCAGAAGATCTCGGCACCAGCCTTGAACCACACACCTTTGCCGGCACCATTGTCGATAGCAGTATGCTTCTGCTACTGCTCAGGGGTCGTACACGGGAGAGTACCCAACAGAGCCCAGCGACCGAGCAGCACCAGAGCCTCACGGAGGTGCTCGAAGGGCTTGGGGTCCGCTGCAAGCCCAGCGCTGTCCCAACCGTAGTCACCAGGGTACTCGGCGGTCAAGTAGTCAGGGACGCAGCTGCCCACAGTGTTAGGGCCCAAACCCTTCTTCGAGTCAGGGCGACGCCTGCCCGACAAATTCACCTTAGGGGCGGCGGCCTTATTTATTCTAGCAGCCGCGAACATGGCAACAGAGAGCGTGTACTGGGTGTCAATCTCAAGAGTCACCCTGTTCACCGCGAACGGATCAGCAATGTGCGAGGCCCAGTTCTCAACAAGGCCCTGGCTGTCGGCGGCAGCCTGCACATAGTAGCCTATCATGGAGAGCTTCGCCAAACAGCCCTTCCTGATCTCCTTCACCTTCAGCACCGCAGCCACATCAGGGTCGTCGGCCAAATTCGGAGGGTCAAATCGCTTGCGACTAGGGTACACCAGATCAAAGTCACGTCCAGTGAATGGACCACCGTTCACACGGTAAGCCTCGATAACTCCAATCAGGACAAGGTGGCAGGCCAACACGGCAAGGATGGACTGGGGGCGCACCAACATGGGGGCACTCATGTACTTCAACCCATCAGACACATAGATCATGGGACCCGCCTGGAACCACACACCTTTGCTGGCACCATGGTCGTTAGCAGTGTATGTCTGCAGCAGCTCGGGGTCAGGCACCAGAGAGTACCCAACATACCCCAGCCACCCTGCAGCACCTCAGCATCGCGGAGGCGCTCGATGGTCTTGGGATCCGCTGCATGCCCTGTAGTCACCAGGGTACTCGGCGGTCAAGTTGTCCCCCCAACCATCATGGCACATTTCATGCGATGGACACAGGACACGCAAGTTGCACTACACTATGCGCGGCAAGGTCTTCTTCCCTTCCCCGTTTCTCCTTTTTTGCCCTCCTGCCTTTCCCTCCTACCCTGCCTGCTCTGTGCTACTTGCCCTTTGTTACCCCCCTCTGTCCTGCGAAGGTCCCGCAGCCGTCCCGGGCAGGGGTTGCTCCTGCTGTCCCCTGCTTTTGTGTGCCCCGTGCTGCGCCGGGCGCTTCCCGTCTCCCCGTCCTATTCTGGCGCCCTCTGTCTGTGCAGGCACTGTGCGAGCAATGTGCGAAGCAAAACCTGTCCCCAGGCCTCTCCCTCTCCTGTTCTGCGGCCGTTATTTGGGCACCTGTGTTGCTGTTGCCCTCACCTTTCCCTGCCTTCTGTTTGCCCTGCTTCTGCTCCTTCTGGCTGTTGTGGCGCACTATGCGAAGCATTATGCATTACAATTTGCGAAGCAAATCTCACGACATACATCTTGGCGACCTGTTGCGCCTTTGTCTGCGAGCCGCCTCATGAACTGCGCGAGCGCAAAGCGCCCAACATAGCCCAACAAGCGTGTATCTACTGAGTCCCACAGTATGCGGGGAAGGTGGTAGGGCCAGCAGCCAAACCGGTGGCGTCCCAGCCGTAGTCACCAGGGTACTCACCGGTGAGGTAGTCGGGAGTGGAGGCATCAGAGAACCGGCTCTACCACTTGTTGCGCTCAGGGCCATACCAGGCAGCGGTGGCGAACGTGGCCACAGGGGAAGGAGCGACCTGGGGAAAATGGGCGCTGGTCATACCTTTCACGGCAAATGGGGCGGTTGTGTGAGAGCATCAGTTCTCAACGTTACCCCCTCCAGTCATGATGGCCTGCACTTAGTAGCCGAACATAGAGAACATAGCCAAGCGGCCGCTCTTGATCTCCTTCACCTGCAGCTCAGCAAAAGTGCCAGGGTCGTCAGCCAAAAACAGAGGGTCAAAGTATATATATGAAGATATATGTATATATATATATGTATCCGTACATGTATACATATATATGTGTATATGTAAATATGTATATTTATATATGTGTGTGTGTGTGTACATATATATATATATATATATATATATATGTATATACATCTATATATATATTTGTTTGTATATATATGTATATATATATGTATATATATGTATATATATGTGAATATACATATATGTAAATATGTTTGCATATATATATATATATATATGTACATATATATATATATATGTGTGTGTGTGTGTGTGTGTGGGTGTATACATATCTATGTATGTACATATATGTATATATATATGTATATACATATATATATATATATATATATATATATACATATGTATGCATATATGTATGTATATGTATATGTATATATATGTGTGTGTGTGTGTGTATCATCTTATCTACACGCCTCTCCCCAACTCTGGGTGGCTCGACAAAACGGCTCTAAGGTACGCGGAAAAGGTACAACCTGGTGCATACACGTGGCGGGAGGGGCTAAACATGGGCAAAATGGACTTGAAATGGGCTGACACACTCGTTTGTGCTCCCCCAATGGTCCAAGGTCACGTTCCGAAAAGCTATATTTTGACCCATTTGTGCTTCACTTTTGCTCCCAAAACTGCCCGTACTCGGGGCATTTGGGGAGTTTCCATGCGCCAAAGTTAGTCACCACAGGCCGAAAACGGGCTAAAAGCATTCATTTTAGCATCCTAAATGGTGTAAAATTACTTTTGCAAAAACGCGTTTTTGCCCGATATTTGTCCTACTTTTGGTCCCCAATTGGCCCATCTTTCAGGGATTTGGGGATTTTCCATGGCCCTGGACATGACACCATGTGCTCAATACGGCCTAAAAACACCTGTTTGAGCATCCCAAGTGGTCTCGGAAGAAATTTTGAAAAACTGTTTTTTTCCGCCCCGGGGACGCTGGTGAACCCACCGTTGGCCCCAACTGTGCACGGGCCGGGCACCACCAAGTGACCACTGGTACAGGCGTCTAGGCCTCTCGTCTGGTGATACTGCGGCTTGGAAACCATAAAACGTCGGGTCTGACGGGTGGACTAGGTGCCCTTGGAAATCGTCCTTGAGGCAAGTAGCCCAAGGTACGGCCTGTTCTTAGTTTTGGGGTACTGGTGCACATTGCGCATATTCTGGTCCTCTTTAACGCCTCTTTGGCCCGTTACCTGGACATATTGTGGAGTTAGAGGGTACCAAAGGACTCTTGGTCACATAGAAGTCAGGCCACACGTGCAGTTTTGCAGTGCTTTGCCTTCGTTTGGCTGTTTTGAACCCCTACTAGGGGCTTTTTAGGGCAAAGAAATGGTTATTTTCGGGTCCCCGAAATTGCGCAGGTTTGGAAGAACACCTCCCGACTCGGCGCCCACGCCCCGGGACGCCGCAAGTGAGTTTGTCGCTGAAAATGTGGATTTTGCAAGGCCACCCCCTAGGCTCCGGGATGCCTATATCGGCAAAACATCCGAATCGTTGGGACGGAGCATTGGCCCGAAAGGGCATGGAGACGTGCTTGTTTTTGCTTGTTGCAGCTGTTGTAGCCAGCTAAATTTGAGGGGACAGGGGTGTAGTAATATATATATATATATATATATATATATATATATATATGTATGTATGTATGTATGTATGTATGTATATACATATATGTATATGTATATATATTATTACACCCCTCTCCCCTTAAATTTAGCTAACAAGCAACAACAACAAGCAACAAGCAACAAAAACAATTCCAATCGCCTCGGGCTTTCTCCTACCTTCGCAATCCTGGAGCCTGGGTGGTGACCTTGCCAAATCCAGGTTATGATGCAGTAAATAACCCCTGGCAGCCCGGGGCGGTGGCGCCAAGTCAGGAGGGTCCCTCCCAAATGTGCGCAGTTGTCGGCCAAAAGTAGCCATTTTTCGCCAAAAGTAGCCCTCAAACCCGAGCAAAACGTCCAAACAGAAGGAAGAGGCGGCTACAGCCCACGTGGCGCTTGACTTCACCATGCCATAGAGCCCTCCAGTGCCCCTCAACTCCACGAAGTGTCCGAGAAACCGCCCAAAAGGCTGCCAAAAAGCCCCAAAATCTGCCCAATGTGCACCAACACCCCGAAAGCAAGCACGGGCCGTATCTTGGGCTAGGTGGCTCAGATCCAAATTCCTAGGGCACCTCGTCTACCGGCAACTCCCCACCTTCTTGTGGTTTTCCAGCCTCAGAATCGCTCGACGAGATCCCTAGACCCCCGTACAAGTGGTCACTTGGTGGAACCGGAGGGCAGCCCGGCCCACGCACGGCGGGGGCCAACGGTGGGTCCACCAGGGTCCCTGGGGGGAAAAAATGCTTTTTTCCAAACTTGATCCCAGACCACTTGGGATGCTGAAAAAAGTGTTCTTGGCCCTTTTTGAGGTGGTGCTGGCGCGTTTTTGGCCATGGAAAATCCCATTATGCCTTGAACACTGGCCCTTTTTGGACAAAAAATGGGTCCCAAATCGGTCCAACACGCAATCCTGAAAAGTGATCCTGGACGATTTCGGATGCTGAAACAAGTGGTTTTAGCCCATTGTGAGGCCAGGGTGACGCATTTTTACCAATCGAAAATCGCAAAATGCCTTGAACACTGGTCGTTTTGGAACCAAAATTGGGTCAAGACTGGGTCAATGACGTGTTTTTCCCCAAATGATCCGGAACTATTTCGGATGCTCAAACAAGTGTTCTCAGCCCATTCTGACCCCGTTTTGACTGAGTTTAGCCCCTTTGGCCACATGTATGCGCCACGGTGTGTCCTTCGCACGTACCTTAGAGCCGTATGGTGGAGCCACGGAGAGTTGGGGAGAGGGGTGTAGATTGAAGGATATACATATATATATATATATATCCCCTTATCTACACCCCTCTCTCCACCCTAGATGGCTCCGTCATACGGCTCTGAGGTGCCTGCGAAGGGAGTAAGAAAAGGTCACTGCAATGTCTTTTTTGGAGGTCTTGATCCAGACCAAGCCCCCCCTAAAACCTTTTTGTTGATGCTGAGACTTACCTAAGCATTTTGATCTGTCTTTCAAAGCTTAAAGTACACCTTCTCAAAGTAACCAGGGTTCTAACCCTAGCCCCCCATGAAGTTCACCCCTACCACTCAACTGAGCGGAGGTATCTTCCTTCATGGAGGTTATACCGATAAAGAGTAGGCATTTCATGCCTAAGGCCTTGTAGGTTAAGCCTAGTGCTGCCCCACCTCAAGACCCCTATACTCAACTGATTCTACCACTTATCGTGGTTCTACGTGTTAACTGTTTCTGAATTCAGTTGCTTGGCCAGGTCATATTCTGTGTCTGGCCAAAATCCTTTGCCCCACATTCCTAACCAACTCTATTTCATCCAAAAAAGTGCACATGAGTGCTTGATGCTAACCCGGATGCTAGAGTCAGGCCAGCTTTCACATAAAATCATTTGCTTTACCCATTCGTGATTGAATCTTCTACCTATGCCTGCTTTGTCTATCTGCAGCCCTTCTGTGATACACTGGATTTCAAAAACTATTCATTGATTCGATCCACATCCTGTTCTTGCTCTACTTGCTGCTTTGGTTCTGGTTTCCAACACCAAAACCTGCAGGATTTCATCAAAACCATTAGGGCACTAATCAAGGACATCTTTCCGGTAGCAGAGGCAACCCTTGAGAACCTTTCGAACCGACTCTGAGAAGTACGTAAGCCAAACCCAGCAAACAATATGTCCACAGCATCAGTACAATTGTCTGCCAGGACGTGGCCAATTCGGAGTGTACTAGTACAACTGGGCAGCAGTGGGCCCATCTCAATTAGTGAGCCCAAGCTCAGAGTTGCATCTGGGTCTCAAGAAGATCCAGTTCACAGAAGGGAGGAACAAGAAGCGCCCAGAGAAATACCAATACCCTTATCCACTGAGGCCTTAGCAGCCCGTGATGACAGCCTGCAGCACCTTCGCCGAAGAGTTGCTGTCTCCATCTCCCGTTCAGCCTGCCCTGCATCTTCGTCTGCGGCAGTTGGAGGCTCTGAGGAACAGGAGGAACTGAGAAGGAGAATCGATGAGTACCTGCTCCACAAAGCGTACCACAAGTTCGTCTGAGGAAAAGATGGAGAGGAACCACTCAAAGCCTTGGGATCCCCACCACATGCGGACATGGGGTCCTACCTTTACTCTGGCCCACCTACGGACCTGGCCAACAGTGTTTCTCTACCCAGGCGGCCGAGAGGGCGAGCATGGCGTCCAGAGCTGCCAACCACTAGCAGGAACCCTGAAGTTTGTCCCTCTCATGAGGAGGATTCCAATCTCCCAGAACCAACTTATGGTGCCCTGGACCGTACGGCCGAACTACTGGCCAAACTACTGTCCTGATCCGAAGATCCAGTTGTGACAACCCTGTCTGAGGCTGCAAAGGCAAGATTGGGTATCACTGAACCCTTACCCAAGCCAGCGCCGGCCTCACCCTCTCCCGGATTGGGCAAGCTTGCTGAAGATCTCAAACTATCAAGGGTGTCCAGGTTGCTACCCAAGGTCACTTGCCCCAGCCCTTCTCGTCCCCCTGCCAGGACAGTCCCCATCGCTGAGCTACAGGACGTGCCGGTGACAGAGACTGAGAAAATGGGGCGAAAAGCTCTGGCAGCCCTCGCTGGCGTACCTCTGCCCCCTTCAGCCCTAACCCCAGGGGGTGGGAAGAGTGGCACACCAATTGCCCAGGCGAACATCCAGCTAAAATTGCTGGAGATTCAACCCAAAAACCTGCCCGAATGGGCAGAGAAGTTTGCCAAGTTTCTTTTGCTTACCGTCCAATCTCATGTGGATGTGGCAACCAAATGCTCTCTTTTGAAACGCTCATGCAAAAACAAAATTTTGCAAAAACAGGTGAAGCAGATTGTGACAACCTGTTCAACATGGGCCGAGGTTCTCCAAAGACCGGAGAAAACTTTCCCGGTCTATGTAACTGACCTCAGTGTACCCACACAGATGCTTCTTCGAGACCCTCGACTACCTCCAGCAGACACACCCCCGCGTCCTGGAGCAGATATGGCCACCCCCCGGGTAACCCACGTGCCCGCACAGCCGAGACAACACCGCCACGCCAGCACCAGCACGCACGGATCACCAGGGAAAACGCGCGCACACGCCCGATGCCCGAACCAGCACCCGCGTTCTCGCTACTTACAGGACCCAGCATCATACGCCCGCCCCCGAGGCCCGGGACCCTCCGCCGTCTCCCGCGGCCCTCTCCTCCGCCTCCGACTCCACAACCTCCACCACCACGACCACCTCATCCACCACCACCACCACCACGTCCTCATCCAGCACTCCACCCCCCAGGCCGCGGGGGACACCTCCCAAACGGGCCTCCAAACCCGCCCCAACCGCGAGCAGCCCCACCGCCGCCAAAGCCCACGCCCCGGCGAAGCCCATGCCCACGACCCAGCCGAAGCCCAAGGCCGCCGCCAAAGGGCGGCCCGCAGCCAAGCCCAAGCCCAGGCCCAAACCCGGCGCCACGACGGCAGCTCGGGCCCGGCCCCCCCAGGATGTCCTCTACGACATCCGGCCCCAGCCGTCCCAGGCCCGAAGGCAGCAGCGCCCAGCGCGGCGCCCCCCCACCGTCACCGACACCACCGCCACCACCTTCATGGCGGAGCGCGCCGCGGCCGAAGCGCGGCGCGCCTCGTCCCACCACCTCCCAAAGCCCGCACCCCAGGCCCACGGACCGCTCCAGGGTCCACCAGCAGCGCCCCCGCCCCCCTTCCGGCCCCCGATGACAGCCCACATGCAACGCATGCCCCACTACCGCCGCCGCCACGAATCCCCGCCCAACCCCGAGGCGGAGACCGTACGCGCACACCCGCGGGTCCACATCCGCGTGCACCCCCACTCCCCACGCACCCCCACGGAACAGGACTACGAGGAATCCCCCAGGCCCGCCACCGCCGCCGGCCCCCACGACCCCATCACACCCACCCACGCCCACTCCTCCGCCCAAGACCGCAGGCCCGCCCAGGAACAGTGGTGGCAGCGCTGGACCCACACGCAGCTCTGGGAGCTGCGGAAGTGGGCCCGGGGAGAGCCCTCCCTCGAGGGCCTGGTCCATCGGCCCCGCAAGGGGTCGGTGGAGAACTGCCGCCTCCGGCCGGCGGGGGGGTGGATGCCGCAGGCCGCATGGGAAGCCATGCTGGCCGATGCGCTCCACCCCCTGGGAGTCCACCCCCGCAACCTCCCCGCGCCCCAGGACCACCCGTACGTCCTCAGGCGCCTGCGGGAGACCCTCCAGGAAGCACGGCGAGACGGCATCCGCCTGTGGGACATCACCCAAAGCCCAGCCCCGCACGCACACACCCCCTCACCACCCCACAAGCGTCGGCGCACCGACACCGGCGACACCCACAACACCCCAGGAGCCCTGCGCGCCACACAACACGACGCGCCTGACCCCCCGGCCAGCGGCGCCGCCATCTAACCCCGTTATCCAGCACAGCACCACCACGGGGCGCCACGCCAGGCCCCGCCCAGGAGTCACCAAACAAACCGGACGCCGAAGGAGGCCAACGCACACGACAACGAGCACCACTACGCCCAAAGGCGCCGAACCCGGGCCCGATACCGTGGGCTCCTCTCAACCCTCAGCGCGACACACACGTCACTGACGTCACTCCTCCGCCGTGCCCCCTCCCACGCCACCGCCCCGCCCCCCCCCCCCCTCCCGCCGCAGGTCCCCACGCCGCCCAGCACCCAGCCCCACACACTGCGCCACAGCATCGCCCTAGTCCGGCTCCTCCACCATCGCGGCACTTGGCACCTCACAGTAGACCGCCGTCCTGTGGTCCTGCTCCCCCCCAGCACCACTCCCGGGGCCGCACCCGACCCACGCCGTGTTCGCCCCCACGTCGCGGGCCGCGGACATCCTCCCGCTCCCCGCCACCACCCCTCCCGGGCATCGCATACTACTTACCGCCAACCCCTCGGTCCTCAGTGAGGTCCCCATCGGGCACGCCGACACCCTGCACGTTCGCCCGCTGCTGCCCAACCTGCACGCTGCGTACGCCCCCGGCACGCCCGCCGACCCCTCCGTGTGGGACTCCCAGTGAGGCCACCGGCCAACGGCCGGCCCACACGCACCACCCCGCACCCGCCTCGGGCGCCCGACTCCGTGGACGCCGCTACCCACACGCCCGGCCCCGCGCAACCGCCTAACCGAGCCAGAACACAAGCACAAATCAAACCCGAGCCACACCTCGAAACCGCTAACCCTTGACCCCTAACCGAACCCGCCGAGGGAACAACGCAACCACAGCCCACACCCACAGCCCACACAGCCGCCTAACCAGCCAGCACCAGAAGCAAAGAAACACCTCGACAAACCCACCCTGACCCAAGCCTAACCGGGCCAAAGCCCCAACACAAATCAAACCCGAGCCACAACCCGAAACCGTCAACCCTTGACTCCAAACCAGGCCCGCGGAGGGAAATGCGTAGACACAGCCCACAGCCACAGCCCACACAGCCGCCTAACCAGCCAGCACCAGAAGCAAAGAGACACCTAACCAAACCCACCCTGACCCATACCCATGTACATCAGGACACGCGAGCCGCACCCCTGGGGCGCGACCGCCGCCACAGCACCGGCGACACACGCCAGAGGACACAACGCTATAGCACCGGCACACCAGCTGCCCATGCCTGTGCCTGCAGTGTACGCGCGCCTCTGTTTTCCTCTTTTTTGTTTTTTCTTTTTCTTTTTTCAAAAAAAAAAAAAAAAAGAAACAAAAAAAAAAAAAACGAACATTAGGGGGGGAGGAAGAGGGACACATCCACCCATGGCACACGCGCACCGCACACAGCACGCACACCGGTAAACAGGAGCCCAGGGGCCCAGGACACCGCACATGCAACACAACACACCGAGCGGGCACACCGGTGAACAGGAGCCAGCTGGCCCAGGACACCGCAGACGCACCACAGCAAACCGCGCGGGCACACCGGTGAACAGGAGCCCAACGGCCCAGGACGCTACACACACGTAGGGCAGCCGAGGGACAGGAAAGAACCAATACCCCATGGGTCGGACGCACTGGGGCGACCCAGCCGACCCACCGGGCCAGTGGCAGGAGCGGTACTCCAAAGCCACTGGTCCGAGCCCGGCCAGGCTGCATCGAGGACCATGGCAAACGTCACCCGGAGTCATGGAAGCAACCGGTGACAGGCGAGCCGGTACACAGTCCAGGAGGGGGTCACCTGCCAAGCAGAGTGGCCCCGCAACTCAAGCCACAAGGGTGAGGCGGTCGTACCGTAGACAAGCGGGAGCAATACCCCTCGTGGTGAGAGATACTCCACACGGCTGGGCAGCCCCCCAGAGCTGCCGCCCAAAGGAGGGGGCATGTGGCCCTACCGGTGGACACATGTGGGGACACCCTCCCACCTGGGACACATGGACCGGGTGGCCGCGACAATGCCTTCCCAAGCACATGCGGGAGCGGCTCAAGAGGCACCTGACATAGGGCAGTGGGAGGGACAGGACGTCCCCTTGGTAAGACCTTCTTCCTGCAATGTCAAAGGAGGCATCCCGAGCTCCCGAAGATACCTACCCTACCTACCTGTACCCACACAGATTGAGGAGCTCACTATGCTCCCTGAATTTCCTTCCGCTGCGCGAGTCTCTGAATATGTGTGCGACCTGGATTATTTGTTCTCACGAATGAACGTGGGTTCCTATGGAGCCACAGAATTCCACCTGTGGCTCATGAGTAAAAGCCCTACACGTACGCGGGACGATTGCCGCACCACCTCAGAGAGGAGGAGTCGGACCCACACATACGATGACCTTGTGGACCTGCTGATCGACCTGGCCCTTGAGAGGAAGAATGACTCCCAAATGGAGAAATTCCTCAAGAGAGACCTGGGGCGAGGTGGTGCCCCTACCCCTGTACGTGGCAAAGAGAAGGGACCTAAAGATCCCACTAATACCAACAAGGGTGGTGGTAAAGGGGGGGGGGTGACCTGCACGCCATGAATGAGGTTAAATCTGAAACAGGTACACCCCCACTCTTCTACTGTAAGCCTGTCAATGACAAGGGAGGACCCTGTCATGCGCCTGACTGCGACGACCGCAGTGATTGTATGCTGCAACTGAAACAACAGCAGCACACTAAAGATTGGAAAACACTGACCCATCAGGACCATTTCAGGTGTACGATTATCTGTGGTTACTATGGCAAACATCGTCACTACAAGGACGAATGTCACATAAAAAAACGTGAGAGTGACAAACACAAATGGCAGCAGGCCGAACGCCACAAAGCCCAAACACCCTCCAGAACTCCCCAAAATGGGGATAAGGGTGGTAAAGGAAGAGGCAAGGGGGGTGGCAAGGGTGGAAACCGCAACCCCCAGAGGCGCTCATCAGCGCCCGCTACTTCTCCCTCTCCTGCCGATGTTGACCCCAAGAAGGGAACACAGGGGGATAACGCCTCCCCTGAGGGGTCTAACTCCAAAAAGAGGCAACTGGACTGGATGGCCAAGTCCCTCATGGCCGCAGGGGTTGATGTGAAATTCCCTGCTGAGGAGTAGGGGGCCGGCTCTGAAGAGGAGGACTTGGTTTTCTGGATCCTCGGGAAAATCAGGGATCAAGTGTTTCGAGCAGTGCTTGACACCGGCGCAACACTCTCTATAACGGCCCGGCGCCTGCTAAAGACTTTCAAGAAAACTAACGACAGTGGCCATAAGAGTAGGGGATGGGCGTACCATCCATTCCTTGGGGGGTGTCGATGTGCCTATTCGTCTTGGCGACGTAACTGTGGTCCAACACTGCAGAGTGTTGGACACTGACGCCTCTGACATCGTCATTGGCACCGACTTCCTACGAAGAAACCCCGAGGTAAAAATGTTGTCTCCCCAACGCCCCTATTCTCCACACTGCGACTTTGGCAGTGGGCTCTTCCTCGTACTTTTGGAGCTGTCAGGACGAAAAGAGTCTGGGCTGCGCTACGCAGCCAAGACTAACTATCGTACTGAAAACTACCAATCTGCCCGTCATGTTCTTTAAAATGGACTGGCGGCCCCTCAGGTATCCCTGGATGAGATCCAGGTGGAATTGTTCGCGAGCCAACCACAGCACACCATGCAGTTGTATTGCTGCAAACATTTGAAGAACGCTTTCCGTGTCTTCTGGAAAGCAATTGGCCTAGCGTATGCTAACCCTCCCTTCTCCCTGCTCGCGAAGGTTCTAACCAAAATCGCTTATGAGGGAGGAAGGGTTGTCATGTGCAACCCTGACTGGGGATGTTCAGGTGAACACACTTATTGGCGCCGACTGCTGGACCGAATGACTGTCAGAAGAGTGCAACTCCCCGACAGACCCATTTATGTGCCTGAGGACTCAGCCACAGCTATGCAGGCCCCTGAATGGGCCAGTTTCTTATCCATTGTCGATGGATCCCTCAACCCTGTACCCCTGTGTTATCCGGATGAGGTGCTACTGAAAGGGGTGATGGCTCAAAACCGTGGCTTGACCCTTTCTGATCTGAGGAAACAATCTCCTGAGCACCTATCTGCCACACTTATAGGGTGTCAATCCCCTGATGGCGATCTCGAACCTGCTGCTGTGAAGGAGGATGCTGACGACCAACTGTCTGAAATCGCCAGCTCTATCCCTTCTGTTGATCGCAGCTGTGTTGAACTCAAACACAGTGCCTTCCTGGCCCAGCTGCTGTAGGAGGAAGTAGACCTAGGGTCAACCTCAGAACCAACTTCTCCTGTCGGGAAACGTGTGCTGCACATGCAGCATACTTGCCCAGATGAACCCGTGACTCAGAGTCCTGATGCTCTAGCGCGGCCTGCTTCTAAAAACATGCCACTGTCTGAGCATGACACTCAGGAACTCTGACGGCTGTTGTACCTGAGGGCTGGAGGTATTGAGCGCCAAGAACGGCTGCAATACCTCAGACAGACCTGGAAATCCTCCATCTGGTCTGAGGAGGACGATGATTCCTACACGCTACCTGACCCTGAGATACCCCTAGTGTATCCTCTGCACTATGGGCAACAATGTTCCCCTGAGTGGGATGACGGCTCAGTACCTGCCGAAACGGCTTATCGGCAGAAAGAGAAAGCGCATGGTAAGAGCAATCTCCATGCCGAGGAGGATTTCCTGCAGAGAGTTGAGAGTCTGAACCTTGACCACCGACTGAAGAAACTGCTCCTTACCTATGAGGAGGTGTTTGGCGCCCTGCCGCCTCCCCTGTCCTGTACAAGACTGGTTCAGATGGACCTGAAACTGAGACCTGAATTTCAGATAACGCGAGTGAGACGTCGTCCCTACCCCGCTTCTCAGGAACAAGTTGAAGAAATCGAGCGCCAGATCCAGGAATGTATGGATGCTGGCCTTGTAGAGGAATATAAGAACGGGGGCTACCCCCACCACTGCAGTCCCTGCTTCCCGGTTGCTAAACCAGGATCCCCTGCCCTGCGACTGGTTGTTGACTACGGTGAGGTCAACAAGAAAACCCAAAACCACTCAGGGAGTATTCTCAACACAGAAAACACCCTGGATCGTATTGCCAAATGCCGGTACAAAACTTAAATGGACAAACGCAGCGGTTTCTGGCAGGTTCACCTAACAGCCGCAGCTCAGGAACTGCTGGCCTTTATAGCCCCTAAGGGTCGTGTAATTAATTGGAAGGTCATGCCCTTTGGGGTGGCTAATGCCCCGGCACTCTTCCAAGAGCTGATGAACAAATCATTGCACATACTGAGGATCAGACCTCTAGTACAGGAGTTGATTGCCCGAGGGGCAGAAATGGAGGCCCACATCGATGTCGTGAGTTTGGCTACCAATACCCAAGAGGACCATGTCCTTCTCCTCCGTGAGCTTTTCATTGTTTGTCAAGAAAAGCATCTCCGAATCAAACTCGAAAATTGCGAGTTCATGAAAGAGGAGATGGAGTCTCTGGGTTTCGACGTGGGGTGTGGCTGGGGGAAACCAGCCGCGTCTAAGATGCAGCCCCTACAGGACATGCAGATTCGCGATGACCCTAAGAAGAGTCTACACGACGTCAGGAGTTTTTTGGGCGCCTGTAACTTCTATAGGCAACACATCCACCACCTTACCTATTCCCCTGCCCCTCTCACTGACCTAATCAAGAAAACTACTCCCCGGAGGTGGACCGCCAGCGAGGAGGAGTGTTTCCAGGAGTTGAAGAAGAAAATTGCCTCCTCCAACTGCCTGGGCGTCCCCCGCCCCAAGGGCGAGATAGTCCTGATCACTGATGCCAGTGATGTAGGGGGGGGTGGAACGATATACCAATGGCAGGAGCTTAACCCAGCTGAACTAACCTACTGCCATTATTGTACCAGTGGACTGAACCGTGATGGCTCCTTGAAGCACGACTATCCTTCCAGTGACTGGCAACTTGTACCACTGGGACACTGGAACTGGAAATGGAACCAGGTGCGTTCCAATTACAGCACCTGCGACCAGGAGCTCCTCGCCGGTATGTTGGTGCTTTCATCACAGTCCCGACTATTGGGATCTAATCCTATTGTCTGGCCCTCTGACCAGGAACCAGTGAGGTAATTTCAGAAGGGCCCACCCCCAGAGAAAGCGAAACTAAAACGCCGGTGGACCTACCTGAGCCAATTCAGGCTGACAGTCCATCATATAGCTGGTATAAAAAATGAACTGTCTGAATACATATCGCGCAACCACTTCGATGCGCATATTGGTGAGAGCTCTGAGGCACTTGCCAAAGAGGCTTTCCAGCGTATGGATGTCCAGCTTGACCTGTGTATGCGGACTGCTGGAATCCTCGAGGGTTGGAGCGTAACTGACTATGAGTCAGAATATAAAGAAATTCTCCAGACCCTCAGCGCTGGTCTCGAACCCCGTGTCATTGACGGGCACCTGTGGTATAAAAATACCCAGTACCTCTTCTACGAGGACCGTATAGTCATGCCTGAGGCACGACTTGATGGGTGTCCACAATGGTCCCATCTCAGCTCAGGCCACACTGGCGCTGATCGCTCAGTGGACTTCTTTGGCGAGTGTTTCTACACTAGTCTAACCCTGACTGAACTGAGGTCTCGAATGCAGACCATTGTTGATGCTTGTGGCTGTCATGCCAGCAAGCAGAGCGATAGTAGGGATAGGGGACTGATTTCCAGCCTACCCATACCCTCTTGTACTAACTCTCTTCTCTACGTGGATTTCATCCACGGCACACCTCGCTTCGGCGGCTATGATAGTTACCTAGTGGTCACCTGTGGCCTGTCCCGCTTCACCGGTGTGTTCCCTTGCAATAAAAAAATCACAGGTGAGCACAATGTGAAAGTGTTGGTCGAAGAATGGTTCGAACCATATGGAGCAGCTAAGCAGGTGCACTCTGATGAGGATGTACGCATCTGCAGTGACACAGGATGGTACAAACCAGTGCTGAATGCCCTCAACGCTGAGATAACCACAGGTGTGCCCTGTACCCACACGTCCAATCCTCTTTGCGAGAGACAAAACTGTGCGGTGGAACAGAACCTGAAAATCCTGATGAAACAGGAAGGTACCAAAGATTCGGTAGGCCTAGTGCACTGGGCGATGCTGACCATGAACTCTCAGGGGAGCTCTTCTACGGGTTTCACCCAGTAATGAGCTGTTTCATGGAGGACGACCTGCTTGGTTCTTCAAAACCCCCTTTCCTGAGGACTTCAAGAGCCCCGTTGGGGATTGGCTGGAACACAAGCAGGCTATGGCTAACCAGGCCGGGACTAACCTGAGACATATCCGTGAACGTAAACTGAGCCGACGAAATCGCCTACGGCGACCCGCCAGTTTCAAGGTTGGTGACCTCGTTCTGGTTCACCACTCACGCCTACCCTCCTGGCCCCGCACCTGCCTACAGGACCCTTATTTTGGGCCCTATCGTATCATCAGGATAGATGGACCTAGAATGCATGTCAGGTGCAGTCCACGTCTAGGTGCTGAACTTGCTTTGTTGCCCTAAGCAGTTGAGGCACTATCATTCCCCTGACGATTTGTCCTGGGCTGAGTGGCGCCTCAGCGACAGTGAGATTGAGCGTATCGACCTAGAGAACGCTGCCAGCCCGTGTAATAGGACACGGTGTAAAGATTGCTAACGCGATGGGTCGCGCATGCGCAGCACAGTGTAAAATACCGGGGAATAAAATAGAATTAAGAAAGATGTTATTCTTAAATGTATGTAGGATTTTGAAATTGTTCATTATTTGATATTTGTTGTTGTACACAGAAGTCGGGGATGACATTATGTTTTGAGAAATGTTTTGTCTGCTTCGCTGTCATGCATTGAAGGAGGTTTCAAGGAAGTTCCGCTGAAGGATTTTCATCAAAGCAACAAACAAAGTACCATTACCATTCCCAACTTCGAAAAAATCAACGGTTTGGAGGTATCTGCTATCTGCTGCTGTTCATGCTATGGGTGAAAACTCCGCTGGAGCTACAAGTGGCCGTTCTGGTTTAAGCGGCCGTCCGACGACTGCGAGTAGAAGTGCAGCTGCCACCAGTCGGAGCTCACTGGCGTCGGCAGAGGAGCGCATAGATGCAGAGCTCAAGATCGAGCGCTCGCAGCTGCGTAACGAGAATGAGGCCTTGCGCAGCGAGTTGCAAGAGTTACGGCAGCAACAGCACGCTGAAAGAAAGGTGGCTGACAAGGCCTGCAAAAAGTTAAAAAACCAGGTACAATTTTTGAAAGCACAGCTTACACAGTGCAGGAGTGACTTGGAGGAAGCGCGGAGCGCTGGATCTACAGTGAAGGCCCTGGCGGAGGAGAACTGCGCGTTGCGGCAAAGCTTGGAGGGCCTACGCGAGGCTTTGGTTGTCGCTGGTCAACAGAGTGGCGCCAGCGCTGCGCCAGTGACAAGGGAACGTCTGGACGGAAGATTGAAGTTAAACGGCTTCGCTCCAGACAAGGTTGCCCAGTTTAAGACTCGGTGGCCGCGTACACCAAGTCCTGATTGATGGAGATCCGGCCTGGCACAGGTTAAGTATTTGCGTATTTTCGTTCGTTTGTGCGTTGTATTTTTTTCGCGTACTTTCTTCATTGCGCGTGGGTTGTCACTGCAGCTTTGCAGGGCAGTGAATGAAGGTGAGAGCGAAAAGCGACGCACGGAGGAACAAGTATGGTGAGCAACAGGACGCACGTTCAGGTGTGTTGACTGTTGCATGCCTGCTTTGTCTTCGCCGTGTTTCGCTTTTTCGTCACGGGTTTTTTTTTGGCAACTGCTCTGTGATTCTGTGTGTGTGTGTTTGTGCAGAGATGGAACAAGAGCAACACAAGGCAACACGAAAGGTGAGCACACGCGGACACGTCCTGTTTACAGGTGTGTTGTGTGTTGCATGCCTGCTGTGTGTTCGCTTCTTTTTGCTTCTTTTTCCCGCTCCTCCTGTGTTTGTGTTGCGCCCCTGCATTTGCAGGTGCATCAGCCAGAGATGCAGTATGCAAATGAGTGAATGTGAGATTTTGGTATCTGCTGCGTGTACAGTGAGTGATTTTTTTAGTGTGCGTTGTTTTTGTTTGTGTATATGTATATGCAGGCTTCTCTTCTTTTTCCTCTTGGGTTATTTTTTGACAGTTTTTCTCATTTTGTGGTTTCGGGGTCTTTTGTCGTCTTTTGGTTTACCTTTGCGCTTCTTCTTTTCTTCTTTGCATTTGCTGGAGTGGTTGGCCACCTCCGCTCTTTTGCGCATGGCCACGACCCTCTTTGTCTTTTTTGTATTTGAAGGGTGCTTCCACTTCAGTGTGAGTTTGTCATGTTGTTTCAGGGCTTCATTTTATACTTACCTGTATGGGTGTATTTTGTTTTCTGTTTGCAGCTTTTGGCAGCGAACGCACATTGCGTGCGATGATAAGAGTTACGGTAAACCCCCTACTGTCTAAGGAGCGTAAGGCTCCAAACCCCCAAACCCCAGGGTGCGCGCGTGATGCGCTGTGGTGTGTGAGACACCCCGCCCGCACTGCCTGATGCAGTTAACAATTTTTGTTGTGTGTGATCCACCTAGTTTTTGGGGATGATTGATACAACCCCTGGACACCCCTCCCTGGTATTGTTGTTTTGCCTGGGTGAGCATTCATTTCGGTGGTGTGGCGTGTGTTTCGCCCCGCCCCCTGGCCATGGTGTGGGATGCACAGGGCCTGGTCTTAAGGTAAAGGTTGCCTTGGGTTGGCAGGTAGGAGATGAGCAGCCGCGCCTGACTCACATCTTGCATAGCCCTGCATGAGTTGTGAGTTTTCTTTGTTGTTTGTGTTTCGGTATACTTTTACTTCTTACTTTAATTCTTTTACATTTCGAAACATTTTGTCTGTGTTGGTCTTTCGCTTTTTCTTGCAAGTATGTATGTGCATTTGTGCGTGCGCCAGGTCTGGCAAAGCGTTGGCGTAGGTTTGCTCAGTCCAGCTTGATTAGTTTTTATTATAGATTTTACAAATACAGTTACGCGTTTGACAACAGGATACAATGATAACAATATTTCAGGCTGCGTTTCAGTAGGCTTCGGCTTGTGTTTTTTCACGTAGTGTGCATTAGCATAGTTGTAGTTTGCGTGTGTGTATTTTCCATCCTCTGTGCGTTCATGCAGGTCAGGTCAACAGAAGTGGAATTCAACAGTGGATGGTGGATATGTGCTGACGATCCGACACGCCGTCGTTTTATTTTATATGATATGCATGTAGTGATTCTGTTTTGCCTCTGCAGGCCCAGCAAGTGGCAAAAGGCGAATTTGACATGAGCTGAAGTGGAATTTCAATCAGGTGCAGGTTAATGGAATTTGTAGAGCATACAGGTGTCGTGCTGGACTGCAGAATGACAGGAAAGAAACAAAACACTCCACTTGCTGTGTATGCTGCAGGGCAGGCAGGGATGCATTTTTGTTCATTAGCTAACCTTTTCAGGCAGGCAGAAAATTGTTAAAGATTTTCTGACAGGCCCCTTCTTTTTTTTTTCTAGGGGGCTTTTGGGGCTGCATTGCCTGCTTAGCCATTGCTGCAGGCAGTTTCTGTTTTTAGGCGGGTTCGTATTGTAGGGTTGCAGTGTAGTCCAAGCCCGCAGTTCCAACCCCATCCCCACTCTAACTGGTATGTAGGGCTGCAGTGTACTTCAGTCCTGCGGCACGCCACAGTAAAATGTTTTGGGGTGTGTGTTTGACTTTTTTGTTTGACACCCTGCTCTGGGCTGTCTAGAGCAGCTCAGCCCCCCCCCCCCCCACACTAGTGTAAAGATCTGAGTGTCTATTTTCCTTAGTCAGCCATTTGCTGAGGTAAACCCCAGCAAATAGCTTCGGAAGGGAGTGTAATAGGACACGGTGTAAAGATCGCTAACGCGACGGGTCGCACATGCGCAGCACAGTGTAAGATACCGGGCAAAAAAATAGAATTCAGAAAGATTTTATTCTTAACTGTATGTAGGACTTTGAAATTGTTTATTATTTGATATTTGTTGTTGTACACAGAAGTCGGGGATGACATTATGTTTTGGGAAATGTTTTGTCTGCTTTGCTCTCATGCATTGAAGGAGGTTTCAAGGAAGTTCCGCTGAAGGACTTTCATCAAAGCAACAAACAAAGTACCATTACACCCAGAGGAGGCAGATGAACTCGAACAGATGACTGCCGATGAGATGGCAGTAGATGGCTACTACGTGGTTGCAGGTATTTCTCGCCACGAGTATAGACAGGGCTGGAAATTCCCAACCCTGTGGGATGGCTATGGGCTATCTGAGGCGACCTGGGAACCCATGTCCGCCTTCATACAGCCAGAAGGGGGGTATCAATCCCATCTTTCGCTCTTACCTCGTTGGGAACAACAAGGGACAGCTACTAACACGTGCTGAGACTCTATCCCAGCGTAAAAAGAAAACCTAATCTCCTAGTGCCTATCTATTAAGTGTTTTCTAACCTTCTAGGTCTTCTAACCTCCCATGCGCGGTAAGCACTCTTGTGCAGATATGTCTGCGTAGGTGTGTGAGAGCAGTTGTCAGAGTTGCCCCGCATTGCATCGCAGGACAGAACGGGTAGCCCCCCGTGACAACCACTCGCTGGCCGAAGGCCATCTGTTCTGTTCAGATCACTGCTTTCTGAGCGGTGCACCAGCCCTGGGTGTGCCCTGCAGTCCCATGCCTCGGTTACCAGCGTGAGTCAGGTGGCCGCTTATCAGGTCTGCAGCCACCCAGCGGGTGTGTGCCTTGTTGATCCTGTGTTGCATGCAAACTGCCCTGATGTAATGACCTTGGGGAGCCAACGAAGAGCGGTGGTTTTCTACTGCAGGGGAGAATGACAAGTAAGGTGTTATGAGGCAAGGTGTGTCCAACCTCCTTGGGGACAAGCGTGCCCACAGTTAGGACCCCTGACTGGTCCAGACCCATGGGGTTGCACCCTTCCCCACCGAGATCCCATACCCCTAAGTGTGCTACGTATATCTGTATGTGTCTCACTTCACTCCCCGGCGTGGCTCCCGGAGACCGGGCCTCACTGACGTTGGACCGGAGGTCCTAATCAGGTAGTATTACCACTGCTATGGCGCCCAATTTCTGTGCTGGCGCCTATCCTTTGGAAAGACGGCAAAAGCCTTACCTACTAGAGGGGAGGAGTGGCCAAGTGTGCTAAGGGCATACAAGTCCTCCATTTGTGCTAAGGGCCAAACGCTAACACACTCCCCTGGCCACGAGGAAAAGCAGGCGGGACAGGAGACACCACTACACTACACTCACTAATGCCAGCACCAGCCTTCGAAGGCAGGGGAGAACAACTGCACTCAATCCCTACCAGGCTTGCTGACCCCAACCCCTAGAATCACTACTGTGTGTTCATGACGAAGGAGTCACGGGCCCTATTGGCCCCCCTGGGGAATTGCAAGAGAACACAGCGCTACTAAGCGACTGTGGCCTGACAGGGACCTCACAACACGTTTCCCTGTCAGGGCTTGGAGGAAAGGAGTTCTCCATTTGCGTGCACAGCGTGTATGTTGAAGAGGTCGGACTGTCCTGGCCACTCACTGCTGAGGTACAGTTTGTTGATTGTGTGATCAGTGCCCTTTTCAGCGTGGGCAGAAAAATTCAAGGTTGCCAAAGGCAACTGCAGCTGCACCAATCACCCTGCCCTCTGCCACCTGTAAAGCAAAGGGAGATAAGACCTGGTTAGCGGCTGAGAAACCAAGCGAGCCTCCACGTAGTATACGCTTGTCAGGCTGACCTATAATACGGTGTCCTCTAACCAGGCCCCAAGCAAGCCAGCTTAAGGACTGCGCGTGTTCTCCTATAGAACGTAGGGCGGAGCCCTGGGTAGCCTAAGCAAGAGTTATAACATGTGCACCGCGCGTGGCCTATATCCCTTTAATGCATCGTGTGTATGAAGGCAAGGGAGGCGAATGACCAAACTTTGTCTTCTACTATTTACCATTAACAACCAATCAGTGCGTGACTCAACCGGGGGGTGAGCTCCTGCTGGGCTTACCTACCTCTTCACCCCGCACCATGTGAATGCCGAAGGGAACACAAACGCAAAACGACCCTAAGCGTTTAAACAACCCTACGGCGAGTTATAAACAACCCTAATCGATTAATGCATTGTGTATCATGCATGCCCTTCTGACCTTGTTTTCCTGCAGAAAAAGGAGAGGGAATGGTGCACTGCACAGCGCAAAACAAGCCTAAGCGTTTTAAGCAACACTTTTTTAACGCTACGGCAACACAAACACGAGCGAGAATTTTCTTTTCTGACCTGTGAAGAGAAGAGAAGGGTGGATTGGGGCACAGGGAAAGCGCCACAACGTGTGAATGCCTGGATTAGGCACATGCATCGCAAGCATAGCGCATACACTCACCCTACATGCGCGCTGCGTGCTCCATTTGTTTCGCATACCTTTCATTTCGGTTTTGACCTGTGCAGAGCAAAGGAAGTGAACACCCGAACTCTTAACGAACACAACGGTGACAACCCGAGCGTTTTAACGAAGCAACCACCACGAAAGCAATGCATGTGTGTGACATGAGACTAACATACCTGAGAGGTGGGTGGTCCACCTGCTCTGTGGTGTGGGCTTCTGTTCAAAACAGTTTCCCAAACTTTATAAAAATTTTGATGCAACCGTGCAAAAATTTCTTTTGAAAGTTTTAAAAACTACGGCTCATACATTCTTTTTCCGGAGCTGTTTATGCTTACACAACGCTTCTTTGGAGTCTGCTTCTGTTGCGCTTGTCTGCGACTTTAGACTTTGATCTAAAAATGATGATTTCTAACGTCGTTTTGTCAATTTTTAGCGATTTGACTTCTTAAATCGCTACCCCTTTTGCCAAACCACAGGATTCACTCCCTGTTGGTTCCATTTGCTATTTTTTTCAGCTCCTGGAGTTTCGTGCCCTCCATTGGGAGTATTGGTTCGCCCTGGCCCTTGGTCAAGACAATTACTAAAATGCTGTTTATACAGCGATCGTCGTGCGCATTAGAGCGTTCGACTGTACCCTATTGGGCAAGCATGTGTACTCTAGGGAGGGAGTCCTGGGTTCAGACCCCACTACCCCCAAATTTGTACCAAAGGTTTTCGCCTCACGCTGGCGACTTTTGAGGAATGCCCCATCGAAGGGACATCATACTTGGTACATTACACTGTTTTTCAAGGGTACCTACAGTGTGATAGGCTTCTATGAACTGATCAGAATGTCGTGGACTGGTTGAATGCATTTTCTGAGGTAATGTTGGGGAAGTTTGAGCCTTTTTCCTCGGTCCTAGTAGCTCCATCAACTAGTACTCCAGGGGGGAGTAAGAAAAGGTCACTGCCATGTCCTTCTTGGAGGTCTTGATCAAGGCCAAACCCCCCCGAAAACCTGTTTGTTGATCCTGAGACTTACTTAAGCATTTTTATCTCTCTTTTAAAGCTTAAAATACACCTTCTGAAAGTAACTAGAGTTATAACCCTAGCCCCCCATGAAATTCACCCCTACCACTCAACTGAGCGGATGTATCTTCCTTCATGGAGGTTATACCGAAGAAGAGTAGGCATTTCATGCCTAAGGCCTTGTAGGTTAAGCCTAGTATTCCTCCACCTCCATACCCCTATACTCAACTGATTCTACCACTTTTTGTGGTTCTACGCTTTCACTGTTTCTGAATTCAGTTGCTTGGCCGGGTCCTATTCTGTGTCTGGCCTAACTTATTTGCCCCACATTCCTAACCAACTCCATTTGATCCAAAAGAGTGCACATGAAGTGCTTGATGCTAACTTGGTGGCTAGAGTCAGGCCAGCGCTCACATAGAATCATTTGTTTTTTCCATTTGTGACTGAATCTTTGTACTTATGCCTGCTTTGTCTATCTGCACCCCTTCTGTGATACACTGGATTTCAAACACTATTCATTGATTCGCTCAACATCCTGTTCTTGCTCTACTTGCGGCTTTGCTTCTGTTTTCCAATACCAACACCTGCAGGACTTCATCAAAACTATTAGGGCACTAATGAAGTACATCTATATATATTTATATCAAGGTGTAAAGATATATATATATATATATATATATATCTACATATATCCAAATGTATCTATATATATATATATATATATATATATATATATATCTATAGATATAGTCATAGTCATAGTCATAACCACTTATCATGCCGTCTACTGGAGTTACCGGGCATCTCGCACCGACAGGTGGTTCCTGCCTTGCTCAATCCCGTGGGTCCCAGGGCTGCCTGAGGTGGCCCACAGCATGACGGAGGACCCAGAGGACCGGGGATACCGGCCAACCAGGCTTTGGGGGCACTGGCAACTGGAGAGCATTAGCATTAGCAACGGCGACGGACGCTGGTCCGTTTGTTCGCCGGGGGTAAGGGGCAAGGCATGGCAGAGCAGCAGCACTGCAACAAGCAAGCACAATGCCTAGGGGGGCAGCACTGCAGCAACCAAGAGACAAAGCAGCAAGCACGGGGCACAAGACGAGATTGAAGATGGTGATGCAACCAACGTGCTGGCCCGCATGTCTTGGGGCCTGCTGCAGGCCCAGCGCTGTCCCTACCGTAGTCACCAGGGTATTCAGGGGTCAAGTAATCAAAAACATAGCTGTCCGCAATGGTTGGGGCGAACCACTTCTTGCGGTCAGGGCCATACCACCCAGACAAATCCACCTTGGGGGCGGCCTCCTGCTACGTCCCGGCTGCAAACAAGGCGACTGATGGCGTGGACTGCATGGCAACCTCAAGGGTCAACCTGATCACCGCAAATGGATCAGCAATGTGGGAGGCCCTGTTCTCACCAGGGCCCTGGCCGGTGACGGCAGCCTGCACATAGTAGGCGAACTTGGAGAGCATCGCCAAACGGCCGCTCCTGATCTCTTTCACCTTCAGCTCGGCAGCCACATCAGGGTCCTTGGCCAAACCCAAAGGGTTAAATCACTTGCCGCTAGGGTACACCAAATCAAGGTCCCGTCCACCGAATGGACCACCGATCACAGGGTAAGCCTCGATGGCACCCATCAGGACAAGCTGGCAGGCCAACACGGCAAGGATGGACTAGGCGCGCACCAACGCGGGGGCACCCATGTAGTTCAAGCCATAAGACTCGAAGATCACGACAGCAACCTTGAACCACACTCCTTTGCTGGGACCATTGTCGATAGCAGTGTACTTCTGTAGCAGCTCGCGGGTCAGGCACCAGAGAGTACCCAACATAGCCCAGCGATCGTGCAGCACCTCAGCCTTGCGGAGGGGCTTGATGGCATTGGGGTCTGCTGCAGGCCAAGCGCTGTCCCAACCGCAGCCACCAGGGTACTCACCGGTCAAGTGGTCTCAGACGCTGCTGCCTGCAGTGTTGGGGCTCAACCACTTCTTGCAGTCAGGGCCATACCAGCCAGACAAATCCACCTTGGGGCGGCCTCTTGCTACTTCCCAGCAGCTGCAAACATGGCAACAGATGGCGTGTACAGGGTGGCAATCTCAGAGGTCAACCTGTTCACCGCAAATGGATCAGCAATGTGAAAGGCCCTGTTCTCAACAGTGCCCTGGCCGGTGACGGCAGCCTGCACATAGGAGCCGAACTTGGAGAGCATCGCCAAACAGCCGCTCCTGATCTCCTTCACCTTCAGCTCAGCAGCCACATCAGGGTCGTCGGCCAAACCCAGAGGGTTAAATCACTTGCCGCTAGGGTATACCAGATCAAGGTCTCGTCCACCGAATGGACCATCGATCACACGGTAAGCCTCGATGGCACCCATGGGGATAAGCTGGCAGGCCAACACGGCAAGGATGAACTAGGCGCGGACCAACGCGGAGGCAGCCATGTAGTTCAAGCCATAAGACTCGAAGATCACGGCACCAGCCTTGAACCACACACCTTTGCTGGCACCATTGTCGATAGCAGTGTACTTCTGTAGCAGCTCGCGGGTCAGGCACCAGAGAGTACCCAACATAGCCCAGCGATTGTGCAGCACCTCAGTCTTGCGGAGGCGCTTGATGGCATTGGGGTCTACTGCAGGCTTAGCGCTGTCCAAACCGCAGCCACCAGGGTACTCACCGGTCAAGTGGTCTGGGACGAGGCTGCTTGCAGTGTTAGGGCCCAACCACTTCCTGCAGTCAGGGCCATACCAGCCAGACAAATCCACATTTGGGGCGGCCTTCTGCTACTTCCCAGCCGCGAACATTGCAACTGATGGCGTGTACTGGGTCGCAATCTCAAAGGTCAACCTGTTCACCTCAAATGGATCAGCAATGTTGGAGGCCCTGTTCTCAACAGGGCCCTGGCCGGTGACGGCAGCCTGCACATAGTAGCCGAACTTCGAGAGCATCGCCAAACGGCCGCTCCTGATCTCCTTCACCTTCAGCTCGGCAGCCACATCAGGGTCGTCGGCCAAACCCAGAGGGTTAAATGACTTGCCACTAGGGTACACCAGATCAAGGTCTCGTCCACCGAATGGACCACCGACCACACGTTAAGCCTCGATGGCACCCATCAGGACAAGCTGGCAGGCCAACAGGGCTGGGATGGACTGGGCGCGCACCAACACGGGGGGACCCATGTAGTTCAAGCCATAAAACTCGAAGACCATGGCACCAGCCTTGAACCACACACCTTTACGTGCACCATTGTCGATAGCAGTGTACTTCTGCAGCAGCTCAAGGGTCAGGCACCAGATTATGCCTAGCGGCCGTGCAGGAACTCAGGCCAGTTTATTACTACAGGCACTACGCGTGACACTATACGAGGTACACCCTGCCCTGCCCCACTCGTCACCCCTGCACCTGGCCGTGCGGCGTCCTACGTCCCGGCACTCTATCCCCTCCCCACCGTCCTTCTCCTGCCCCCTCTGTCTGTGCACGCACTGTGCGTGCAATGTGCGTTGCAAACCCGTCCCTTCGCCCCTCTCTCTCCCTCACCGCGCCCGTTGTTTGGGCACCTGTGTTGTTATTGCCTCCACCTTCTCCTGCCTTCTGGTTGCCCTGCTTCTGCCCCCTCCGGTGGTTCTCGCGCATTACGCGAAGCACTATGCATGACAAGTTGCGAAGCACGTCGCACGACACGCACCTTGGCCACCTGTTAAACACCTTGAAAGCCTAGAACCACGCAGACGCTGCGAATTGCACACCAGCGTACTTGGCCAGCAGCTCTGGGGTCAAGCAGCCCATAGTGCCCTACATAGCCCAACGAGCGTGGATCTACTCGGCCTCACGGTATGCGGCGAAGGTGGTTGGGTCTGCGGCCAAACCGGCGGCGTCCCAACCAAAGTCACCAGGGTACTCACCAGTAAGGTAGTCAGGATTGGAGCACCAGCCTTGAACCACACAATTTTGCTGGCTCCATTGCCGATGGCACTGTACTTCTGCAGCAGCTCGGAGGTCTGGCACCAGTGTGTACCCAACATAGCCCAGCGGCCGTGCAGCACCTCAGGCCAGTTCATTACTACAGGCACTACACGTGACACCATACGCGGCACACCCTGCCCTGCCCAACCCTTCACCCCTGCACCCGGCCGTGCGGCGTCCTACCTCCTGGCGCTCTGTCCCCGCCCCTCCGCCCTTCCCACGCCTCCTCTGTCTGCGCACGTACTGTGCAAGCAATGTGCGTAGCTAAACTCGTCCCCTCGCCCCTCCCTCTCCCTTCCCGCGCCCGTTGTTTGGGCACCTATGCTGCTTTTGCCCTCACCTTCTCCTGCCTTCTGGTTGCCCTCCTTCTGCCCCCTCCGGTGGTTCTCGCGCACTATGCGAAGCACGATGCATGACAGGTTGCGAAGCACGTCAGACGACACGCACCTTGGCCACCTGTTAAACACTGTTAAGCACTCAGAAGGCCTGGAACCACGCAGACGCATCAAAATGCACACCTGCGTACTTGGCCAACAAGTCAGGGGTCAAGCAGCCCAAAGTGCCAAAATATAGCCCAACATGCGTGGATAAACTCGGCTTCACGATATGCGGCAAAGTCCCAACCGTTGTCACCAGGGTACTCACCAGTGAGGTGGTCAGGGATGGAGGCATCAGAGATTGGGCCCTACCACTTGTTGCGCTCCGGGCCATACCAGGCAGCAGTGGCGTACATGGCCACAGGAGTAGGAGCCAACAGGGTTACATTGGCGCTAGTCATACCTTTTACGGCAAATGAATCGGCAATGTGGGAGGCCCAGCTATCAACAGGACCCTCACCAGTCGCGATGGCCTGCATGTGGTAGCCGAACACAGAGAATACAGCCAAACGGCCGTTCTTGATCTCCTTCAACTTCAGCTCAGCGAAAGTGTCAGGGTCGTCAGCCAAAACCAGAAGGTCGAAGGCTTCACCAGGGTGGAGCAGATACAGATCCACACGCAGAGGACCACCCTTTAGACGGTGGGCCTCAAAGGCACCCATCAGGACAAACTGGCGGGCCGCGATAGCAAGGATGGACTGGGCGTGCACCAGGTTGGAGCTGCCAAGGTAGCCCAGACCGCCTCCAGGGAAGATATGAGCACCAGCCTTGAACCACACAGGCCCATCAATCTGCACACCAGCGTACTTGGCCAACAACTCAGGGGTCAAGCAGCCCAAAGTGCCCAACATAGCCCAACGAGTGTGGGTCAACTCGGCCTCATGGTACGCGGCGGCGAAGGATCAGTAGCCAAACCGGCAGCGTCTCAACCGTAGTCACCAGGGTACTCACCAGTGAGGTAGTCAGGGGAGGGGGCATCAGAAAATGGGCCCAACGACTTGTTGCGCTCAGGGCCATACCAGGCAGCGGTGGAGAACGTTGCCACAGGGAAAGGAGCGAGCAGGGTAACATTGGCGCTGGCCATACCTTTCACGGCGAATTGGTCGGCGATGTGGGGGGCCCAGCTCTCAACAGGACCTTCTCCAGTCGCGATGGCCTGCACGTAGTAGCCAAATATAAAGAACACAGCCAAATGAGCGGTCTGGATCTCCTTCACCTTCTGCTCAGCGAAAGTGTCAGGGCCGTCAGTCAAAACCAGAGGGTCGAAGGCCTCACCAGGGTAAAGCAGATGCAGATTCTCGTGCAGCGGTCAACCCTGCACACAATAGGCCTGCCAGCAAGGATGGAGTTGGCGTGCACCAGGCTTGAGCTGCCAAGGTAGTCCAGACCGCTCTCAGGGAGGATATGAGCACCAGCCTTGAACCACACAGGCTCATCGATCTGCACACCAGCGTACTTGGCCAACAACTCAGGGGTCAAGCAGCCCATAGTGCCCAACAAAGCCCAATGAGCGTGGGTCAACTTGGCCTCATGGTACGCGGTGGCGGAGGTGGTAAGGTCAGCAGCCAAACCGGCGGCGTCCAAACTGTAGTCACCGGGGTACTCACCAGTGAGGTAGTCAGGGGAGGAGGCATCACAAAATGGGCCCAACCACTTGTTGCGCTCCGAGCCATACCAGGCAGTGGTGGCGTACATGGCCACAGGGGTAGGAGCGAACAGGGTTACATTGGCGCTAGTCATACCTTTTACGGCAAATGGGTGGGCGATGTGGGGGATCCAGCTCTCAACAGGACCATCTCCTGTCGCGATGGCCTGCACGTAGTAGCCAAACACAGAGAATATAACCAAGCAGCCGTTCTTGATCTTCTTCACCTTCAGCTCAGCAAAAGTGTCAGGATCGTCAGCCATAACCAGAGCGTCGAAGGCTTCACCAGGGTGGAGGAGATACTGACGTGCAAGATGCACAACACTACGCGAGGACACTATGCACAACACTTTACGAGGCATACTCTGCCCTGCCCCATCCTTCACCTTTCTATCTCTGTGCCCGGCTGCTCGGGGTCCTGCCTCCTGGCGCCCTGACTCCACCCTCCCGTCCTCCTCCTGCCCCCTCTGTCCATGCACGCACTGGTACACGCGCACCATGCAAGCACTTTGCACAACAATTTGCAGGCATTGTACACAACATGCACCTTGCCCGTTTCACTTTTCGGGCCATCTCTTGTATTACTCATGACATTGTACTGCTTGATATACTGCTCCCCGCCCTACGTGCTCATTTGGATCAGGTACTTCACACAGTGGTTCTACCCGGTTTCACCCGGTTGAACTCGGAAGGGGCGCGGTTGAACCGCTGAACCGCGGTTGAACCGCGGTTGAACCACCGCCAGCGCTGGCGGCGGCGGCTGCGCCAGCGGCGCGCGCTTTTCTGAACAAAAAATTTGCATAAACACCTGAAACTGACGCGTGACAAACCTTTTTTCAAAAATGTCCCACCACTGGCTGCAAGTGGTGAACGACCACTACAGCGGGTGGGGGGACCAACAGCTGGTGGACGACTTGTTCACCTTTTTTTGCACAAACGGCACGACAAGACGCCTATGGAAACAACTTGCTGACCGAATTGGTAACACACAGAGGGCTTCCAAACAGACAAAAAGGGCCCGCAGGAGGGATATATATATATATATATATATATGTCCAAAAACCTGGGGGGGGGGTCATTGGCCCTTTTCGGTGGTTCTGATGGTTTCAGGTCCGGGGGCGCAAAAATATCGTTCGATAGGGGGGGACTACGTGCACATTTTTCCGAAGGCCCTTGGAGATGGATTCAATTTGGTGATGGTTTCAGGTTTCGATTAATCGGTATGTCAGAGAAATGAGTCCGAGACCGTGTTTACTACGTGATTTTGGCCTCTGGTACCTGCGCTGCGCTGCACTGTTTTGTCGTGCACCCTGCCCCATGTTGCCTTTTTGCCCCTCCCCATTTCCTTTGCACGTTTTGTTTTCAATTGACCAGCACAATGTCAAAACGCACAGCCACAGGCCCCTCCACCAATCTCAAACCCGAACAGGTGGCAATGGGGGTCAACATTCGGACCATCAGCGAGTCCATGTCAGTGGCTGACATTGCCGACGACTTCGACTCCCTCAAGCCGGATTTTTTTAGCCCTCTCCTCTCCCGGCATCCCCCATTTGGATTCCAGGCTTTGAGGGCCCCAGAGGTTGTGTTTCTGGAAATTGCAAGGAGCAACCCAGAGCTGGCAGTGGGGTATTTTACAGGCCTGGAAGCAAACCCTGGCCGGAACAAGGACTCCCTGGAACGTCAGCTCTGCAGCAGAATGACCGAATTTCTGGCTGACCTCAACAAGGAACGACACCCTGATGTGACCACCTTGAAATTGAACCTTCTTGCGTCAGTGTTGGACACGGATGCGACGCGGAACCAAAGTAACCGAGCAGGAAATTGTCCTGGGGGACGGGGAGCAATCACATTGGCAGCCATTGAGAACCATCTGGGGGTCTCAGAAAAATTCCTGTATGCAGTATTTCTTTTTGCATACTGTGGACAGTCGTTTGGATGCATGCAAAAATGCCCAAATTTCTGGATCTTGGGATTCTTGTAAAGTTTGCGAAATTGCATCCAATGCATCCTAAGACTCCGAATGTGCTTTCCAAGCATTGAATTTTTCGGACATGTCGGACGATTCGTGTTTTGCATAAAGCTGCTACCACCGTCCACATGCGCTGTCTGCTCGTACTGGCCTCCGGAGCGGAACTCTTGATGGTTCCGGCCATTTTTCTCACAAATATGGTCACCTATACTCACCTCCTTCCCAACATCACCGAAGAGCCCTCTTCAAGGCCATTTCCAAAAGGTATAATATACCCCCCCCTACAACACGCGTAGGAACGGGAAAAAAGCAAACACTGGGAAACAGTCCATCAAAATCATCAATGACCCCCCCACAGGTTTTCGGACATATAAATTACTACACCCCTCTCCCCTTAGACATAGCTAACAAGCAAACAAGCAACAAGCGACATACATATATATATATATATATATATATATGTATATATATATATATATGGCGTATCTTAAGCAGTGTACCTACGAAGGTGCGAGGTAGAAGGTGGGGTTGGGGAGGGGTGTAGGGACCCTCCGCCCTAGTTTCGGGTCCGAAAACACCAGACACCGTGATGTGGAAGTGAATTGAATTTTTATAAGGGGGTATTTGCCCCCACATAGGGATCACAAGGGCTAAAAGTAGGGTATGACATCACTATATATATATATATTTATGTTCATATATATATATATATATATGTATATATATATATATATATATATATCTATATTTCGCCACGGGGATCTTGTTGGACCCACCGTTGGCCCCCGCCGTGCGCGAGCCGGGCTGCCCTCCGGCTCCACCAAGTGACCACTGGTATGGGTGTCTAGGCGTCTCGTTGGGCGAGTCAGGGACTCAGAAACCAAAAGAAAGGGGGGTTGCGGGTGGACCGGGTGCCCTCGGAATTTGCATATGAGCCACGTAACCTAAGATACAGCCCGTGCTTGGTTTTGGGGTGTTGGTGCTCATTGCGCAGATTTTGGGGCTTTTTGGCACCCTTTTGGGCGGTTTCTCGGATATATTGTGGGGTTGGAGGGGACGAGAGGGCTCTTTGACATGGTGTAGTCAAGGGCCACGTGGGCTGTAGCCACCGTATCCTTTCCTTTGGGCATTTCGCGAGGGTCACTTGGTGGAGCCGGAGGGCAGCCCGGCCCGCGCACAGTGGGGGCGTACAGTGGGTCCACCAAGGTCCCCAGGGCGAAAAAAAGCATTTTTTTCAAAATCTTTCCTAGACCACTTGCGATGCTCAAACAAGTGTTATTAGCGCATTTTGGGCCCATGGTGGCGCGTTCTGCCCTGCAATATCCCAAGAGGCCTTGAAATTGGGCCGTTTCAAGACCAAAAATGAGTTACAAATGGGACAAGAACCCGGTTTTCCAAAAGTGATTCTGGACCATTTGGGATGGTGAAACAAGTGTTTCGAGCCCTTTTTTACCCTGTTTTGATAGAGTCTAGCCCCTTCGACCACATGTATGCACCAAGCCGTTCCTTTTGCACGGACCTTAGACCCGTTTGGTGGAGCCACCTACCGTTGAGGAGATGGGTGTAGATTGGAGGATATATATATATATATATATATATATAGATATATATATATATATATATATATATATATATATATATGTATATATATATATATATATATATATATATATATATATATATATATATATATATATATATATATATATATACATGGTGAAGTCAAGACCCACCTGGGCTGTAGCCACTGTTTCCTTTCGTTCGGGCGTTTCTCGAGGGTTTTGGGGGCTATTTTGGGTGAAAAATGCGCAGTTTTCAGAGGGCACCTCCCCACGCGGCTACCAGCCATTTTCTGGCTCAAAGCGTGGGTTCGGCAACGTAACCACCTACGCTCTGGGATGGCTAACGTAGAGTCAAGCCCGAGGCGATGGGAACGGGCCATAGGTAAAACAAAATGGTGACGTGCTTGTTGTTGTTGTTGCTTGTTGCTTTTTGTTGTTGTCTGTTAGCTAAGTATAAGGGGAGCGGGGTGTAGTACCATACATATATACCTATGTGTGTGTGTGTGTGTAGTGCGCAAAAGCAGGTTCAAGCGATTCTTTCTGAAATTTCAGCCAACAGTTCCCAAACTGCTTGCACACCATTTCACCAACAAATGAGTGAAAGTTCAGCTCGCTTTCCTTGAGAAACATCTGCCAACGGTTGTCCTGCTTGCCCACTGTGATTTTCCGGCACGTCTGGAGTTGTTTTCCAAGGATGGCATTAGTGAACAGGCCTATGCCAAGACCAAGGTTCTTTTTTTTTCTTCTTCTTGGAAGTACAAGTCCACAGTGCACAGGCGTTGTCCAAATCAGGAGATTGAGCCCATTATACATTGGTAGCCAAACCCATGCACTCAGGGGGGCCAGAGGTGGACGCCATGCGTCGTGCGTTGGATGGAAAGGGAGATAAAGTTTTACATGTGCACTAACGCGCGCATGATCGCCATCTAGCCGCCTCCCGGAGGGGGCGGGCATCACTGATGGGCATGCTCGCATTGCTGATTGACGTGCCGTTATCAGCCATAGGAGGAGGGAGCGGGAAGGGCGATTAATCCACATCTTTTGGGTGTATGACGGGGTAGAAGGCCAGAGGAAGGGCCGACCCAGCCTGTGGTCGGTTAAAAAATGGGAAAAGAAACTCGGCCACGTAGTTGGCATGGAGCACTGGGGCAGACTAACACAAAACAAACAGTGGGGTAAAATTCACTGGGATCAACATCCGCGGGGAGGGTATTGGCGTGGTACACACTGGTGAGGGCCGCCGACGAGGGGGGGGGGGTGCAGTCCATCAGGTGTAATGTGTAGCAGCAACACAGGGCAGAGTAAATGCTGGGTATAAAGCTGGACGGTGTCCTGAGGGTAGTGTGTGCCTGGCATGTCATATGTAAAGGGCCCTGATGGCGAGGAACCAGTTACATTAGGGACTCAAGGTCGAGATTTCGTTGGAAGGGTCCAGCTCTGACGATCTGTGAGGAGGCAAGTACACAGGATAGCAGTGCAGGGACATGGGGGCACGCAGGGGGCAGGGTGGGGCAGAGCAGGAGGCGTTTGCTTCTGTTGGGCGTGCGGGGGGGGGGGGGGGGGCTAGACAGGGCGCGCTGAAGTTCTCCAGTCGTCCGGTTCGAATGGATTGGGCTTTGTAGAGCAACGCGGGACGCAGTCAGCCAAGATGTCGGTGACTGCATCTACGACTTGCTTCTGGTACTGACCTACAAATTTTCTGGCAGCCCTGGAGCCTACTAGTGAGTCAAAGAGTACCTTGCACAGTGTCCGTGGAACGGCCAGGCGCCCAGCAATGCGTAGGTCACAACGGAGGGCATGGGAGCGCCAGCGTGAGACCACGGCCGGGTCCGGCCAGGAGTGTAACCAAGCGCGCACTAGGGGGTGGGAGGGGTCGCAGTGCGCCAACACATCGTGTACACTGAGGTTGTTGCACGTGTGGCACAGCAGGCAGATGTGAGGGGGGGGGTCGTCACGCCAGAATGTTGCGTAGGGGCTGTAGCCGTGCCGGGACTGCAGGTCAAGGAGCCACTAATGCCAGGCCAATCGGCGGTACTTCATGGGACACCAAGAGACTGGCTGGATATGTTCGTGAAAGTGTTGGGGTACCAGGTCGTGTGTCCATACCTTGTGAGGGGGCAGCATTCGCTCTGCATGCCTGATGACGTCCCAGGGGGTTTGTTTTGCCTCTGGAGGGGGGGGGGGGGGCAGCATTGCACCATACTTGGCATGCTCATCAGAGCATTCCTGATTGACGTGTCCAGTATGACCCTCGATTCATTCAACAGGCTGGTTCTTGCAGAGGAGGGATTCTCTGGCCTGGAGTACCCATCTGGCGTGCCGGATCGGTCTCCGAGTGCCAGTGGTGGAAGTGATACCTCCTTTGCAGTCGACTCGCAGTGGGGTGTGGGGGGGGGAAAAGTGGGATCCTAGCAGGAGTCCTATCACCTCAGCTTTATATGAATTCGGGCTCCCTGGGACTTGGCACATCACTATGCGCCCATCGTGAAGCACTGCAGAGGCGCCAGAGGCAGGGGGCGAGCCGAGACGACTGCCATCGGTGTAAGTACAGTCAGGTTGGGTTCCGGTACCGGGGATGATGTATGCAGTGAGTCCTGCCACGGACGTCACTTCAACAGCGTTTCTCAGGAGGTCCCGGGCCTTCCAAGTGACAGGTAGAGGGAGCATGGTAGACGTCGTGGGGGGGCCTAACAACTCAAGAGCTCGGGTGTACATACTATAGGGGGACATTGGCCGTTTCGTGTGTGTGCGCAGGCTGGATAGCCGGGGGTTGCGGTGTAGCGAGTCAAGGACGCGTGTGGGCTGGAGCACGGCTAGACTACGGAGTCCTAGACCATGGGAGCGGTGGGTATAGAGAGTTTTCTTGGCGCCCCAGGGATGGTATACCAGCAACTCAAAGGATGAAACGCTCAATTGCATTGGAGAGCTCAGAAAGCTGTACACTGTCGAGTGGGAATCACTCGGAACGGTACAGTACCCTGGGGATGATCACTGTGTCAGCTAACAGGACACGATCCAGGGTCTGGATCGGGTGTGAGTTTAAATCAGCGAGCTGGCCGAGGAGTTCGTCAGCAATGATCCGAAACCCGCAGCGTAAATCAAAGTGAGCTGGGAGGGGGTGCCCGAGGTCGAGGAGGTAGGATACCTGTTTCAGGGGTTGCTCGGACGTGTCAGCCGACTCAGGTAGGGAGGGGCAAGAGATCGGTAACGAAAACTCTGAACTCGCCTGTAGAATCGCGGGTGGATGTCGATACTTTGGCAGGGAGGGTGACAGGGGTTGGGGGTTGCAGAGAGGGAGCGCCTCACTCTTCACCACGTTCAACTGGCACCCGATGAGGTTTAGAGCCCTTTGGACGATCTCTGCTGTGCGTGGTCCCTGGGAGGGCGGCACAGGGGTGGAGACGTCGTCAACATAGGCCGAAAAGACAAGTCCCTGGGACTGCATGTACAGGAGTGGGATCTCAAACACGAGAACAAACAGGAAGCATGAGAGGGGGCACCCCTGCTTTACTCCATGTGTCGCCCAGAAGATTTCAGCTGGGGAGCCCCGGATGAAAGTGGACCGATTCCCAAGCACCGTGGTGATTATGCGCAGTAGCTTGGCAGGGGTCCCCATTCGCTCGAGGACTTCCCGGATGAGTATCTTAGGCGGACTGTCAAACGCGTGGTACATGTCGAAAGCATAAATGGACTCCCATGGGGTGTCTGTGTCGATGTCATTCAGAAAGGCTTGAGTGGCATGAGAAGTAGACATCCCCTGACGCCCCCCAAAAATTGTCGTGAGTGGAGAAGGGGTGACAGGAGTGGGTACAGCTTTTTATAGCACCATCTCATGAGCAGGCGATAGATGCAGTTGCTCATGGCGATGAGACGCCAGCGGTCAGGGTCTTGCCAGGATCCCTTTCCTTTAAATATGCAGAAGGTCTCGGAGGTTAGCCAGGACTGGGGAGCGGAGCCTTGGTCGTAACACAGGACTAGGCACTGGTGCACGAGTGAAAACACGTGATCTGGTAGGAACCCGAGCAGGTAGGGTGGGACTCCATCGGGGCCTGGGGACTTCTTGCGGGCGGCAGGTGCCAGCTCGCAAAGTTCTGCGACGGTGGGGGGGGGTACATCATCTAGCTCTGGGTGTCGGGGGATGAGATCAGCAGCAGAAGCACTCCAAGGGGAGTTACGCTGTAGAATTCTCTGGATCCTGCGGTTGGGGACTGGGAGGGTGGAGGGGGCGGGGGGGGGTAATGAGGGTGTGCTTGACCCGTCGGAAAAATGTTTTTGACCTTCTTTTTGCTTGAAGGGCCAATTCCTTTACAACCTGGCTCCAGTCAGACGCGTCGGTAGATGGGGTGGCAAGGGGAGTCTTGGCAGAGTTGACCTGTCGCATGGCATCCAGCATGCGGTGACACAGTTTGTTGTAAGTGAGCTGGACGTCGGTGTAACATTCGGGCGCGGGGACACCTTCGGAGGAGGAGGCATTTTTAGTACGATAGAGTTGCAACTCCCGACGGTTCCAGAGCGCGCACCGCGGTTCAGGGAGGTGGGGGGCTGTCCAGAGTATGGTTCTAATCACTATTGGGTCGTGATCGGACGCTCCATGTACCGACTTGAAGTCGATGACTTCGGCGGATGAAGTGTTGAAGATACCGTGGAACAGGCGGCTACCATACGCACGATCTATGTAGCTCTTAGTTTCGGCGAAACGCCGAACTCGGGTGTATGGCACCGACGTTGTGTGTGGCAGCAGGAGGTCGGTCAGTACTCCAGACTTCTCCTTGGCTATCAGCCAGGGCCACAGATTGGTAGTGAGGGTGGTGGCATGAGAGGAGTGTGTGGTGCCGTTGAAATCTCCCAGCAAGATTATGTTCTCATTGAGGAGTGAATCGATGATGGGCTCGCAGGGGCGTTTGTCCCCAATTTTGTGTGGCCCATAAAACGACGCGATGCGTACAGGGGGCATGAGGGGGTTGGGGTGCAGGTGCAGTTGGGTGGATACGAGTATGCCAGGTATGTGTACTTTGAGAGGGGGGGGCTCGGGGGATATGGATGTGTGTACCAGGATGACCAGGTCATTTTTGGAGGTCGGGGAGTTGTATAGCAGATGGTAGTTCCAGTGGAGTGCCACTCGTTCATAGTCTTTGGAGTGGTGCGCGGATGTCGGTTTGAGATCTTGTAGGCATAGTGTGTGTGGTAGAGTGGGAAATCCAGAGAGGAGGTGGCACAGCCTATTTGGCGTGATTTCAGGGCCGCCAACGTTGAGGGAGGCATGTGACAGCGAGTCGCCTGTGGGGGAAACGGAAAACTGCTGGGGGCCACTTGCTTGGGCACGTGGGCAAGGGTTGTTACCTTCAGGGGTAGCACTATCAGCACGTGGTGTACGATTCGCTGTGTGTGAATCCATCGCAGTGGTCTGAGCTGCAGCCTCGCTACACAGATGCGTTGCGGGTGGTGAGGTGAGGGGGGGGCCGGCCAGTGACGGATTGATTGCATGCAGGGGCATGGGCTGCAATGACAGTAAACACCAAAACGAGTGGAGGACCATAACACAGTGCAAATTCGCAATCGCACAGTAGCGTTTATGAAGACCAAGGAGGGAGAGCAGGCAGGCACTTGCAAACGCCATCGAGCATCGGTCTGGATTGTCAAAGAGCGATGCGCGCTGTGCCATGCAAGAGGCGGCCCATCTGGTTTGATGACGGGAGATTTCATGCCCAGCGGCGGGGCCGTCCACAGTATTTCGTGGCGTCAGTTCTCTGGACACTGAGGTTGCATATATGGGGGGGCGGGTGGCGGCGCAAAAGCGAAGCGCCAGGATATGGGCAGCATGTAACAGGGTAGCAATGACTCTGTGAGCAGTGGCCGTAACAGTATGTACTCCGACGCAAACGTGTCTAGTGAGGATACAGAGTGCAACTAGATGAGGGTAGTCCCAATCACCAAGGCGCAGCTGGCGCAGCATACGTAGAAGACCATGGTCGGAGGAGACACGCTGGCGTGTGTTGTCGAGCAGGGCGTGCAGAGGTACTGGTAGAAGATAGCCATTCAACGGGCGTGAGGCATCATCGCGAGCATCTGCGGACAGTGGTGGAAGTAGAGTAGAGAGATCAGTGGGCTTGGTGGAGAGGTTGGAGAAAGGAGCGGTCAATGCGTGCGGTGTCGGAGCCTGGGCTGACGGGGGCAGAAGCCTCTGGAAGAACTGATGCCACTGCACACCTAGGATTTCCTCGGGTCCAAAAATCCCAAAACCAGCTAAACTCAGAAATACTACTTTTTTTGTCAAATTATACCATAAAGAGCATATTTTCCGGAGTTAGGCCCCCCCCCCCCACCCTCCAAGTTGGAAATTTCCCAGCCCCTAGATCGACAATGCAGGCTTGATTCCATCTAAAATCGGCCGTATCCGAGAAAAATTGACATTCACCACCTAGTTGCGAATAGCAGCTTTTGTATAGCTCAAACCATACATGTTTGTTTTTGGCAAGAAATACGGTTTTTTGTTGATGGCGCCTCCAAACACTCGATACATTGCCCCAAAACCCTGCGAAACACGTTTTCCTGAGTCCACCACACTGAAAATAGGGTATGGGGCATTACAACTGACCACTCATGCCCCAGAAAAGCTGTTTTAGGCAAAAAAATTGGGATTTTTTGGGCAAAAAAGCGGTTTTTTGGTGATGGTGGCTCCGGAACCCTTGGTCATTTGCTGCAAAACACTGCAAAACACGCTTCTTTCCAGTCCAGCATCCTCAAAATAGGGTATGGGGCCCTACTTGTGACCACTCAGGCCCCAAAAACACTGTTTTAGGCCAAAAAAAAGGCTTTTTTTGGCCATTTTTGGCCAAAAAAAGCGTTTTTTTGGTGATGGCGGCCCTTAAACCCTTGAAGGTCTGCTCCAAAACCTTGCAAAACACTCGTTGGTCTTGCGTGTTGAAGTCAGGAACACTGAAAGGCGCCAGTGGCGCTGTGTTGCCGGCTACAGCCAGGTTGACCTCGTCAAGTGCTGGTGCAGGTAGGTCGGAGAGGGCAACCGTACGCAAACACTGATCAAGGCTTTCTAAGGTGTCGTTGTCCGGGCTGCCCGAAGTGAAGTAGACAGGGCCAGGGAGGGTGGCTCCGTAGGAGGCGCGGGCGGATGAAACGGCCTGATATTTAGTCAGCAGGATGCCCGACTGTTTGAGAAAAGGTGGCTTTGTACAGGCCGAAAAGTGGCGGCGGAACGGAGGATCTCAGTGACGGCATATGTCGGGGGGAACCGTATGAGTGTATAAGGGGGCGCAACAGTGCGGGTAACATCTTTGCCGTGAGTCGCTGCTGTGTGTTGGCGCATACTACAATCATCTCGCCGAGGTCCTTTATTTCCTGCACTGCAGGCTGGATGAGGACCTGGTCGGGCACCACGGCAAAGACGTCATACTTGTTGAGGACTATGACAAACACAAATGTTTTCCGGAGCCATGAATTCATTTCAATCGCATCTCGAATTTCAGGGGAGGGCATTTTCTTCCTCTTGGGTCCCCCTTTTTTGGAAACGTAGCTGGTGTGTGATAACCAGCGCGTTGTCTTTGACTGATTCATGCAAAAGCCCCAAGGAAACTTGCATTTCTGCCAAAGCGTCCTGTTCTTCGTAAAAGCGAGACAGAACATCCATGGGGACGTGGAAATCAGAAAGCTTAAACCCGTAGGGGCAGGAGTTCACCGGGATAGGCCAAAACTCTTTTGTGATCCTGGGTGCAAGGATGTCCCGTAGCACGGTTGATGTGTCATCGGGGCTGAGGCCGTTTAGCATGAGCATGAGGGGAAGGGTCCCGGTGATGTCCCATGTCACCTCAGACCCCTCGTAATCGAGGACCACTTTTGAAGGCACGTCAATGCGCAGCTGAATCAGTGTGGCTTTTGGGTGGTAGATGGAGTCTGACACTGCTTCATTAGGGGCTACCCGCGGGAAAAACCCGACGGTGCGCGCCACATTTTGTTTTGGTAGAGGGGATGATGTGAGGTGCATTATGATGAGAGGGTCGTCTAGAGGGCTGGTATTTTCTACAATGAGGTTGGTATTGGCATCTCTCACCGCCAAATGGAGTATGGGACACACAACGGATAGGTATAGGAACGAGAGCGTAGGTATGAGGTCTATCCTTCGGTCCAGCAACGTGGCAAAACTGCTGTCGGCGACGTTGCACCTAGAGACGTAAGCTAGCCATATGTGTGTGGTCTTTCCATTTTTTTTAGAGAAGCGAAGCAGGGATACTAGTTGTTTAACTATTGTTTTGTCGGAGTAAAATGGGGGCTCATCGTCGAACGGAGAAAAGGAATGGAGCATAACGAAAACAGTAAGCCCCGCTAGTTTATTCCATTCCATGGATGGAAGGTCTGCAATGGAAAATGACCGTAAAAAACCATTATAAGGCCGTCCGTCGCCATAGACTAACACTTGTGGTGCCGGACTCAGGGAGGCAAGGAGGATTGGAGGCGGTAGTGGGGGGGCATCATGATATACTAGTGGGGATGAGGACAAAATGTCCACTTTTGCGAAACGTGACTGCCCGCGGACCGGGATTTTACCGGCTTGGACGTCCTTACTTAAGTCTCGTGTCTCCGGAAAGCCTGTAGGGAGGGTGCCGTCGGGCCGGAAAATCGGGTTTGTGATGACTTGGACTGGGTCCGTCGGCAAAAGGAGCGGTGCACGAGGTGCAATGTTGGTTAGCGCATCTAATTCGGGGGGCCGGTGGGCATGAAGCATGGGCGCTTCAGATGGTGTAACAAAACCATTGCGGAGAACCTGTTTGGATGTATCCACACTCGCATCGTCGGCTCCGGTGAGATCATGGGCTTGTGGGCCATCATGTGGACCTACGGGCAAAGAGAAAGGTGTAAGCGGGACGGTCAACGCGGATAGTTCGGTATGGGCGTCCATTGCCGCATCGCCGAGTGGGTTCGGGCTCTCATTATCCTCTTCTGAAGTGGTATGGGGTGCTTCACCCATACCCGCTGCACAGCCTGTGGCGCTCTTCGCCAGGCTGGATCAGGAATTTTCCTGTTGATGTTACGGCATCCTGATTTCTGTGGGATTTCTGTAAAATACCCCAGAAATCGTCTTTTTTCGTCATTTTTGGGCTGGCGACAACAGTCGTCGCCTGCGCGACGCAGCCCCAGATCGAGGATTTATTTCTCGATTTCCAAAGATTTTAGGCAATTTTCTTATTGTTTTATCGTTTTTAGAAATAAAAGAATATAGCGTGACCTTTTTCGCGGCGTTCCGCGAAGGTCAATTTTTGCGAAAAAAGGCACGTTCACGCATTTTTCAAAAAATCCTGAGGCGATCCCAGGAATCGCCCAGGCGCCCATGGTGTGGCCCAACAGTGGGCCTTCTCATATATGGTTTGAATAGGCACAGAGACGCGTCGTGTCGGCTACGCGACGCGTTGGGGTGAGACACGCGAAATGAGTGTTTTTGACTCAAGAACCGATTTATTTCATTGTTCTCCGCCCAAGAACCACTGTTTGGCCCAGTTTGGGCAGGATCTCAGTGGAGATCCTGATGGCGACGCCTCGTAGCGGTCAGATTTTCTGATGGCGGCGACGCCGTCGCCTTCATTTCGTCTTCTTTTTTATGCCATTTTATAGTATAGAGTTGTTACATGTACATATTACTTGTCTACATGTTTATTATTGTCTACATATACCTTCGTCTCTTGCCCAGGACGCCAGCGCGCTGCGAAACGCGTAAAAACGCGACAAAAATTTTTTCGACGTGAAATAGGTGAATAGTTAACGCCGTAAGCACCGTAACGCTCGTGGGACCCCAACGCCGTCCTTGCCGTCGTCTAACTCGCTATAGGCGCAAAGAAAAACGCGTCGCGAGCAGCGCGTAAAACTCGAAAATTTTACATAACTCGCCACGACCCCTCACGTCGCGCCCTGCCGCCTTTTTCTTCTTCTTCTCCATGCACCTCCCTCCCCATCCTCGTGCCCATCACTCCCCTTGCCCTGCAGCTCAGGCGGCGGCCCTGGGGGAACACGGTTAACCCTTAGCAATGAACGCCAACACGCTCCACGACGCCACACAAGAACAAGGCCGAGAACATCAAGAACAACGGGTAGCACGTAAGGCACAGCAGCGAACGTGGTCTTGCTGCACGCGAGTGTGTTGGGTCGTGTATAATTTTATTTTATTTTCAAATTTTTTTTTTTTTTTTTTTTTTTTATTTTTTTACACAAAATTAAGCAGCGGTTTTTCAAGTAGGTACAACCACACCCACGCAAGAAACAAACCCAACAAGGCGACAGGACAGGACACCACGGCACCACGCGGCAGCACGGCACCAGGGCACGAGGGAAAGAGCACCACAGCGCGCAGACACCACCACCGGGCAAAAAACAGCACAACCAACCAACAGCACAACACAGCACAGCGCGACAGCCCACAGAAGGGCAAAGCAAGCCCCAACAGCACCGCAAAAAGACAGCAGAGAGCAACAGCACAGCGCCACGCGACAGCACAGCACCACAGAACACGACACAAGAAAACAGGGCACCACAGCAAACCACACCAACCACAGGGAAGCAGACCAAGCGGCCAGACAGGGACACCGACACCGAAACACGCCACCAGCAAACAACCACGGGCCAACAGAACCGGCACCGCACCACGGCACACCACAGGAAACAGCACAACACACAACAGCGCACCACAGGCGCCAGCAACGGCACGCACCACACGAACAGCACAACGCGAGCGCACCAGCACAGCGAAGCACAGCACCGCGCAGAGCGGAGAGCACAGGGAACGCACAGCACAGCACCCCGGGACACACACAGCACAAAGCAGAGCGGCGAACAACAGCACGCACCACCGCGCCACGACAAAACACACACAGCACAGAGCACACAGCGCGGGGGAACGCCGCAAAACACGGCGCCGCAGAGCACAGGGCCCGAGGGCGACGGGCAGCGCCAGAGGGCACGGCGCAACAAGCAGCGGCACCAAACGAGCGCAACACGGCACAGGACAGCACAACACCGGGCGACACAACGCGCAGCAGCGCAGCACCCAGCCACACACAGCACAACACGGCACGGAGCACCGAGCGGCGGCGACGGAAACCGCGAGAAACAAAAGGGGGGGGGGGGGGGCAGCAACCACGAGGGAGCAGCCAACAGCCAGGCGGAAAGCACGAAAGAGGAACAAGCGCACGGAGAGCCGAGAAGCGGCAGGCCAACAAAGCAAACAACCCAAGCGCCGAGGCCCAAGGCAACCGGGGCCGGAAACCAGAGAAAGCAAGAGACAACGGGGGCGCACGGTGAAAGAAGAACGGGAAGTGGAAGGAAAAAAAAATAAAAAAAAAAACAAAACCAAAAAAAAAAAAAAAAAACACACCACCCGGGCACCAAGGGGCAGCAACAAAAACCGCGGGACACAAACGGGGAGGGAGGTGGGGGAGCAACCACCAACGAGCAGCCAACGGCCAAGCGGGAGACACCAACCAACCAGGCAGCGGGAGGGGAACAAAAAAAAAAAAAAAAAAAAAAAAAAAAAAAAAAAAAAAAAAAAAAAACCAAGGTCCAGGGCAACGAGGAAAGGCAGCAGCAGCGAGAGAGAGGGGGGCAACCCCAGCCCGGAGGGGGCCAAGCAAAGTAGAACGACAAAGCGGCCAAAGGAAAAGGTGAGGCGCACCAGAACGCGCCCGGGAGGCCGGCCCGCCCGACCCGGCCAAGCAGAGCACGCACACGAACACACACGCACACCGGAACCCGGGCTGCCCGCTCCAGAGGACGGGCGGCCGGGGGAGGGACAGCGCCTGACACCAGGCGCCCCTCACAACGGCGGAAGGCACCCCCCCCGGGGACGCCCTTCCGCCACCCCCACAGCGCGCAACGCCGGCCCGCAAGGGCGCACGCTGTGGGGCCGGTGCAGGGTCCACACACCCGCATCGACCGCACCCGGGACACACGGGTCGCGGAACCCTGGCGGCCCGCTCCAGAGGACGGGCGGCCGGGGGAGGGACAGCGCCTGACACCAGGCGCCCCTCACAACGGTGGAAGGCACCCCCCCCGGGGACGCCCTTCCGCCACCCCCACAGCGAGCAACGCCGGCCCGCAAGGGCGCACGCTGTGGGGCCGGTGCAGGGTCCACACGCCCGCATCGGCCGCACCCGGGACACACGGGTTGCGGAACCCTGGCTGCCCGCTCCAGAGGACGGGCGGCCGGGGGAGGGACAGCGCCTGACACCAGGCGCCCCTCACAACGGCGGAAGGCACCCCCCCCGGGGACGCCCTTCCGCCACCCCCACAGCGAGCAACGCCGGCCCGCAAGGGCGCACGCTGTGGGGCCGGTGCAGGGTCCACACGCCCGCATCGACCGCACCCGGGACACACGGGTCGCGGAACCCTGGCGGCCCGCTCCAGAGGACGGGCGGCCGGGGGAGGGACAGCGCCTGACACCAGGCGCCCCTCACAACGGTGGAAGGCACCCCCCCTGGGGACGCCCTTCCGCCACCCCCACAGCGAGCAACGCCGGCCCGCAAGGGCGCACGCTGTGGGGCCGGTGCAGGGTCCACACGCCCGCATCGACCGCACCCGGGACACACGGGTGGCGGAACCCTGGCTGCCCGCTCCAGAGGACGGGCGGCCGGGGGAGGGACAGCGCCTGACACCAGGCGCCCCTCACAACGGCGGAAGGCACCCCCCCCGGGGACGCCCTTCCGCCACCCCCACAGCGAGCAACGCCGGCCCGCAAGGGCGCACGCTGTGGGGCCGGTGCTGGGTCCACACGCCCGCATCGACCGCACCCGGGACACACGGGTCGCGGAACCCTGGCTGCCCGCTCCAGAGGACGGGCGGCCGGGGGAGGGACAGCGCCTGACACCAGGCGCCCCTCACAACGGTGGAAGGCACCCCCCCCGGGGACGCCCTTCCGCCACCCCCACAGCGAGCAACGCCGGCCCGCAAGGGCGCACGCATTGGGGCCGGTGCTGGGTCCACACGCCCACATCGGCCGCACCCGGGACACACGGGTTGCGGAACCCTGGCAGCCCGCTCCGGAGGACGGGCGGTCGGGGGAAGGACAGCGCCTGACACCAGGCGCCCCACACAACGGTGGAAGGCACCCCCCCCGGGAACGCCCTTCCGCCACCCCCACAGCGAGCAACGCCGGCCCGCGAGGGCGCACGCTGGGGGGCCGGTGCTGGGTTCACACGCCCGCATCGACCGCACCCGGGACGCACGGGTCGCGGAACCCTGGCCGCCCGCTCCAGAGGACGGGCGGTCGGGGGAGGGACAGCGCCTGACACCAGGCGCCCCTCACAACACGGTGGCAGGCACCCCACCCGGGGACGCCCTTCCGCCACCCCCACAGCGGGCAACGCCGGCCCGCAAGGGCGCACGCTGTGGGGCCGGTGCTGGGTCCACATGCCCGCATCGACCGCACCCGGGAAACGCGGGTCGCGGAACCCTGACCGCCCGCTCCAGAGGACGGGCGGCCGGGGGAGGGACAGCGCCTGACACCAGGCGCCCCTCACAACGGTAGAAGGCACCCCCCCCGGGGACGCCCTTCCACCATCCCCACGGCGAGCAACGCCGGCCCGCAAGGGCGCACGCTGGGGGGCCGGTGCTGGGTACACACGCCCGTATCGACCGCACCCGGGACACACGGGTCCCGGAACCCTGGCAGCCCGCTCCAGAGGACGGGCGGCCGGGGGAGGGACAGCGCCTGACACCAGGCGCCCCTCACAACGGTGGAAAGCACCCCCCCCGGGGACGCCCTTCCGCCACCCCCACAGCGAGCAACACCGGCCCGCAAGGGCTCACGCTGTGGGGCCGGTGCGGAGATCCCACGCCCGCACCGACCGCACCCAGGACACGCGGGACGCGGAACCCTGGCTGCTCGCTCCAGAGGACGGGCGGCCAGGGGCCGCCGCCCCCGCAACCCCAAGCCAAGTAGGGGGGAACCGGGACCGGACCGCCCCCCCCCAAGCACGCCAGACGGAGCACGGGACCGGGGCAGGACACGCGGAGGGGCACGGACCAAGTGGAACGGCCCTACCAGCGCCCAGTGCCGGGACCACGCGAGATGCGCGCGCCACACCACCCAGCGGGGGGGGGAGCGGACACCGCGAGAGCGCGAGCGCACACACACGAAAAGGACACGCGGGGACTACCGGAAGGGCAACCGGACCGAGCGCGCGGAACGCACAGACCGCATGGAATGGCGTACCAGCGAGCGAGGGTAAGGGACACCCGGAGGGGACGGCCCGCCACACGCAGCGCGGAACACGCGGGGCGGGAAGGGGGAAACAGGAGAGACACAACACCAGGTACCGGCCCGAACCCCCCCCGAACCGGCCGCGAGCGCCGCGCACACACAGACGGGGGACTGCACCCGCCAAGGCAGTAGTGGCGCACAGCGCCACGCCCCAACCCCTAGGCTAGGCAGCCTCCGCGCCAGCCCAAGGGGGTCCCACTGGCGACAAGCCAGTAGCACGGGCCCGGCGGCGCCGGCGCCCCGGGCGACCACGCATTAGGGGGGCGACGCAGTGGGTAAGCGCCCGCAGCCACGGCTGCGAATTGATGCACTGACCGAGGAGTGGCGAAACGGGGACGCCGGGGAAGGACGGGGCTCCGAGCTCTGTGAACCCGGGGGACTCCGCCACCAGGCAGGAGGTGCGTCTTGGAGGGCCCCCCACTAGGACCCGGTGGGGAGGATATCACCTGGCCCGACCAGGTGGCCCCCCGGGGCCGAAAGGCGTCTAGTACCCGCAAAATCAAACCTCAAACCTCAAACCCCAGGACGCCAGATTGTGTCATGGCCGAGGCAAGGATCCCAGAATTCTTTGGAGAATCCCAAATTCGAGTTCAAGTCTTGGATTTCATGGGTTTGGGGTCGTGCATGCCAAGGGAAGCTTGGAGGTTGCCCTCCCCCGGAATGCTTCAAAAGAATTCTGGGATCCTTGCCTCGGCCATGACATTTTCTGAGTGTCTATTTTTTTCGGACGCCAGATTCTGTCATGGCCGAGGCAAGGATCACAGAACTCTTTGGAGAAACCCAAATTCGAGTTCAAGTGTTGGATTTCATGGGATTGGGGTCGTGCATGCCAAGGGAAGCTTGGAGGTTGCCCTCCCCCTAAATGCTTCAAAACAATTCTGCCGACGCCAAGGCCACCAAGGCGGTGTGACGGCCTGCGGACTGCGACGACACCCAGACTGCAGGAGTACGGCTTCTACGCTGGGAAACTGCAGGAGCTACGGTCCAGGGCATCAACATGATGAAGGAGGAATTCCTTGGCTCCTACGATGGGTATGACCTTGGCTTCCCCATGGACCCCATGGAGCCCCCAAGTCTATCATCATCACTGGGCGACGACCACAGCGACGACGACGCCAGGTACCGAACCGCACAAGCAGGCGCGTTAATTCGTCGCCTTGGGTTGGTTGACCCTCTGGAGGTCCCACCCTAAATAGGCGCGGGCCGCCTTGGGTAGGAAATGACCCTGAATCCCCCAAATTGGGCGCGTTAATTCGTCGCCTTGGGTTGGGAATCGACCCTAAACAGGCACGGGTTGCCTTGGGCAGGAAATGGCCCTAAATTCAGGCGCGAGGAAGTCGTTCCCTTGGGTTTGACCCTAAATGATTTTTTCCGACCTTATTGAATTATTATGTTTCCATGCCCATGGAGAAAAAGGGCCAATATGTGCGCCTAAGCGCCATCAGTCAGGTCGGAAGGACCTGCAGCGCCTCTGTTCATGTACCTACAGGCCAAAGGGAGTGCCAGGGACCAGTGTGGTCGCCTGGGGGGCAATTGCCCTATGAATATATCAAGAAAAAAAAAAGGACCTACATGGGCGTGGCATGTAGATCCCTTACGAAGCCCCCCCCCCCCCCACTGTCCTGCTGAATCAGGTTGAAACCAGGGCAGTGCAGGGGTCAGAGGGCCTCCTTGGCCTTGCCTTCCTTTGGATATAGGCAAGGCTTCTAAGGAGGGGGGTGAAGCGGTATGGGGTGCTTCACCCATACCCGCTGCACAGCCTGTGGCGCTCTTCGCCAGGCTGGATCAGGAATTTTCCTGTTGATGTTACAGCATCCTGATTTCTGTGGGACTTCTGTAAAGTACCCCAGAAATCGTCTTTTTTCGTCATTTTTGGGCTGGCGACAACAGTCGTCGCCTGCGCAACGCAGCCCCAGATCGAGGATTTATTTCTCGATTTCCAAAGATTTTAGGCAATTTTATTATTGTTTTATCGTTTTTAGAAAAAAAAGAATATAGCGTGACCTTTTTCGCGGCGTTCCGCGAAGGTCAATTTTTGCGAAAAAAGGCACGTTCAGGCATTTTTCAAAAAATCCTGAGGCGATCCCAGGAATCGCCCAGGCGCCCATGGTGTGGCCCAACAGTGGGCCTTTTCATATATAGTTTGAATAGGCACAGAAACGCGTCGTGTCGGCTACGCGACGTGTTGGGGGGAGACAAGCGAAATGAGTGTTTTTGACTCAAAAACCGATTTATTTCATTGTTTTTCGCCCAAAAACCACTGTTTGGCCCAGCTTGGGCAGGATCTCAGTGGAGATCCTGATGGCGACGCCTCGTAGCCGTCAGATTTTCTGATGGCGGCGACGCCGTCGCCTTCATTTCGTCTTCTCTTTTATGCTATTTTATAGCATAGAATTGTTACATGTACATATTACTTGTCTACATGTTTATTATCGTCTACATATCCCTTCATCTCTTGCCCAGGACGCAAGATTGTGTCATGGCCGAGGCAAGGATCCCAAAATTCTTTAGAGAATCCCAAATTCGAGTTCAAGTCTTGGATTTCATGGGTTTGGGGTCGTGCATGCCAAGGGAAGCTTGGAGGTTGCCCTCCCCCCAAATGCTTCACTTCGAGCAAGAGAGATTCCGTATCGTTTTTTTCATCCGCCGCCTCCGAGAGAGCAGCTTCATCTTCCTTTTTTTTGCCATCATCTTTTTTTTTACTTTCAACTTCCATAGGAGCAAGGCCGCTTGGGCTACGCTTTTTTTTAATATTCTCCGGGGCAACAAAGGATTGTTCCTGACGAGCAACGGAAGGTGGTAAAGAGCGGGTAACGTGCGGAGCGGTCCCCGTGCCAAGGTGGCTTTGTACGTGTGCAAGCATTGTGTCAATGCTTAGACGATGTTTGGGCTTAGCCTTCAAGGTTGCGGCCGTTGCCTTTGTTGCCTTTCCTTTTTCTTCTTTGTCTTTGTTTTGAGATGCAATGGACGAGGGGCGTACGCCGGGGTCAGAAGCAGCGGTAGTAGGCAAAGGTGTAGGAATGAAATTGGGTGATGATGAGTCGCGAGCCGTAGGTTCAGACATCACAGAAAATGGAACGATAAAATGCGGGTAACGGTTCAATAAACGTAAAACAAAGAGTTTAGGTCAAAAACAGAAGTTTGCGGACCCAAAGTGACGGCGAAAAGAGGAAGTCTTCGAAAAACAGATGGATTCTGCTTTTCTCACGTCGTCAGTCGCTCGCGCGCACGTCGAATGCCAAGACCCAGGTTCTCATTTATCTCATTGCTCTGGCTCTCTGACAGGATCCACAGGGCCCAGTCACTCATGAGTTCTGCATGTACTTGATGCCCATTTCTGTCTCAAAGGCTCAAGCGCTTATGCAACATTGCAACAAAGACACTTTCTGATGGGTGATGGGGGGCACAGGTATCTATCATATTGTTGTTGCCAAAGACCGGGCACGTCAGGAGTTTTCAAATGCAACAGCCCTGCTAGAACTGTCCCGTCAACAACAGTGGCGGCAAATACCTTTTGTTCTTGAGGTGGAAGGGCACGGCAAGGGGCACGTGGATGGCTTGGGTGCTGGGGTGAAGCGTATGATCCAAAATAATTGCCAGAGGTCCAGCGAAATTCCGAGCATTCCTCAGATTGCTGATTTTTTGAAGGCATACACAAATTCGAAGCCCATCTGTGGTGACAAGTGTAGGAAGTATATCCAGTACCACGTCATGGCCGACGACCCACGGCAGATTCAGTCAGTCACATGCAGGAAAACCGCGCCACACACGTCCGGTTTTTATATGTATCAATCCACAGGAACGGGCAGTTGTGACGGCGCACTGCTCCATGTTTCTGCCGGAGCTGCATGCAGGACAAGTCTGCTGACTGCAGCAATCTGCAGTTAGCAGGTGCCTGGTCCAGCGTGGGCGTCCAAGAGCAGTGAGGAGTTTGCCTTCGCTTTCTGTGAAGTGCACAGGGGTGCCCTCGGATGATCAACTCGAGTCGATACCATCCAAAGCTGCAACAAATGAAGAGCTCGTGTTGTGTTCATGTGTTCGTCGGTGGGGACATACATACGGGGGCGTGCATTGCTCCCGAAATTTCAATGTTGCCGTTTGTAATTCAAACATTGATGCACCACGGGGCTGGTTTCTACCCCATTGGGGAGCCGTAGGTGGGAGGATTTCGAAAAGGTATCCCATAACCCCCCCCCTACCGAACCACCAGCTTGCAGCAATCGTGCGCCACGGCAAAGAGTAGTCGCCCTGGTTCTGCGCAAATTTCCAGTAGCTGCAAATCCTCAAATTTGTTTCGTCTTTGGCCCATAACGTTTACAGATTGGTGAGTTTTATGGTGCCAAATGTTGCATTAGAACGGCCTTTCCAAGGACGTTCTGAAGCATTTACACATACCCCTCCCGTAGGTCTACACACATCTCCCCACCTCTAGGTGGCTCCACCATATGGGTCTAAGGTACGCGCGAAGGGTACACCTTGGTGCATACACGTGGCGGGGGGGGGGGGCGAACCTGGTCAAAATGGGCTTAAAATGGGCTAAAAACACTTCTTTGTGCACCCCCAACGGTCCAAGGTCACTTTTGGATAAACGTGGTTTTCACTCCTTTTTGACCTTTTTTTTCTCCCAAAACGGCCCGTTATCAAGGCATTTAAGAATTTTCCATGGCCCAAAACACGCCACCAGGCGCTCAAAATGAGCTAAAAACACTTGTTTGAGCATCGAAAAAATGGTTGTTTTTGTGCCAGGGACGCTGGTGGACCCACCGTTGGACCAAACCGTGTGCGGGCCGGGCCACCCTCCGGGTCCACCAAGTGACCACTGGTACCGGGGTCTAGGTGGCTCCTTGGACAATTCTGAGGCTCCAAAACCACAAATCGTAGGGGGTTGTGTGGTGGACTAGGTGCCCTCAGAATCCGATTTGGAGCCACGTAGCCCAAGATGCGGAGTGTGCTTGGTTTCGGGGTGCTGATGCACACTGCGCGGATTTTGGGGCTTTTTGGCGCCTTTTTGGGCAGTTTCGAATTCCGAGGGCACCTGGTCAACCCGCGACCCCCCACGTTTTGTGGTTTCCATCCCTTGAGATTGCCCAAACGGACGCCTAGACACCTGTACCAATGGTCACTTGGTGCAGCCGGAGGGCAGCCCGGGCCGCGCACAGTTGGGGCCAACAGTGGGTCCACCAAGGTCCCCAGGGCGAAAAAAAGCATTTTTTTCAAATTTTTCCTAGACCACTTTCGATGCTCAAACAAGTGTTGTGAGCCCATTTTGGGCCCATGGTGGCGTGTTCTGCCCCTGCAATATCCCAAATTGCTTTGAAATTGGGCCGTTTCAAGACCAAAAACGGGTTAAAAATGGGAATAAAAACCCGGTTTTCCAAAAGTGATTCTGGACCATTTGGGATCATGAAACAAGTGTTTTGAGCCCATTCTTAGCCTGTTTCAATGAAGTCTAGCCCCTTCGACCACATGTATGCACCGGGCTGTTCCTTTTGTACGGGCCTTAGACCCGTTTGGTGGAGCCACCTACGGTTGAGGAGATGGGTGTAGATTGGAGGATATATATATATATATATATATATATATATATATATATATATATATATATATATATATATATATATATATATATATATATATATATATATATATATATATATATATATATATATATATATATAGACTGTTTGTCGAAACCAGACAGACAGGTGGAGAGCGACGGAAAGAGACCTGTGGTGAATCGAGATTCAGCCTTTTACGGCCCTCAGCAGCCACATTCCAGGGCTGATCCGTCGATCCCCCCTCCTGCCGTCAGGCCAGCCCAGGAACCAAATGAGGACCAAGCTTCAAGTTCGGCCGCTGATTTGCAGCGCCCAAGCCGTAGGAGGGCCCGACCAGACAGGTTGGTGGTCACATGTATTCGTGCTTGGCCGACTTCAGCCTCGCCCCAACCACATTCTGCTCAATCCACTGTTCATCCTCCCTGATTTCGAAATGATGTGGAGAACTGCAAATGTTTGATAATTTGACGTCAATCAACTTTTCTTTGGTCTCCGTTCGGCAGACAAGGCGTAGATACGCTACCGAAAGCCACGGATTGTGGTGCCTTCTTCAGAAAAAATCAAACTCAGGCTTAATTCAGGCAGATTCGGGGTAATCTTGTCTCTGTTGGTCTGCGCATCTTTGGAATTTGGCTACTCGTGCAGATGGAAGCAAATGTATATAGTAAAAACGCTGGCCAGCGACATTCACCCCTACAGGCACCCCCTGTAGTACTGGCTGCACCAGATGCGACGCCAGGAACTCAGATCTTACCTTCATTTGCCGTGATGCGGAAGCCAAAGTCAAGATTCAGATCCAGGATCCTCAAATTTGCCTTGAATTTCTCAGGTTTGTCCATCATTCTGCCACTGTTGCACGAAACCGAGACGTCAATTGTTCAGACAACCTTTAGATAGGAGCTCTAGGGACTTCTAACAGCAACCTCTGAAGTCCGTAAGCTTCGTTGTATTTTTGGCACACGCCAATGTGAGCTCAATCCGACCTGGAACTGTCGAAAATGGTGAATCCAAGTGTCTTGTGGGACTCATTCGAAAGATTGGCCTTGTCCAAGTCGATTGACACCGCCGCCACTGTAAATACGGTGTCTCTCAGTTACATACTGTCAGTAAAGCGCCTTCAGCGAACCTTCGGCGGGTTACATGCCAAGGATCCAGGGCCAGCATGTCCCATCATGATGCATCATCACATGATCCACATTCTCATGGAATCTGTTGGATGCTCGCGAACCAACGTGCCGGAAAGCACAATTGAGCTGAATGAACGACAATATATATTAACTTTAGTCTAAACGAAGGTATTAGTAGTTTCAGTTTTAGACATTTCGCTTCATTTCACCTTCATCTTAGGGAATTTGCTGACTTTAGGACAGTTTAGGTTGATTTCCTTGTCATCTCCTCTCATTCCTCGAAGATCTGTCGACGGCTTTGCCTAACTTCGTTGACGCTTATGATTTTCTGTGCACTTAGGGTCTGTAGACTACATGTGTATTTGTTTTCCCTCTCTGTGATTGCTTCATCTCCTTCATCTCTGCTCAATTTAATTCCAAATCTTGCTGAATCTTGTGATCATCCACCAGATGCGCCAAATCTGAAGCACATGCTGCACTTTTCAAGACGAGAAAAGCGGGAGTAACACGATGTAGAGTTCGGCGAGGACACCGTAGCGTGCCCGCGACAGCGAAACTGTGCCAGAGCGCTGAGATGTCACTCCATTTCTTGATTCCCCCACTCAATCCACCAACAATCTACCTCATGCTCAACCAGTGCATGGTTTGGTATCGATTCTCGATACGTTTACATGCTTTTTAGCCCTTAACCTAATGTTTTACTGCACGGAGGACTGTTCGTCACTCCTCATTCTGTCTCATTTCAGGTTCATCCATCCTGATTCAGTGCCAATTCAACCCAAATCAGGTCAGATCAAGCAGATTTCGCCCCATCGAGGCTACATTTCTATTTTTTTTCTGGGACTTACCCGCACTACGTTCTTCGTTGACGTAGCGACACACCCCAGTGTGTTTTTGGAGGGGGAGTGTAAGTGCGGCTAACCCCCATCTGCTCAGATTTTCACTGATCTAACCCAGACTGGCTACATTTTGGTCATTTTCTTTGCTTCGGCGGAATCGCCGCCTCGCAGCTCAGTCTCAGGATCAGACCTATATATTTCTGATATGCCGGATCTGATTCTGAGGTCCATTCTCCGTAAATCCGCCGCGTTCCGATCATTTGCCTGGAATCGCCATTTGCCGTTGACGCGCGCTCGCGGGCCAGATCGGCCAAATATTTTTCACAATCGGATTTATTTAAATCTTTTCAGACAGATATGGACACTCAGATGTGCATAGTAAAATCCGCATCAATTTTCTTCATAGACTGGGATTTTCTGCCGGATAACACTCAACTTGGATCTTGCTTCCGTTGTTGCTGCTCTCGCCTCCGTTGGTGTCCGAGTCTCCGGTTCTACCCCCAATAGCAGCGTTCAGGTCGACTCCTCGCGTGCCTGCCCCACTGGTCTTGCCGGCCCCGAGCCCTCCGGCACCATCAACGACCCAGGGCAGCACTTTCACGGGTGTTATGTCTTCGCCCTAGTGGTAACCTGTGGGTTTACCAGGTTTACCAGAGTGTTCGCATGAACTAAACACATCATCCGTGAGGAAACCATCAAGATACTCCTGGAAGAGTGGTTCTGTGTCTATGGGGCACCCAAAGAAATTAAGTCCTCAGAAGCTGTCCAAGTACGCTCTGACACTCTGACACTGGCTGATACAAGAGACCCCTGACCACCCTCAATGTCCAGCTGTCAACAGGGATTCCCTATACTCATACGAGTAACCCCCTATGTGAGCGAAAGATTCAGGTTCTCAAAAAGAACGTGAGGATATGGTGCAAGACTGAGCGCACCAAAGTTTGGGTGAGACTACTCCCCGTCATATCGCTGATGATGAACTCACAAGAGGGTTCAGCAATTGCCAACTCGCCCCATGAGCTGTTCATGGGACGCCCGGCGCGGTTCCTACACGCTCCCTATCCTGAGGGTTTCTACTCTACGGTGGGAAAATAGGGCAACAAGACAAGGTCGACAAGGCCAAGGCTATGCTCCAAAGTGTGAGGGAGCGACAGTGGAACAAGAAGAACAAGCACCAAGCGCCTGCCTCCTATCAAGAGGGACACTGGTTGCTGATGCACCACAGTCTGCTACCCGCCTGGCCACGCTCGACCAACGATGGCCCCTACTTTGGGCCCTACAAGATCCTGTCTGTGGATGGTCACCGCATCACTGTGCGGTGCTCTCCCCGACCTGGGGGGGCCCTGGTGTGCACAGCTCAACAGCTGAAGCGCTACTACGACCCAGAAGATCTCTGTGGGGAAGAATGGGAACTGAACGACGAGGAGATCGCCGCTCTGGATCTACAGGGCGCTGCCAGCCCTATGGAAGTTGAAGGAGAACTCCCTGACATGAATGCCGAGGAGATGGCTAAGGAAGTCTTCTACCTGGTGAAGTCGGTTATCGGACACCGCTATCACCCAGGGTGGCATTTCCTCACCCTCTGTGAAGGGTTTGGAGTTGACGAAGCTACCTGGGAGCCGTTTTCTGCCTTTGTGCTTCCTGAGGGACACCGAAATTCTGTTCTGGTACACTACTTGTCCCAGAACAACCTAGGAGAGTTGCTGAGGCTCGCTAAAACGCCTGGATCGCAGAAGAGGCCTAGGAACTGAACCCTTCCCATACTTGCCTATGTATGTGTGAGTGTGCTGAGCCTGAGGACCTGTGAGCAAGCTGCAGAAATGGTGTGCTAATGATACCCAAGTCTGCACCCTTGCTAAACCCGGCGGATGTCTTTACACGGTGTCATGGGGTACGCCCCAGGTATCTGCGCCCCTAGGTGCCCAGGTTCTGTGCTGGCACCAAACATCCATGGGGGAATACCCAGAGCTAAAGCCAAGGTATTGGTTATGCCTACCTATTCGCCCACTACAGGGGAGAGGTGGCCAAGAGCTACGAGGCATGAAAACGCCCGTTTGCTAGACGGTCAAAACCTGGACTACCATTGCCACTGCCCACAAAAAACCCTGATAAAATTTCAGGAAACCGGTGGGACAGAGACACACTCCCTACAGGTCCTACACTCACTACAATGGCACCAGCCTTCGAAGGGTGAGCGAACACGGCCGTGCTCTAGCCCTGACCAAAGACTACCACTCCTACACGCACACGCTACTAGGTGGTGTTCATGATTAGTTCGCAGGCCCTAGTGGCCCACCTGTGAGGATGCAAGGGAACAAAGCGCTACTAAGCAGTTGTGGCCTAAAAGGGACGTCACAACACGTTTCTCTGCTAGTGCTTGGAGTAAAAGGAGTGCTCCGTTTGCGTGCACAGCGTGTGAGGTTGTCGTCTCCATGCCATACAGGGCCTGGCGGAGGCAGAACGAGAAGTTGATGTGGTGTGATCAGCGCCCTGTTTAGCTGGGCAGAAAAAAAAATGGCTGCTGCATCAATCACCCTGACCTTGCCCACCTGACAACAGAGGCAAACGGGGGACTGCTTTCAGCGGAGGAACCTAACCTGCCTCGCAGTATTATATGGGTCTTCGAGAGGAAAAGAATACACTGTCTCAAAGCAGCCCTATCAAGCAACCAAGCTTAAGGCACTCCGCCCGTTCTCTTATAGAAAATAGGGCGGAGGTCCTCGGAAACCGAAACAAGGGTCATATCAAGCGCACTTGGCGCGGCCTACCCCTTGATGTGTCATATGCATGCACGAGTATGCACGAGTGGTCAACTTCCTAATTTCAATACTCCAATCACAACTCAATCCATACCCAGCTTTGATTACAATCACTGACTCAACCAGGGGGTGGCCTCTCCCGGACTTACTCACCTGACCTACCCCTGGAGAGCGAGAGCAAGTGAGTGGGTAAAACTAAACACAAGCAAAGCAAACGAGGATGCACTCATATGTATGTTCTAATCAGTGCAACGAAAAAGGGAGGTTGTGTTGTAAGAGCAGTTGTCACAGTTGCCCCTAATTGCACAACAGGGCAGGACCCGTAGCCCCCCGTGACAACCGCTCCCTGGGCGAAGGCCATCTGTTTTGCGGTAAACTCTCCTCTAATCACGTTGCATTCTGCTAATCAATCCCTCTGCTCTATGTTTGCACTGCTACACGGCTCGTGAACGGTAACACGAGACAAGCATTGTGTATGCTGCATGCGAAGCAATAACAACCTGTATGTTTATACCTTTTTCTTTGAAGTCTTATTGAATTTTCGAATTCTTCATTCCACAATTTTGCTATAAGCCAGGGTGAACTTACCACGTTTATCATTTAATAAATGTTTCGTCATCTCTTGATTATTACGTGACATACTGTTATCATGTTATTTTCTCTGGCTTTTCCGGCTCTAAATTAGGACGCGCCCCTGCGCACCGCTGTTCTCTGCGTATGAATCCAGGACTTTAAAAATTCCTGTGATGAACAAAAAATGCGTAACAATGAGCATTTAATGCACATGGAGATTCTGGGCAGGTGTGTACCCTCAGAAATATTCTAGGTTGTCATTACACGGATTTAGGTGTATCGTCGATCTTCCTGCATAAATCAGGCCCTCATCCCGTGCACATTTTCTGTTCAGATATCCCTGTGAGGCGAAGCAAAGTAAGCCGCGTTCAGGCCGAACGGCAGCCCAAGGAAAACTGTCCAGAATCTGAAGACCCCATGAAGGGGCGAAGAATGTTGAACACCTCCCCCTCGCCATAAGGACAGGACAGGTACAGCCTGCAGGTACCACAGAGACCCAGACAGCTTGCCCTGACCGTATCCCGCGTTGGGTTTTGCGTTTTGCCACTTGGAGGGAGGGATGCACGAGCACATGACTTTGCATGCCGATTCTAACCCCCTACCAAGCCAGAGCCGCCCCAGCGACAGCACTGAGCGCAGTGGGGGCTGTGGGAAATTGTAAGGACAAGGCAAAAAGAAATTGGCGACCGCCCTGGCGCAGCGCCTTCTTTTCAGTGTTAGGGAAGTTATAGGTTATTTTACAATAATGCTGAAACCATGGGGAAGTCAAGAAAAATACCCTTTTTTCCTTAAAATGCGACAGTGGTGGCCACCGCAGCACACGGAGGCAGTAAGAAAAAGTATATTTCCATGCCAAGGGGTAAGCCTTAGTTGTGTTAGAGCTGCCTAGAGGCATACTACAATTTTATCTCAGTATTGGCCTCACCAAAAGGGGGTGACGAAGCATTTTGCGCCATAAACGCTCACTTGCCCGTGGTCAGGCCGCTTTTGTGTTATGCTCACCGCGGGGCAACCCGCATGCAGAAAAAAAAGCATTTTGACCTATAAAACCAAGCACTAAATTTTGGATGTTGTGTGCACCCCTGACCCAGCAACTGATTGGACATAAACACCATTCTCTGGACTGACTGAGGCGCTGACGTTGATCCAGAGCCTATATCTTTTTCTATATTTTCTCATGAATGCTTAGCTATCCTAGTGGTCTGCACCCTAGGGGGCAGTAGCACCTCTTTTTGAGAGGCCCTGGGTTCAATTCCTAGTCAGCCTAGCTAAGTGAGAGGTTCCCATGTTACATGGCAGCAACCTCAGCACCATAAGCCATGCCACCTCAGCACCTATATGACCCAGAACAAAGAGTGCAAATCTTGATATGGCACTATAAAAGAGAGAGTGCCCATGTGGGCAGTTTTCCCATGATTGTAGATTATTTTCCAACTATCTTTTCCTAAATATGTAGTTATTGTGAGTTCCTTGGCGTAGATACATTGCCTATCTTTTCTCCATTGACTGCAGCCCTTCATGTTGTGGATTGGATCCTGAATTTCCTCTTATTGCACGGTGGGTACTTGGGAGCTTTGTTCTATGTTTTAATTTCACCAAACCTTTGGCATTTGGAAAACCTGAGCTACATCAGGAAGCAGCAGGAGCAAGCAGGAGCACAAAACTAACAATATCATCAAGAGCATCAACAGTGAAAGCCTGTATTAGCTTTCTGGCCGTATCTTGGGCTACATGGCTCAAAACAAATTCCTAGGGCACCTAGTCCGGCCGCATGCCCCCGCGTTTTGTGGTTTCTACTCCTCGAAATCGCCCAACGAGACGCCTAGACACCCGTACCAGTGGTCACTTGGTACAGCCGGAAGGCATCCCGGCCAGCGCACGGCGGGGGCGAACGGTGGGTCCACCAGGGTCCCTGGGGCGAAAAAAATGACTTTTTCCAAAGTTGTTCCCTGACCAATTGGAATGCTCAGACAAGTGTTTCCAGCCCGTTTTGAGCCCGTGGGGGCGCTTTTTGGGACATGGAAAATCCCAAAATTCCTTGAAAATGAGCTGTTTCAAGACCAAAAATGGGTCAAAAATGGGTCAAAAACGTGTTTTTCCAAAAGTGATCCCGGACCATGTATGATGCTCAATCAAGTGTTTTTGGGCCGTTTCGAGACCGTGGGGGCGCGTTTTGGATAATGGGAAATCCCACAATGCCTTGAAGTTGGGCCGTTTCAAGACCAAAAATGGGTCAAAAATCGGTCAAAAAGGTGCTTTTCCACAAATGATCCCGGACCATTTGGGATGCTCAAACAAGTGTTTTTAGCCCATTTTCACCCCGTTTTCACTGAGCTTAGCCCCTTCCACCACATGTATGCACCATCTTGTGCCGTTGCCACGTCCCTTAAAGCCGTATGGTGGGGCCACCCGGAGTTGGGGAGAGGGGTGTAGATGAGAGGATATATACATATATATATATATATATATATATATGTATTTTATGTCTACTTTTTATTTCTATGTCTATTTTGCTTCGATGTCTTGCTGGTTTTTGTGATGCATCCCCCCCGGCAACCAGGCGCTGCGGGGAGTACAGTGAAACCCTGGTCGGGGGGCAGCCGGGGCCTGCCAGGGCCGCGCCCCCTGCGGAATATGACTTGGCCACCCGCGGCAGCGGCTCCTGCGGGAGCAATGGCAGCGGCGGGCGTTCGCAGCGTGGTGCCGCACTAGCGCCACATGAGATTCAACGTCGGTGCTCGTGGCCCCAGCTGCGTGCCGTGTACCGTGCGTGCAACGTGCCTGCATCGTGTCCCGTACAAGGGGATGGTAGGGCAGCTTAGGAACAGGCGGGACCAGGGAGAACCGAGGGTCCCAAGGGGCACAAATGACGAACGAGGGTGAAGGGAGGGAGTGGGGATGCGAAGCACAATGCTCTGCACCGTGCGCGTACAAGGGGAGGGAGCAGGAGGGGAAACAAAGCAAGAATATGAGGGTGGCCAAGGGCAAGCAAGGGCAAGATGAGAGCAGAGGGTGCCCCGCTTCTTGTAGTGTACCGTGCGCAGGGGAGGGTACGCACAGGGAGCGAGGTAGGGAACAAGAGCCAAAGAGGGGCGAGCCACGCATCGTGTCGTGTATCGTGCTCGCAGCGCCTCTGTAGCAAGCCGACGTAGGTGTGGCCTGCGCATGCAAGTGCAGAACCACGCCAATGGGGCCCAAGACGGAAAGCTGGGAAGGCAACGGGCCAGGCAAGTGTCGAAGAAGACAAGGATGGTGCATCCGGATGTATCCGAGGAAAGGTGAGTGTCGTGCATCATGCTCATAGGGCGGAGGCGCACAGCAACTAGGGGTAGAGCAGAGCACGAGGGGAAAGGAAGCGAAAGAGCGAGCCAAGGAGGGGAGACAAGTAGAGGGGACGAGACAGGGGCACAGAGGGGGCCAGAGGGCAAACGATAGAGGGGCCGGGGAGCCCCGAGGGTTGCAGTGCACGGTGCGCGCAACAGCAAGAGGGACCGGGGCACGGGGAAGAGAGGGTGCCCTGCACATTGTTGTGTAACATGCGCGTGAGAGGGAGAGCGAACAGAGAGGGGCCAAAGGGTAAGCACAGGGCAGGCGACAAGGGAAGAGAGAGAGAGAGGGAGCGGGGGAGCAAGCGGTAGTGCAGCGTGGCTTGTAACTTACGCGCAATGACTCCGTCCAGAACCCACGAATATTGGAGGAGCCCCAGGTGCGAGGTCATGCAAGTGGAGAGCCGGCAGCTGGGGAAAGGATGCCAAGGCGGCGTCCCGCGAGCGGCAGGGCAGCAAGCATGGCCCAGATTGAGGCGCAGACCAGATGACCAACCTGCAGAAAGGGGACAGATCCTGCTACAGTATCGTGCAACGTGCCAGGAGGGAGCGGGACGGAGGGGGAAAAAGAGGGACAACAGGAAGAACAGGCAGACAGGCGAGAGAGAGCAGGGAGTGAAGGGCAGAGACGGCCAAAGAAGGGAGGGGACCAGCGAGGGCCCGGGGAGGGCGAGGAGGTAGATGGGAGGTGAGGGAGGGAAGAGAGAGGGGAAGTGGGCTTGCCGCGCATGGTGTCGTGCAACTTGCTCGTCATGATCATGCATACATGAATATGCGTACATGCAACTGACCTATGCAGCACAAATGGCTAGCAGGACCGGCAGAGGCAGTTGGTGACGTGACCCAACGGCGCCATTCGTTGGGCCAGTTGATTCGGGCCCCGCGTCGTTTGACGTCATCCTGACGCCATCCTGACGCCTTCCTGACGCCACCCTGACGCCTTCCTGACGCATCCTGACGCATTCTGACGTGCTCCTGACGCCTACACCACTGAAGACGTTGGGGGGAGGGCAACCTCCAAGCTTCCCTTGGCATGCACGACCCCAATCCCATGAAATCCAAAACTTCCTCTTGAAATTCTTAGTGATCTTCCATCAGTCTGGGTTTCTCCAAAGAATTCTGTGATCCTTGCCTCGGCCATGACACAATCTGGCGTCCTAGGCAAGAGATGAAGGTATTTGTAGACAAAGAAGACATGTAGACTAGTATTATGTACATGTATCACATCTAAACTATAAAATAGCTTAGAAAAGACGACGAAATGAAGGCGGCGGCGTTGCCGCCATCAGAAAATCTGACGGCTACGAGTCGTCGCCATCAGGATCTCCGCTGAGATCCTGCCCAAACTGGGCCAAACAGTGGTTTTTGGGCGAAAAACAGTGAAATATAGTAATTTTTGAGCCAAAAACACTCATTTCGCGTGTCTCCCCCCAATGCGTCGCGTAGCCGACACGACGCGTTTCTGTCCCAATCCAAACTATATATGAAGAGGGCCACTGTTTAGCCACACCATGGGCGCCTGGCTGATTCCTGGGATCGCCTCAGGATTTTTTAAAAAAATCATGAACGTGGCTGATTTCGCAAAAACTGACCTTCGCGGAACGCCGCAAAAAAGGTCACGTTATATTCCTATATTTCTAAAAACGATAAATCAACAATAAAATTGATTAAAATCTTCAGAAATCATGAAATAAAACTTCGATCTGGGGCTGCGTCGCGCAGGCGACGAAGGTCGTCGCCAGCCCAAAAATGACGAAAAATAACGATTTCTGGGGTATTTTACAGAAATTCCACAGAAATCGGGATGCCATAAGGTTGGGAATCAGCCCAGGAAAATTCCTGATGCGAAGAGCGCCACAGGCTGGGCAGGGGGTATGGGTGAGGCACCCCATACCGCTTCACCCCCCTCCTTAGAAGCCTTGCCTATATCCAAAGGTAGGCAAGGCCAAGGAGGCGCTCTGACCCCTGCACTGCCCTGGTTTCAAAACTGATTCAGCAGGACAGTGGGGGGGGGTTTGCAATTCTTTTTTTTTGATATATTCATATGGGCAACTGCCCCCGAGGCGACCACACTGGTCCCTGGCACTCCCTTTAGCCTCTGGTGACCAAACCAGGGGCGCTGCAGGTCCTTCCGACCTGACTGATGGCGCTGAGGCGCACATATTGGCCCTTTTTCTCCATGGGCATGGAAACATAATAATTCAAAAAATTCAAATGCGGAAAAAAATATTATTTAGGGTCAAACCCAAGGCAACGAATTCCTCGTGCCTGAATTTAGGGTCATTTCCTACCCAAGGGGACGAATTCCTCGTGCCTGTTTAGGGTCGATTACCGACCCAAGGCGACGAATTAACGCGCCTGATTTGGTGCATTTAGAGTCATTTCCTACCCAAGGCGCCCCGCACCTGTTTAGGGTTCGTTGTGTGTTGCCAACCAACCCAATGCGACGAATTAACGCGCCTGCTTGTGGCGGTTCGCAGATGGCGTCGTCGTCGCTGTGGTCGTCGCCTGGGACCCAGGATAGACTTTGGGGCTCCATAGGGTCTTCTACCCATCGTAGGAGTCAAGGAGTTCCTCCTTCATCATGTTGATGTTCAGGACCTTAGCTCCTGCAGATGTCGACGTCGTCGACAATTCTCCTGCAGTCTGGGCGTCGTTGCCGTCCGCAGGCCGTCACATCGCCTTGGTGGCCTTGGCGTCGGCAGAATTCTTTTGGAGAGGTTGGGGGGAGGGCAACCTGCAAGCTTCCCTTGGCATGCAGGACCCCAATCCCATGAAATCCAAAATTTCTTCTTGAAATTCCTACTGATCTTCCATCAGTCTGGGTTTCTCCAAAGAATTCTGTGATCCTTGCCTCGGCCATGACACAATCTGGCGTCCTAGGCAAGAGGTGAAGGTATATGTAGACAAAGAAGACATGTAGACTAGTATTATGTACATGTATCGGATCTAAACTAAAAAATTGCTTAGAAAAGACGACGAAATGAAGGCGGCGGCGTTGCCGCCATAGGAAAATCTGACGGCTACGAGTCGTCGCCATCAGGATCTCCACTGAGATCCTGCCCAAACTGGGCCAAACAGTGGTTTTTCTGCCGAAAAACAGTGAAATATAGTAATTTTTGAGCCAAAAACACTCATTTCGCGTGTCTCCCCCCAGCGCGTCGCAAAGCCGACACGACGCGTTTCTGTCCCAATTCAAACTATATATGAAGAGGGCCTCTGTTGGGCCACACCATGGGCGCCTGGCTGATTCCTGGGATCGCCTCAGGATTTTTTAAAAAAATCATGAACGTGGCTGATTTCGCAAAAATTGACCTTCGCGGAACGCCGCGAAAAAGGTCACGTTATATTCCTATATTTCTAAAAACGATAAATCAATAATAAAATTGATTAAAATCTTCAGAAATCGTGAAATAAAACTTCGATCTGGGGCTGCGTCGCGCAGGCGACGAAGGTCTTCGCCAGCCCAAAAATGACGAAAAATGACGATTTCTGGGGTATTTTACAGAAATTCCACAGAAATCGGGATGCCATAAGGTTGGGAATCAGCCCAGGAAAATTCCTGATGCGAAGAGCGCCACAGGCTGGGCAGCGGGTATGGGTGGGGCACCCCATACCGCTTCATACCGCTACCCTGACACACCTCTGACGCCTGCCTGACGCCATCCTGACGCATCCTGACGCATTCCTGACGTGATTGGACTATCTTGTTGTTTCCTGACGCCATCCTGACGCTTTCCTCATACTTTCCTGACGCCATCCTGACGCTACCCTGACGCTTCGTGACGCATACGTGAACCATTCCTGACGCCATCCTGACGCCTTCCTGACACCAACCTGACGCACCCTGCCCCTCATCTAGCTCGGGGCCCAAACCTAACACTTGGGTGTAACCCTAACCCTATCCCTAGTTAAGTTGATGCAAAAATCATTGATTTCGGCGAAAAAATCATCTTTTTGCCCACCAAAGAGCCTATTCTATTTCTGAAGCTTATCAATCATGTTGCTTTTTTGAGCCCATGCTTTTGCCAATTCAAAATAGGTTTCAATGTACGTTCCATACGTCGTCATTTTATCCTTTTTTTTGGGCGCCCCCCATCTTACCAATGCAAAAACAGTTTGAACATACAATCTACCTCTGCCACTGCCCAGGCAAAAAATGCCCAGTCATACGTTCAATACCGAAGCTATTCGGAAGCTTTCAAACATGTTGTTTTTGCAGCCCACAGTTTTGCCAGTGCAAAATGGGTTTCAATTCGCATTCCATGCCTAGTCTTTTTTTTTTATGTTTGTTTTTGCCACTCCGCAATTTGAATGGTTCAAAACCATGCTGCCCCTACTTCGCGGATGCAAAAATTATCCAATCAAACATTCCATGCCAACTCTATTTCTGAACCCTATCAAAGATGTTGTTTTGTACAGCCCATGCTTTAGGAGGCAATTGTGTTGGGAGCATATGGAAGGGGCTGGAGCAGGGGTTCACAGGTGTTGCGGTCGGTGAAAGGGCCTGTGGTCCTGCGTGTCACCAAATCCGTCGTACTTTCGAACGATTTCGTGCTTGCGGGGCTTTGCGGTCCAGTGTGTCGCACATCGAGTGGTTGCCAGGCGACGGGACTTTTGTTGGTTTCCAGGGGACCTTGGTTCTCTGCATACAGTCAACTAGGGAGAGAATGGCAACGGAGTACTGCCTTCCAGAGCATTGGAATCCGGCGTGTCAATGATAGTGGTTGCTCACTTCGCTCATCTTCTCATTCACTCTCATTGCGACCTTCGCTTTGAAACCCTGTGCATCAAAAACCATTGGTGTGGTGTGGTGCTGTGTTGTGGTGCGGTGTGGTGGTGTGGTGTACTGTGCTGTTGTTTGGCGAACAAAGTAATGACACTCACAGCACGCACCAACACTCACATGCAAGTCACAGCACGCGGGAACACTCAAATGACACTCACAGCACATGCCGACACTCAGACACTCAAATGACAATCACAGCACGCGCCGACACTCAAGTGACACTGACAGCACGCGCCGACACTTAAATGACACTCACAGCAAGCGCGAACACTCAAATGACACTCACAGCACGTGGCAACACTCAAGTGACACTCACAGCACGTGCCGACACTCACATGACAGTCACAGCACGCGCGAACACTCAAATGACACTCACAGCACGCGCCGACACTCAATTGACACTCACAGCACGTGCCAACACACAAATGACACTCACAGCACGCGCAAACACGCAAATGACACTCACAGCACGCGAAAACACTCAAATAACATTCTGAGCAAGCAGCAGCAGCAGCAGCAGCATGCTGTAGCACCACCACCAGCAAGCAGCAGCAGCACCATAAACAAGCAGCAGCAGCACCAGCCGCAGCAGCAAGCTGTAGCAGCAACACCACCAGCAAGCAGCAGCAGATCCAGCAGCAGATCCAACACACACGGCGGCAGCGGCACCTTCAGCAGCAGCAGCGGCAAGCAGACCTTGGATTTTGGCTCCGTCTTCTTTTCTTTTTCTTTTCTTTCTTCTCTTCTCTCGCTCTTCCTCTTGTGCTTCTTCTTCGTCTTCTTCGTCACCTTCCTTCTCTCTTCATATTCTTCTTGACTGTTCTTCTTCCCCTTCTTCTTCAGTTGCTTCTTGTGTCGCCCTGCACACACAGAACAGACAGAAAAGTTCAACCACTAATCTTAATCAAACGGAACAAACACAAAATGAAACTGAACAGTTGTAAATTGCATACCTGTAAACTATTTTCTTCACATCGGGATTGCAGATGGGGCTCGGGGTTACGCGTGGCGTTCCTCGGTGCTCTTCAGTTCTTGCTATTCACTTAAACCATCATTATGCCAGAAAGCAAAGATATTTTTCTGTTCAAAAACAATTTTCGGCATTTCCTGCCTGAAAGCCTTCTCAAAGATATTCACAACATCTCATTAGGTTTGTACCTCATACAGCATTTTATCTTTTATGTGTAACCTATTTCCGGTAAGTATCAACCCCAAAGGCCTCCTTGGGCCCCTGAGATGCCCTCAGGTCCTGGTGGCGTCATCCTGACGCCATCCTGACGTTATCCTGGCGCTTTCCTGACGCCATCCTGACGCCACCATGATATCCTGACGGCATCCTGACGCTACCCTGACGCTTCCTGACGCCATCCTGAGGCTATTCCGGCATTTTCCTGACGCCATCCTGACGCATCCTGGCGCAACCTGATGCCATCCTGACGCCAAACTACCCATCATCCTGACGGCATCTTGACGGCGATCCTGACGCATCCTGACGCAATCCTGACGCCATCCTGATGCCATCCTGACGCCATCCTGACGTCATCCTGACGCTATCCTGACGCCATCCTGAAGCTATCCTGACGTCTCTATGTCGCAGGGCCCGAATCAAGTGGGAGGACCTGTGCCTGGGCGCGCAGAGGGGGCGGGCGCCAGTGGCCCCATCCACTAGAGCCCCTGCAGAGGATGAAGCCTCGACCATCGGGTTGGCGCGCAGAGGGGATGGGCGCCAACGGCGCCATCCGGTGGGCCCCCTGCGGCATTGACGATGCAGAATAACTAACTGGCCAGGGGATGCCACAATAAATCCCCCATCCGTCACTCTGCGCCACTGCCATAGGACCTTACTGGCCTCCATCGCGCTCAGAGGTGGCAGTGGCCCGGAGGGCGACAGCGCAAGGCCGCTTGGTAGCCGCCACTTCCCACAGAGTGATACGACGGCAACGGTATCAGGATGTGTGGAAGTCTGGACACAGGCACCAGGGAAAGGATGGGTCGTCAGCCCCCCCCGAGCTGTTTGGTGCCGACACAGCGGCCCTCCCCTCGACAAGGGCGGCGGATGGCACAAGAAGCCTACGAGGCGTACGGTAAGTCTTCCCCGATGCCCGCGGCTTGTCATAATCGGTATCCACCCAGATATGTACCTCCTCCAGTACGTAAGGCACAGGAGGGAGTAGGCACGCGACACTAAAGACATGAGCGAGACCGGGCAACTACCGACAAATGGACAGGAAACAATTCCAGCAACCAGCAAAAATTGTGGTTACTGTGTGCTGATGGATTGTGCTTGCATTGTGCGTGCATCATGCTGGCTACCAGCGGCGGTGACACGGGGCACAAAGGGCACCGGAGGGAGCCAAGAAGCAACCCCCCCCCCTCCAAACAGGGCGAGCAACGTTCATGCCCCGGAGGAAAGGACAACACTCCAGATACCAGCAGCCAGCAAAAATAGTGGTTACTGTGTTGTGATGGATTGTGCTCGCATTGTGCGTGCAACATGCTTGCCTCCAACAGCGGGGACACGAGACACGAAGGGCACTGGAGGGAGCCAAAAAAGCAACCCCCCCCCCCCCCCACAGAGCGAGCATGAGGGGAACCGTGGCAAGCGGTGCGGCCACGAAGGGCAGAGCAAACAGAAAGGGAGCAGCCCCCCCCCACGGACAGAAGATGTGCCACGTGCTTGCATCATGCCCACAAGGTGCATGCCCCTGAGGAAAGGACAACACGAGCGCCCCCCCCCCCACCCCCCAAGGAAGGGGATGAGGGCGGCAAGGGGACGGAAAAGTGAGGCAGGAGAAGTGGGGGGGGGACACAGGGGCGAACACAGGGCCGGAGAGAGTGACGGGCGGCAAAGAGTGCGGGCAAAAGACAAGCACCAGCGACCCGGACATGACCTCGGCCCACAAACTGACATGCAAAGTGCCAGTGCGGGGAGGAGCGGAGGGGAGAGCGGGGGACAAGCAGGACAGGGCAGGAGCCCGGGAGAGCAGAAAGGAGCGCGGGAAGGAGGAAAAACATGGGTAGAGAGCGGAGGGGCAGGGGCCAACACTGCGGGAGGGGGGGGGTCAGGACGAAACGGGCCCACAGGGGACGCTGGCAAGGGGCCCAGCCTCATGGGTTTGGGGCCCCCACCGGTGACTGTATCGGCCCCACCTGAGCACACGCACTAAGGTCAGGCCGTTCGTCAGCGGCCCGAGGTGGCACTGGCCTGGGGGGGTGACCAATGGACCTGACCAGGAGCACTCCCCACTGCACGTACTGCGGTTGGTGTCCAGTGAGGGGCTGCGGGTAGGGCACACCGTCCATCGGGGCAGGCAGAAGACGCGCCTGCCTCGCAAGGGCTCCCCTGCGACCCAGAGTGTACCCAACCCCAGTGTGGGAAACGGCCGGAGTACCTGGCTACAACGTAGGTCCATTTGTACGGAGCGGGTACAAATGCACGGCCCGTACAACAGCGTTACACCCTGACGGGGAGTGCAAGCTTCGGCCCCTCCAAGGGGAAACTCCGGGGGATGGGACCCGAGCCAGCGTCAGGCATCCCCCCCCCCCCCACCCAACCACACCACACACCCACCATAGCACCAGGGGGGCAACACCAAAGACAATGGAGCAAGAGAGGGGAGGGGGGGAAGCACGTAAGGGGACAGAAGAAAGCAACAGTGTCGTGCAACGTGTCGTGCAACATGCAGCCAGGGGGCTGCGGGACGGGCCAGCCCGCATCATCCTGCTCACCCGTGTCTATAGCTGGCACAGTCTTCGATAGCTAAATGTCGCTTCCTGTCCCCAGCAATCCCATGGAGTTGTCGGACTTCCGGCGACGTGCCCGGTGCCTGGTAGACACGGTGTCTGATCTCGTCAGACACGGGCCACACACATATGCGGCATTCCAGGCGCGCGTGGACGCCGACTGTCCGGCCAGGGACAATGAATGGGACCATTTCGTCGACATCTGCTTGCGGCAGGGGTTGGCTCGCGATCCGCCCCCGTACAATGCGCCTGACATTCAGGCGCAGTTCGCAGCAGGCATGGTGCCTTTCGGGGTACACTTGCTCAACCGACTACCCCGACGTCTACAAGATGATCTCAAACAGCTCGAGGATGCGCAGCGCGGACCGCCCCCGATGGGGCCTGTGGCGGGTTGGCCAGGGTATGCGGCGCCGGGCGCAGGCCAATCTGAGATGCCTGCACCCCCAGGCCTCGTGCCCCTGCCATTCCCGTATTTTGGGGCGCACCACCACCATCAACTCCATCACCATCACCTCCTCCACCACTCCTTGGGATTCCCCCTGATGCAGCATCACTTCCCACACCAACAGGTACACCTGACCGCTTTGCCACACCTCCCCATCCACCATCACCATCACCATCCCCATCACCATCCACGCCAGCATGTGGCATATCCACACCCCTTGCAACAACCGCAGCATGCGTTCGCTCAGGCGCCGCAAGATGCGGTGACGGTTCCCCCCACAGCGCAAGCAGGGGATCCGACGGTGGCTGCTCTCGGTGCGCAGGCGACATCCGCGCCCCCGTCAGTTCCTGCACCAGGACGGGGAGTCAAGCAGCCGGGGGAGTCGGACAGAGAGATGCACCGTGGACCCCAAAGCGCGGCGGGGGGGACGACTCCCGTTTGGATGCCGGAGGCTCAGACAACTGAGCCACCCCTGGCGGTCCTGCTCGCGGGACCTACTGCAACGGAACCTCCACCGCAGGCGACCCCGGCACCGGAGCCGGCCATGCCACAAGGGGCTCCGCCTGTGGTGCCGGGAGGGCCCATGCCGGTACCGGGCCGTCCGCTGCCTGCGCACGGGGTGCAGGACGCGCCCCCCAAGGGGGTACTTACAGCAGAGGTGCAAGCGGCGCATGCGACGCAGGAAGCAGCCACGATCCGCCCCCGCAAGCTTGCGACGCGTACTGACGGGAGCCGCGGAAGGCAGGGGAGCCGCACAGGCGGCACCAGGGAGTGAGGCTGACATTGGCGCGCTGATCGCGCAAGCACTCGCAGCTGTCACCCTGGGGACGGAGGAGGCCAACGAGAAGATGTCGGAGGGGGCTGACTTTGGGGGACAGGGTACAGAGCGGGGAGTACAGGAGACGCAAGCAAGGGCGAAGGACAGTGGCCAAGCGGGGAGCGTGCCAAGGTTGAAGGAGTGGAGGACTGGATGTGGGAGTGGGGGGAATGGCGCCGGCTGGCACCCGGTGAGCCGTGTCTGGCGGTGCTGGTGTACAGCATGGACCTCCATGCGGGCACTAGCTGTGCGCGACTGCCCGACAACCTGCGGGCACGGCTGGACGCGCTGGAGGCAGCGAGGGGCGGGGGCGCTGACGAGCGGCTTCTGGTGCCCTTTCCTCCGCAACCGGATACGTCACTCGCGGTGATTGCGGCTGGGCACGAAGAGGAGGAAGAGCAAGAGGCGGAGAACAAGGGGCACGAAAAGGCGTAGGGGCCCAGCAAGTTGGCACTGGCCCTCATGTACGAGGAAGACCCGGGGCCCGACGTCTACGCCGGCATGGACGTGAACGCGGCAAATGGGGCGCTGCTGCCCATGCCCACTGCGGTGCCGCCCCCTCCCCTGGGGAGCTGTGAGCAGCGGCACTGCAGGTTCCATGCGGCTCAAGGTGCCCACAGGTACCGCCTCACGGGTACGGGGAGGCGGGAGGCGGAGATGCTGGCAGGCGCTCTTGAGCGCTACGAGTTCCAGCACCCGGGGCAGGTCGCCCAGGAGAACGGCCTGGTGGCCGAGTCCCCGGACGACGGCCAGGTCCGCTGCATCCAATTGGGGGATGCGGGGATCCTGGATCACCATCCTGGTGATGTTCGGGCGGCTGAGCTACAGGAAGGTCTCCCCCTGTCGGTGCGCCTGTCGGTGGGGCGCCTGCTCGACGAGGCGGGGCTGGAGGATGTGTGTCGGGACGGCAGCCTGTACGTGGCCATGTGGAAGGGAGGGGCTGACGCTTGGCGTCGCGAGTGGGCCGTGAGGCCCCTCACGCCCCAGGAGCTCGGGTCCCATGCGCTCCTGGTGGCGATGCACCCCAAGGGCGCGGAGGATGTGTTCGGCACGGACCACCTGCTGCTCTCCCGTGATGGCGTGGTCCTCGTCCCCACCTCCAGCACCTACCGCCTTGAGAGTCGCGGCAGCAACCCCAGGTTGCTCGTGGTGGTGGGCACGCGCCTCGACTTGGGCGCAGGCCCCCAAGGGCCCCAGCCGCACGCGGTCCCGGTGGGGGGAGATGAGGCGGCGGGCCGTGACGGTGATGAGGCAGAGGAGGAGCAGCCCGCGGCGGAGGAGCAGGAACAGGACCAGGCAGAGGCGACTGAGGAGGTGGACGTGCAGGCCCATGTGGCGGCGGCCCTGACGAGGATCATGGCTGCGGCAGGCCTGCCGCTGGCGAGAGAGGCGCTGGAAGAGGAGGACTAACGCAGGGTGAGTGACGGGGCACAGGACGCCAGGGAGCAGGAAGCGGAGCCGGAGATCGTGGGAGTGAAGGAGGCGCATGAGGTGGGGCCACAGCAGGTGGGAGTGGCAGACAAGGCTGGGCCAAAGACGGGGATGGTGGAAACCTGCAGGCACTGGCGCGAAGGGTGGTGACTGCGGGCAGACGCCTGCCGATACGCCCACCCCCAACCGCCGGTGCCGCAGCGAGTACCCCAGGATCAGTGTCCACCCTGGTATGTACCTCCTCCAGTACGTAAGGCACAGGAGGGAGTAGGCACGGGACACTAAGTACATGAGCGTAACCGGACAAGTACCGCCAAGTGGACAGGACACCCTTCCAGCAGCCAGCAAAAATTGTGGTTACTATGTGTCGATGGATTGTGCCTGCATTGTGCGTGCATCATGTTGGCTACCGGCGGCGGGGACACGGGGCACGAAGGGAACCGGAGGGAGCCAAGAAGCAACCCCCTCTCCCCCCCAGAGGGCGAGCACCAGGGGAACCGCGGCAAGCAGGCCGCCCAAGAAGGGCGCAGCGAACGGAGAGGGAACAACACCCCTGCCCCCGCGGACAAGTGCCGCGCCACGTGCTCGCATCGTGCCCGCAACGTGCATGCCCCGGAGGAATGGACAACACTCCAGATACCAGCAGCCAGCAAAAAAAGTGGTTACTGTGTGGTGATGGATTGTGCTTGCATTGTGCGTGCATCATGCTTGCCTCCAGCAGCGGGGACAAGAGGCAGGAAGGGCTCCGGAGGGAGCCAAAAAAGCAACCACCCCCCCCCCCACAGAGCGAGCACGAGGGAAACCGTGGCGAGCGGGGCGGCCACGAAGGGCAGAGCGAACAGAAACGGAGCAGCTCCCCCCCCGCGGACTGGTGCCGTGCCACGTGCTTTCATCGTGCTTGCAACGTGCATGCCCCGGAGGAAAGGACAACACGAGCGCCCCCCCCCCACCACCCCCCAGGGAGGCGAGGAGGGCGGCAAGGGCACGGAAAAGAGAGGCAGGAGAAGTGGGGGGGGGGGGCACAGGGGCGAACACAGGGCCAGAGAGAGTGACGGGTGGGAAGCACTGCGGGCAAAAGGCAGGCACGAGCGACCCCAACAGGAACTCGGCCCACAAACTGACATGCAAAGTGCCAGTGCGGGAGAGAGCAGAGTGAGAGAGCGGGGGACAAGCAGGACAGGGCAGGAACGCGGGAGAGCAGAAAGGAGCGCGGGAAGGAGGAAAAACAAGGGTAGAGAGCGGAGGGGCAGGGGCCAACACTGCGGGAGGGGGGGGGTCAGGACAAAAGCAGCCCACTGGCGACGCTAGCAAGGGGCCCAGCCTCATGGGTTTGCGGGCCCCTCTGGTGACCGTATTGGCCCCACCTGAGCACACGCACTAAGGTGGGGCCGTTGGTCAGGTGCCCGAGGTGGCACCGGCCTGGGGGGGTGACCAATGGACGTGACCAGGAACACTCCGCACTGCACGTACTGCGGTTGGTGTCCAGTGAGGGGTTGTGGGTAGGGCACACCGTCCATCGGGACAGGCAAGAGACGCGCCTGTCCCGCAAGGGCTCCCCTGGGACCCACAGTGTACCCGACCCCGGTGTGGGAAACGGCCGGAGTACCTGGCTACAACATAGGTCCATTTGTACGGAGCGGGTACAAATACACGGCCCGCACAACAGCGTTACACCCTGACAGGGAGTGCAAGCATCGGCCCCCCGAAAGGGGAAACTCCGGGGGATGGGATCTGAGCCAGCACCAGGCACCCCCCCCCCCCCAACGACACTACACACCAACCATAGCCCGGGTAGTCCGGAGGCGGGCAGCAGGCGGGCAACACCAAAGACAACGGAGCAAGAGAGGGGAGGGGGGGGAGCACGTAAGGGGACAGGAGAAAGCAACAGTGTCGTGCAACGTGTCGTGCAACATGCAGCTAGCGGGCTGCAGGACGGGCCAGCCCGCGTCATCCTGCTCACCCGTGTCCATAGCTCGCACAGTCTTCGATAGCCAATTGTCGCTTCCTGTCCCCAGCAATCCCGTGGAGTTGTCGGACTTCCGGCAACGTGCCGGGCGCCTGGTAGACACGGTGTCTGATCTCGTCAGACACGGGCCGCACACATATGCGGCATTCCAGGCTCGCATGGACGCCGACTGTCCGGCCAGGGACAACGAATGGGACCATTATGTTGACATCTGCTTGTGGCAGGGGTTGGCTCGCGATTCCCCCCCGTACAATGCGTGTGACATTCAGGCGCAGTTCGCAGCAGGCATGGTGCCATTTCGGGTACACTTGCCCAACCAACTACGCTGACGTCTACAAGCTGATCTCGAACAGCTCGAGGATGCGCAGCGCGGGCGGCCCCCGATGGGGCCGGTGGCGGGTTGGCCAGGGTATGCGGCGCTGGGCGCAGGCCAATCTCAGATGCCTGCACCCCCGGGCCTCGTGCCTCTGCCATTCCCGGTCTTTTGGGGCCCACCACCACCATCAACTCCATCACCATCACCTCTTCCACCACTCCTTTGGGATCCCCCTGATGCACCATAACTTCCCCCACCAACAAGTACACCGGACCGCTTTGCCACACCTCCCCATCCACCATCACTATCACCATCACCATCACCATCCACGCCATCATGTGGCATATCCACACCCCTTGCAACAACCGCAGCATGCGTTCGCTCAGGCGCCGCAAGATGCGGTGACGATTCCCCCCGCAGCGCAAGCGGGGGATCCGACGGTGGCTGCTCTTGGTGCCCAGGCGACATCCGCGCCCCCGTCAGTTCCTGCACCAGGACGGGGAGTCAAGCAGCCGGGGGAGTCGGACGGAGAGACGCACCGTGGACCCCAAAGCGCGGCGGGGGGGAAGACGTCTGTTTGGATGCCGGAGGCGCAGACGACTGAGCTAGCCCTTGCGGTGCCCCTGGCGGGACCTACTGCAACGGAACCTCCAACGCAGGCGACCCCGGCACCGGAGCCGGCCATGCCACAAGGTGCTCCGCCTGCGGTGCCGGGAGGGCCCATGCCGGTACCGGGCCGTCCGCTGCCTGCGCACGGGGTGCAGGACGCGCCCCCCATTGGGGTAATTACAGCAGAGGTGCAAGCGGCGCATGCGACGCAGGAAGCAGCCAGGACCCGCCCTCGCCAGCTTTGTACGCGTACTGATGGGAAGCCGCGGAAGGCAGGGGAGCCGCACAGGCGGCACCAGGGAGTGAGGCTGACGTTGGCGAGCTGATCGCGCAAGCACTCGCAGCTGTTACCCCGAGGACGGAGGAGGCCAACGAGAAGCCGTCGGAGGGGGCTGACTCGGGGGCACAAGGTACAGAGCGGGGAGTACAGGAGACCCAAACAAGGGCGACGGACAGTGGGGCCGTGGAGCCAAGCGGGGAGCGTGCCAAGGTTGAAGGAGTGGAGGACTGGATGTGGGAGTGGCGGGAATGGCGCCGGGTGGCACCCGGTGAGGCGTGTCTTGCGGGGCTGGTGTACAGCATGGACCTCCATGCGGGCACTAGCTGTGCCCGACTGCTGGACAACCTGCGGGCATGGCTGGACGCGCTGGAGGCAGGGAGGGGCAGAGGCGCTGACCAGCGGCCTCTGGTGCCCTTTCCTCCGCGACCGGATACGTCACCAGCGGTGATTGCGGCTGGGGACGAAGAGGAGAAAGAGCAAGAGGCGGTGAACAGGGGGGACAAAAAGGCGTCAGGGCCCGGCGAGTTGGTGCTGGCCCTCATGTACGAGGAAGACCCGGGGCCGACGTCTACGCCAGCATGGACGTGGACGCGGCAAATGCGGCGCTGCTGCCCATGCCCACTGCGGTGCCGCCCCCTCCCCTGGGGAGCTGTGAGCAGCGGCACTGCAGGTTACTTGCGGCCCAAGGTGCCCACAGGCACCGCCTCACGGGTACGGGGAGGCGGGAGGCAGAGATGCTGGCAGGCGCTCTTGAGTGCTACGAGTTCCAGCGCCCGGGGCAGGTCGCCCAGGAGAAGGGCCTGGTGGCCGAGTCCCCGGACGACAGCCAGGTCCGCTGCATTCAATTGGAGGATGCGGGGGTCCTGGATCACCATCCCGGTGATGTTCGGGCGGCTGAGCTCCAGGAAGGTCTCCCCCTGTCGGTGCCTCTGTCGCTGGGGCGCCTGCTCGACGACGCGGGGCTGGAGGATGTGTGTCGGGACGGCAGCCTGTACGTCGCCATTTGGAAGGGAGGGGCTGACGCTTGGCGTCGCGAGCAGGCCGTGAGGCCCCTCACGCCCCAGACGCTCGGGTTCCATGCGCTCCTGGTGGCGATGCACCCCAAGGGCGCGGAGGTCGTGTTCGGCACGGACCGCCTGCTGCTCCCCCGCGATGGCGTGGTCCTGGTTCCCACCTCCAGCACCTACCGCCTTGAGAGTCGCGGCAGCAACCCCAGGCTGCTTGTGGTGGTGGGCACGCGCCTCGACTTGGGCGCAGGCCCCCAAGGGCCCGAGCGGCACGCGATCCTGGTGGGGGGAGATGAGGCGGCGGGCCGTGACGGTGACGAGGCAGAGAAGGAGCAGCCCGCGGAGGAGGAGCAGGAACAGGACCAGGCGGAGGCGACTGAGGAGGTGGACGTGCAGGCCCATGTGGCGGCGGCCCTGACGAGTATCATGGCTGCAGCAGGCCCGCCACCGGCGACAGAGGCACTGGAAGAGGAGAAACAAGGCAGGGTGTGTGGCGGGGCACAGGGCGCCAGGGAGCAGGAAGAGGAGCCGGAGATAGTGGGGGTGAAGAAGACGCATGAGTGGGGGCCACAGCAGGTGGGAGTGGCAGACAAGGCTGGGCCAAAGATGGGGGTGGTGGAAACCTGCAGGCACTGGGGCAAGGCGTTGTGAATGCGGGCAGACGCCTGCCGATACGCCCACCCCCAACCGCCGGTGCCGCAGGGAGTACCCCAGGATCTGCTCCTGCTCCTCCAGGCCATGGCCCGTGTAGGGGCCCTCAGCCTGAGCCGTGCCAAGAGCCACGGAACGCCGATGCGTGAAGTGGTGGAAAAGGCACAAGGGGGGGGGCTCCCGGCGGTGGGGTACGCGGTGATGTGCGAGGGCTGGACCAAGTGGGCAGTGGCGCCGCCGTGTGGCATGGCGGCCCTGCTCACCCCGTTCCCGGTGGTCCCGTTGAGGGACATGGTCGCCAACCAGGAGGCCAACCTGGGAGGGGTGTGCACGTGGCACACACATCCTGCCGACCAGGACCCGCGCGAGTGGCAGGCTAAGGCAGTCGTGACGTACTTGTCCTGGTCGTTGCCAACGGCGCCTGGTACATGGGCGCAATGGTGGGATGGAGCACTCTGGTGGGCGAGGGGTGGCTGTGCTGTGGCGGCCTGCACTGACGTTCCGCGCGAGCCTGTCTCCGTCAAGTCGTGCACTGTCTCCATGCACCTTCCCACGTTGGCGGCCCGGCTTGCAGCCGCAGACCCGGGCGTCCTGCTGCTAGGGGATGGAGAGGGGCCAGGACTGGGCCTGGAGCAGGGACTGGAGGTTCGCACTGCCCGCCTCCCCAGTCCTGTGGAAAGAGACACCTTGGAATGGCTCCAGTTCACGCGTGCTGACGGAGCTGATGTGTGGACTGCTGTCCATCGCATGGCCCCAGGCGTTCCGGCTGCCTGGCCACGAGCGTGTGGTAGGTGTTGAATGGCGCGCATGGGCCGCCAACAGCCCATGCCCGCCGGTGTTGGTCCTGCCAAGGAAGACAAGCCACCCCAGCTGAGAAACTGTGGCGGTCTTGCGGGGATGGGTAGCAGTCCGTGGGCCCGGGGGCCAAGTCTTCACTGCCCTGCGAGGCACGGTGATCGAGACGGAGGGAGGGATGGCGTTACAGCTCACGAGAGAGCCCCTGACCAGGCATGTGGTGGTAACTGTCCTCCAATGGGGAGCCGACGAGCCTCAGCCCTGGCGCAATTGGATCGCTCAGGTCGTCTGGCGCGACCTGCCGATCCTTAGGGCAACCTCTCATCAGGAGGAGCAGGGCGGCATCACCCGGGCGCACCCCCTGGCTAAGGGACTGCGGAGACGCCTCTCCCCCGCCAGCTCAGATGCAGGGCGCCCTGAAAGGCTTGTACGCCGCAAGGAGCAAGCCCGGGCCCAGGTACCACTTCCTGGTGGCCGCGGACCCAAAGGTGGAGCTCAGCGACGACGTGGTCGCGCTGGCCGCCGACGTGGCAAAGTGCCTGGCCCCCCACGCCGTGATGCTCCCGAAGGAGGCGTGGGAGGGCCAGCGGCACGACAAAACCCCGGCTGCCCTGCTCATTGCGAGGTACGTCGAGCTGGGCGGCTCAGAGGCGGTGTACCTGGACTGGTCGGAAACGCCGGGCATGCAGCACTGGAGGGCCCACGACCTCCTGGCCCCATGACGTGCGGTTGACCGTGGACCCTCTGGACCGACGATGTGCATGGCACCCAGGATCCAGAGGGCGGAGTGGCCAGGTGCAGAGCACCTGCTGGCGACGACCCAGGCGGCACAGGTGCAGCAGCCGGCCACCAACAGCAAGGACTGTGGCGTGTGCGCCCTCATGTCCGCCCTCGGTACCGGGCAACCTCCTGTGCATGCTGGACAGGCGGTGGGTGGCAGCGGTGGTCCTCAACAGGGACATGGGACCCATCGCGCGTCTGCCATGTCTGGCAGAGCTGCCTGCTGCGGTGGTGGATCCCCTGCTGGCGCCCCACACGCCCTTGGACCTGGCGGACATCCCGCACCACGTGGGGTTGCCCGGGGCGTGCATGCAGCAAGCCCTGCTTAATATTGAAGCGGCGGATGGGGGGATGTCCATGCTGATGACAGTGTCCCTGCAGCATGTGTAGGACGCGATGCAGCAGCAGCAGATGCATGCCCCCCAGCCGTGGGAGGAGAGCGCCAAGCAGTAGCTGCAGGCGGAGAGCGTGCCTCCCACCCATACGGTGGGTGTGGCGGACATGGGGAGGCTGGTGTTGTTGGGGGGGGCGGCCTCCAACAGCCAGGCGGCGGTGTCCTGGAAGGTCCAGGGCTCGATGCGGGGGGACGGCGTACGAGTGGCCCCGGGTATGATCGACGGTGAGGCGTTGGCGGCAGGTATTATGAAGGCCGAGGGTGCCATCCCGGGGATTCTCAAGGAGACAGGCCTGCAGAGCCCCCAAGGCGTGGTGCACTCGGAGAATCAGTGGGGTCACCATGGGTATCATGCTTCTCCGGGGGTGGATGCCCAGGCTGCAGCGGCAGCGTCGGTGCACGGCGGGCTCTTGATTGCCCTTCGGGCAGACGTCTTCGCCGCGGGGGAAGTTCGAGACGTCGTGGACATCGTGCCGGGCAAGGCCATGGCCCTTGATGTGGTGACCGCGGGTGGCACCCTCACGGTCATCAACGTGCACGGCCCAGGCAGTGGCGGCGACTCCTGGGTGTCTAAGGCGTGCTTCTGAGCTGACGTGGCCATGTATGCGGCGGCCAAGAGCGCGGGAGGCACGAGGGCTGTGCTCCTCGGAGGGGACTTCAACGTCTGGCTGGTGTCCCCGGGACACCCACCACGAGGAGGTTCCAGGCCCTGTGGGAGTATTGCAGGTTCCACAGGGCGGGCGCCGCGGCGGAGCAAGACAGGAGGCCCACGAGGGCAGGGCATCGACTGGACTCCTTCCTGCTCAACTCGCCACTGGTCCCGTGAACGGTGCGCGAGCCCCCACACCTGGCCCCGGGACGGTCCCCTGCGTAGCTGGGGTCTGACCATGGCCCCGTGGTCCTCCACATCCCGCTGGCGTTGGCCGGCAAAGGGAGGGTCACCGAGACGGCCTACTCGCAAGCCCAAGGCAGGCTGCATGCCATACGCCCGGACTCCCTGGGGGTTCGTGAGGCGGCGGCGGCAGTACTGCAGAAGGCCTGCGAGGATCGGACGCGGCAGGCGTGGCTCTCGTCGGACCAGGACACTGCCACCATGGGCACGTCGGAGGTGGAAGCCGTCTTTGACCTACTATACGCCTTCTGCGATGACGTGTCCAGGGTCACGGGGGTGCGCATGCCGTCAGGCATGGACCCGCAGTACCCGTACAAGCAGGCGGAGGCAAAGGCGTCTCTGGCCCAGGTCCTCTCGGATCAGCAAGCCCTGGCCTGGCGCGCCTATAAGCTGTGGCAACGGGACGCGGCAACGGCCGGGCTCCACTCCCAGGAAGCGGCTGCCTTGCTGCGGCACCTCCTACAGGTAGACCCCAACCTGTTCCCCGCCACGGTGGAGGACCTGCGCGCTGCATTGGACCGGCAGCTCCACCAGCTAGACACTTGCGTGGAGAAGCTGCGGGATGTCTTCAGGAGCAACAGGCGCAGATCCATAAAGGATCATTGTCGGGGCAGGGTGCCGGACCTGCAGTTTTGATGGACGCCGATACGGGGGGCCATCAACGTGGTGAACTATGCCCCGTCAGGCCTCTGGTCTGTGCGCGTCGGGGAGTCGGAGAAGGTGCTCATGGAGGCTTCGGACGTCATCTGTGAGGTCCAGAGGTACTGGGGGGCGCTGTACGCGAAGAGGCTACTGAACCTGCCGGCCTTCGAACGGCTGGTCAGGGCCCACATGCCTCGGGCCTCCGGAGGAATGGAGGTCGATGCAGGACTACACCCTGCAGAATCTCAAAGACGCCGTGAAACAGGCCATTGCAGACAACAAGGCTCTGGGGTCCAACGGAGTCACGGCTGCCCTCATAGCGGAGCTGCCTGAGCCCGTGCAGGGGCTCCTGGTGCACGCGTACAGAGCCATCCTGCGAGGTGCGGACGTCCCGGAATCCTGGCACGAGGCCATCATCTGGCTAATGCCCAATTGGCACGGCCACAGGCAGCCTGGACGAGTACAGGCCCATAGCGCTGGGGCAGCTCTACATGCGAATGCTCATGACCCCCCTCATGCGGAGGTTCACGGCCGTCCCGGCGCGCAAGGGGTTGGCTGTGGACTGGCAGTTCGGGGCCATGCCAGGCGCCACGGCGGCTGTCCGGGTGTTCCTGGCCCAGCGCAGGCTGCAGCGTGAGCAGGAGGAAAACCACGTCCTAGCCTTTGACGTTTCCAAGGCATTTCACACAGCGCTGCATGGGGCGCTGGCGCTCCTCCTGCGCCACATGGCGGTCCCTGAGGAGCTCATCAGGCTCTTCCACACCCTCAGCTGCGGGTCCCTGGTGTGCATCGTCACTGTGCACGGCCAAACGCCGAGCATTTGGCTCCACAGGGGCCTGCGGCAGGGCGGTGCGGAGAGTGCCGTGCTCTACCTCCTCCTCTTGGAACCTCTCCTGAGAAGCCTTGCCTGCAAGGCGGGGGGAGATGCTTGCCATGCTGTGCCCCTGGTGCAAGCGTACTGTGATGACGTCCTGTTGATGGCGCACTCCTTACCAACAATATCTGGAGTACGCGGCAGCGATTGCACAGTATCTGACGGACAAGGGCATGTCCCGCAACGTCAACAAGTGCGCCTATGCCAATACTGCTCGCATCCCTTTGATCATGTTGTGCCTAAACCCGGGAAATGCGGCAGCCCCATGGGTGTGCTTGCGAGCCAAGGGCACAGTGCCCTACTTGGGCCTCCACCTTGATCCAAGGGGAATAGCGCCCTTGAAGGAGAAACATGTACTCCAGTGTGAAGCTCTGCTGGGCTGGTGCAAGAACACGCTGGGGCCGGCTTCGGTGCCCCATGAGGTGATGGCGGCTGTGGTTGGAGGCATCGTGCGGTACGCGGCGCCGTACCTGTCCGACACGGCGAAGGTGGTGGTCAAGCTGAATGTTGCATCAAGGCTGCGGCCCTGCAACTCGAGAGGCTGCCCAAGGACCTGTCCAACGCGGCTGTGCGGTCTGGTCATGAGTTACGACTGGCAGATGTCCAGGTTATCTGCCGGGACTCCGTTGTAGGGACCCTGGCTCAACTCGCGCACCACCGGTCAGCGACAGTCCGAACGGAGCTGCGGGCAATGCTTCGACACATGCACTTGCAATACAGTGTGTGGGGTCAGTTCCTGGTGCCCTCCATGTCGTTCGCCACACACGCTGGCAGTACGTGGGTGGACAGAGCACTCCGGGCGATGAGGACGTTGCGTGTAGGACTCCTTATGCCATCGTCAGTGTACTCGTGCGTACACTCCCATCTGCCGCAGGTGCGGTGGACGGGACAGAAGTGGGCATCCCAGTCCTACATCTTCAAGGGTAGGGACATCTGCGTTTCCTCGGGGCCCCGCACGGACGCTGCGGTACAGTCCCTGACGGATCCCGCAAATGACCTCCTGCATGCGCGGCTCTCCTCGCCTGCGCCTGGGCAGATGGCCGTCAAGCTCTGGGAGTGTCATGAGGCCCATCTGCACCTTCCTCACACGGGAGTGGGGCTCAATCAGCTGAACCTCGTGTGGTTCACGGGGCTTCGCGACGTGTTCCGGCTGCAGTTGCCTGGTCCACTGACTCACCCTCTAATACACCCGGTGCGCCGAATGAAAGCCAGCAAACGCACTAGGCAGTCCACTACGGGGGACGTGTATGTGGTGGGCGGGTACAGGGAGGACGGATGGGACACGGACAGCCCAGGGCAATCTATGCTGTCTGTCCCGCTGGCCGCCCTCCTGCCCCTGCTGGGGGATGTCGTTGAACGTTACCGGCAGCAAGAGCATCCGACGCCAGTCCCCCTGCTCACACCACGTGCCGGGGGCGGCAGAAACCCATTGCCCCTGTGGGTTGTGAACGGGCGGCCCCCATTTTCCAGGGCGTGCGCGGCGGTGCGTTGGTGCAGCGAGTGTGCAATCTTCTTTCTGCTGCCAGCTCGCCCCGTCCCGGACGCCGATGAGTTTTCGGTCCCCGAGGTGGTCTGGATGTCCAATGTGCCGCACGATCCGCCTGTCGCCGTCACGTCGTTGCGTGACGGCGGGGCGCTGGAACACGGCTCTGCGGTGGTGTACAAGCCCTCCTGCTCCACAACGGTGTGGGTAGCAGAGTATACCAGGGCCCTTGACGCCATCAAGTCTGTCTGCGGATGCGACAAGAGGACGGGGCCACCAATGCGGCGGTTCCCAGCTATGGGAGCCCCACGTGGACGGGTGCCATCCACGGCACGGTCCCCGAGGCAGAGATCATCGGCGCGGCAGCAAACCTGTTGCACACGCCCCCGTTGGAATGCACGGTGCATGTGGTAGATGCCTCCATCATTGCAGCGCACCTGCGCAGGGCGCAGGAGGCCCTGTAGCGTGGCATCCTGGCATGGAAGCGGCATGCGGTGTTTCAGCCGAAAGTGGTCCTGTCCCCGGAACTCACGGCCTCCAGCGCGGCGTCCCTGGGAAGAGTCACGCATAGCCCCCATTCCGACCCGGCTCGGCTGGAACCCCGCCGGTACTGTTGGGTGCCTGTGGCGACCAAAGTCACATCGTCTGACGCATCGCCCCACACGGGGCCGACGTGGTCAACCAGCACGCACTGAGCTGGATAGTGGAAGAGCTGCGGCGGCTACCACGCAGAGTAGGGGAGCCACACCATTAGCTGTTGCGGCAGAGCTCGCATTTGGCGGCAGTTCCGCTTGAAGCGCCGGACTCTGCCGCAGCCGGTGCAATGGCCCCGCCTGTTCATCTTATCCTGCCGAAGGAGCACGCCATCCTCTTGGTGCCTGGAGGTAATGGGGAGCTTAAGCCGCGATTACCCTCCATGCAAGCCCTTCAGCTTGTCAGGCAGATGGAGTGGCGCTCGGTGGCGGCGCGCACCAGGGCCCATACGCCGCTGGCTAGCGCCTGTGAGGCCGTGCCCCCTGGGAGCTGTGCACCACGGCCCCACACACAGGAATATGCTGCAGGCATGTGACGGTCGTTCGTCCACTATGCAGGTCGTGCGACGGTGGAGGCAGAAGCTCACGCGTGTGGCGATACCGGCCCACCCCTGTATCTTCTGTGGGGGCCCGGAGGAGAACGTTGGCCACATGCACTTGCTGTGTGCGGGGGACGAGGAGGTGGCAGGACTCCTGTGCAGGCCTATGGAGGAGTTCACGGCGGAACCTTCCCTGACAGACAGGGCGCTGGAGTTCATGGCGTGGAGGGAGCACGGCGGACGGAATCCCTGATGGTGGGTGTCGACCCGGGGACCTGAAGCGGCTGTTCGCGGCAGTGTGGGCGGCGTCGTTCTGGGGCCCTGCAAAGGCCAAGCTCTTTGTGGAGGACAGGGTTCGGTTGGGGAAGATGTGTATGCCCACAAGAAGCATCGGCTCACCCAGATCATGCAGCTGCGGCTGCAAGATCGAAGGAGCGCAGTGTACGCGTTCCTGCGAGGTGACACACCCTTCTGTCCACCAGCAGGGGGGGTCTGACGGCATCCGCCATGGAACACTTTCGACGGCCTCCCCAACGACCTGCAGGCGACCTTTCAGAGGGCACCGCTGCATTCGCTGTTGGTGCCCAGGTTGTACACGGCGCACGAGTAGGCCATGTCCTCGTTCCCCCACTGGATGGCGGCGGTGGTGCAGGCCTTCAGCCAGCGGATCGGTTCCTGGATAACATGGGACTACCCTGCAATACGGCAGTGGTCCCGCCTGGTATCGGCACAGTCTTGGGCCACGGTGCGTGGTACCATGGTGAGGGGCCCTGACGGCCAGAGTGATCCCTGGCTCCAGGTGTACGCAGATCATCCCGCTGTGGGGAACATCATGGGCTGGCCTTGCGAGGTGCTGCCGGTCTTTCAACAGCCTCTGTGCAACCTCCCAGTCCTGGCGGTAGCCGTCGTGCTTGACGTCGGGGCGTTGTGGCTGTATGACCGGCAGCTGCAAAGGGTCATTCCGGCAGTGACGGAGCGGTGGTCCATGGCCGTGTTGTTGGGCTCCAAGCAGCTGGCACAGGTACAGGGATACAACGCGCAGGACCGCGTCACGGAGGCCATGTTCTCTCTGCCTGAAAGGGATGACAACGTGGCTGCGGATGCCCGTCACCCCCTCAATACCCTGGGCCTGGCGGCGGTCGTGGAGGCTCGGTCGGGAGGACAGCGCATGGTTCTCGCGTCCGCCAGGGGCCCGGGGCTGGACGGGGTTGATGTCATCGGGGAGATCATGCAGGACTATGGTTGGGAGCTCCTGACGCATGGCACACGCAGCCCAAAGGTGGCTCCGTGGCCCCGGCTGCTTGAGAGCCTACGGGTGATGTCCAACGGACAGCCGATACTCCGCCTGGTGTCCACGTGGGATGAAGCGAGGCGCACCCTGCTCAGTTGTGCTACAGCACGCGCGCTGGCGGGGGCTTTGCTCTGTCTCTGGGAAGCGTGCTGTGATGTGTGGCAGGACCTGTGGTCGCAGTGCTGTGATGATGGCTGCGTCCCGTCGCGGTCTGTGCTCCCACTGCAATGCCAGGGGTGCAGGGAGACAATGCCGGTTTGAGTTCATCAATGTGCCTCCGCTCCACTCCTCGGGTTGTGTCGGGAGCGTGCTGGTAGGGCGTGGCCTAAGGCGAGATGGGCGGTACCGCACTCTGGACAGATGTCCTCAAGTGCCTGGAAGGCAATCCAGGGTGACCTGAGGAGCGTCCGGGTGGAAGGGGTGAGATGCCATGGTGCGCCGACGGCAGCCCTACCTCTACTGCTGTGGTGGGCAGCTCTGGAAGGCGACTCGCGGGTTCTTTGGTTGTGGCATCACGGAGGACATGGTGAAGGCGTAGTGGGGGCCGGGAGTAATGCAGCTTGACAGGTTGTGGGAAATGTCGGTGCGCTTGCCAGCATCTCTATGCTGGACGCAGCGGCGGGGATGGCACCTGAGAAGCAGTGTCCTCATGGCCTAAGTGTGCGGTGATGGCAGACGGCTTATGACGGCCATCGCGATGTGACAGGGTGTGCCGGCCTGATGGTGAGCCGTACTGCCCCCGTGCTTGAGGGTCTGGGAGGGATGCTTCACCCGCCTGCCAGGCGTCGCCACGTACGACAGTGAGGTGTCATGGGTCGTCCTGACCAGGGTAATAAGGCCCACACCCCTGTAGGGTAGTCCCATGACACCGGGGTCTCCACCGGCGGCCGGGTTACGGCATGTTAAGGGGGTGATTGCTTGCGATACTCAGAGAGTTCACGGGTCTGTGTGGGGCCGGGCGCCAGCGCTGCCAGCGCTGGGGTGCATCAGTTATGACGCCTCCCGTTCCTGGGCACGTTTCACGGGGTCGGGGCAGGAGCCTGAAGGCCTGGGAACCAGCGAAGTGCGCATAGAGGATTGCGACGGCGTGATGGTCAGATGGACCGTATGGTGGGCGTATCTAGGATGGCGTGGCGATCTGGGAGCTGCTTTCTTGAGGGGAACGCGGAGTTGCAGGTGATGGTGTAGTGGGGTCACGGGGGTAGGCGTGGTAGTACTGGGGTCCGTATGCTGGGAGTACCCGGGAAGCGCGGCAGTTCTGGGGAGCCGTACAGTGGGGGCGCTGCGGAGTCGCATGGCGGTACTGGGGTGTCCCCCTGACCCCTTTAACAACTCAGGGGGAATGCAGGGGCATCCCTTGGCCCCGTGAACAAACCAAGCTGCGGGGGGGGCGGGGGGTGCTGGGGCGGTGGCAGTGGGAGGAGGCGCGGGGTGGCGTGCGGGGACGGCGTTGGCAAGTCAGCGGGGGGGGGGGGGGCGCGATGTTGGATACGGTGCGGGGCTGCCACACAGGCGCGCAGTATGGGACTGCGCAAGAGTGCAGTGGCTGCGCAGGGGTGCAGGGTGGCTTTGGGAAGGGCTGCAGCATGCCGCTGCGCAAAGGGAGCGGAATGGTGCTGCACTGGGGCGCTGTCCCGAGCTTTGCTGAGGCGTCGGCCGCGCAAGGTGCGCGGCATGTGGCTGCACCGGGGCGCAGCGTGGGACCGAGCGGGGGCGCTGTGTCAGGCAGTGCAGGGGCGTGGCACATGGCTGCAAGCGGCGCAGCTTGGAGCTGGGCTACGGCCCGGCGGCGGCCTAAGGGGGCGCAGCGTGGGACTGTGCAGGACTGGGGCCGGTGCATGGGCGGGGCGTGGGGTTGCGCAAGGTGCGCTGCCTGGGGCCGTGTAGGGGTGCGGCATGCAACTGTGCTGGAGCGTGGCATGCAGCTGCACTGGAGCGAAGCATGCGGCTGCACCGGGGCGCAGCGTGGGACAGAGCAGGGGTGTTGTATCAGGCCGTGCAGGGGCGTGGCGTGTGCTGACAAGGGGCGCAGCCTAGAGCTGGGCTAGGGCGAGACTGCGGTGTAAGGGGGCCCACAGTCGGACTGTGCAGGACAGGGGCCAACGCATGGGCGTGGCGTGGGGTTGCGCAAGGAACGCAGCGTGGGGCCGTGTAGGGGTGCAGCATGCAGCTGTGCTGGAGCATGCCATGCAGCTGCACTGGAGCAAAGCCTGCGGCTGCGCTAGGGCGCCGCGTGGGGCTCCACCGGTTCGCTGCGTGGGGCAGCGCCGGGCGCAGCGTGAAATCACGCAAGAAGCAAAGCACGGTGCCGCGCAGGGGCGCCGCATGAGGCTGCGCCAGAGCGCCGCAAGCAGCTGGGCTGAGGCGCAGCGTGGGACTGCGTAGGGGCACACCATGCGGCCGCGCAAAGAGGGCAAGGTGGGGCTTTTCACGGGCGCAGTACGGGACCGCGCAGGGGAGCAGCACGCGGCTGCGAGTGGACGCAGCGTGGGGCAGCGCCTGGGCCCGGCATGCCGCTGCGCAGGGCTGCAGCAAGGAGCCGTGTTAGGGCGTGGTGTGGCGTTGTGCTCAGCGTACGTTGGGTGGCGCAAGTGATGCCCTGTGGTGTTATGAAGGGGCACGGCATGTGGCTGTGCTGGGGCGCAGCACGGGACAGTGCAGCGGCGGGACATGCGCCCGCACCGGGCGTGCAAGCTGTGCCCTAGCCCAGCTCCAGGCAGCGCTACTTCAGAACCTGCATGCCGCACCCCTGCACGGCGTCACGCTGTGCCCGTGCTCGGTCCCACGCTGCGCCCCGGTGCGGCACTACACTGCTCCCATTTGCAGCCTCATGCTGCACCCTGCGCAGCCACACGCTGCGCCCCAGCGTAGTGCTGCGCTTTGCCCCAGCCCAGTGCCACTCAGCGCCCCTAGCCCCACTGCTGCGCCCCTGCACAGCCTCACACTGCACCACAAAGCAGCCCCACACTGCACGGCTGCGCAGGCCTAGGCTTCGCCCCTGGTCTATCCAAAGCTGCCCCCCAGCCCAGCTCCACATTGCGCCCGTGCAAAGCCACATGCTGCGCCCCTGCGGCGGTGGCGCAAGGGGCGCAGTGTTGGACTGTGCAGGACGCAACGGGCGGCTAAGCATTGGCGGAGCGTGGGGCTGCGCATGGAGCGCAGGGCCGCATAGGGGGGCGGCATGGGGCTGCGCTATAGCGAAGCATGCGGATGTGCTGGGGCGCCGCGTGAGGCTCTGACAGTGCGCTGCGTGGGGTAGCGCAGGGTGTGGCGGGGAATTGCGCAAGGGGCGCAGCATGGTGCCGCGCGGGGGCGCGGCACTTGGTCGCGCTCGAGCGTGGCATGCAGCTGAGCCGATGCGCAGCGTGGGACTGCGTAGAGGCACAGCACGCTCCTGCGCAAGGGGCGCAATGTGGGGCCGCGCCGGGGCGCAGTGTGGAATCGCGCAGGGTCGCTGCATGCACCTGAATGTGGACGCAGTGATTGGCGCACGTGGGGCAGCGCAAGGGACACAGCGTGGTGCCGCGAGCAAGCGTGGCATGTGGCTGCACTGGGACGCAGCGTGGGACGCTGCAGGGGTGCGGCATGCTGCTACGCTGGAGCTTAGCATGCGGTAGCGCTGGAGCGAAGCATGCGGCTGCGCCGTGACGCAGCGTGAAGCTCCGCCGGTGCGCTGCGTAAGGCAGCGCAGGGTGCAGCGCGGAATTGCGCAAGGGGCGCAGAATGGTGCCGCGCAGGGGCGCGGCACGCGGCCGCACTGGAGCGTTGCATGCATCTGGGCTGAGGCGCAGCGTGGGACTGTGTAGGGGCACAGCATGCGGTTGCGCAAGGGGCGTAGGGTGCGGCTGCGCAGCGGCGCAGTGTGGGCGCAGTGTGATCTCGGGCGTTGCTTGCGGCTGCGCAAGGGGCGCGGTTCGGGGCTGTGTTAGGGGTGCAGCGTGGGACAGAGCTTGGGCGAGTCGCGGGGCTCCGTTGAAGCGCAGCGCGGAACTGCGCTTGAGCGCACCCTGCCGCTGCGTAAGTGGGCAGCATGCAGTCGCGCTGGGGCGCATAGTGGAGCCTGGTAGGGGCGCAGCCCGAAACTGTTCATGGGCGCGGCGCCAGGCTGTGCAGGGGTGCAGCTTGGGGCCGCGCGTGGGGGCAAGACAGGACTGCGTGCTGGCGCAAGACGGGGCTGCAGAGGGGGCAGCGTGGAGCTGCGCTGGGGCAAAGCGGCTGCGGAAAGGGGCGCATTGTGTGGCTGAGCCAGGGGCACAGATTCGGGCTGCGCTGGCCCCCAGGAAACGCCCCCGCGGGAGCGCAACATGTGGCCGCGATGGGGCGCTGCGCGGGACTGCACAGGGGTGCTATGCGGGGCTGTACAGGAGCGCGGCATGTGGTTGCGCGAAGGCGGCAGTCTGGGGCAGCGCAGGGGCGTAGTGTGCGGCTGCGGTGGAGCGTAGCAGGCGGCCGCACCAAGGCACAATGGGGGGGAGCGCAGAGGTGGGGCGTAGAACTGTGCATCGCCGCAGCCTCAGGCCGCGCTCGGGCGAAGCGGCTGCAGAAGGGGTGCCGCGTGTCGCTGCGCCGGTGTGCAGCATGCGGTTGTGGTGGGACTGCGCAGCGGCGCAATACGGGGCTGCAGAGGCGCGCAGCATGCAGCTGCATCGGGGCGCAGCGTGGGAGTGCATAGCGGCGCAGCCTGCAGCTGCTCAGGGGGCGCAGCGCCAGGTCGCGCAGGGGCGCAGCCCGGGGCTGCGCTAGAGCGACGTGTCTGGCTGCGCTGGGGGGCAACGGGCACCTGCGCATCGCCGAAGGATGCTGCTGCGCGTGGGCGCAGCATGGGGCCGGGCATGGGGCAGCGTGGGGCTGTGCTGGGGCACAGCGAATGCGGGAGCAGAGCAGCATGTGGCTGAGCAATGGGTGCAAAATGGGGCTGCGCTGGGGCGGAGCATGCGCCCGCGCTGGAGCGCACTGGGGCGCAGTATCGGGCCGTGCTGGGGCGGAGGGGCAGCGGGGGGGGCGCCACGTGGGGTGGCGCAGGGGTGTAGCATGCGGCTGCGCATGCGCGAATCGTGGGGCAGAGGTTGTGCGTAGCGGCTGCGGAAGGAGCGCAGCGTGGGGCTGACCCAAGGGTGCAGCATGGGGCTGCGCTGGAGCACAGCACGTGGCTGCGCATGGGCGCAGTGCAGAACAGCGCATGCGCAATGTGTGGAGCCGCGCTGGGGTGTAGGGGCTGCGGAAAGGGCGGCGGCGGGCGGCACCAATCTGCGGGTGGCGGGGGTCACGGAGTGTGTGCCTGGGGGAGGGGGTTGACGGAGGCAGGGGGCAGGGTGAGCGGGTTCAGAGTGGAGACGGCGGGGCTGCGGTGGTGTTGGCGGGGGGCGCTGTCGTGTACGGTAGAGGTAGGGGTGGCGTGAGGGCGGCCGGGGCTGTTGGGCGTTGCTGCACAGACCACAGGGCCAGAGCGGCGCCCCTCAGTGGGCGGCAGGGGGTCGCAGAGGGTGTGCACAGGGGTGATTTGTGATGAGGTGTGTTGGTGTGGAGTCAGGCGGGGGAGAGGGCTGCGGGTTCGGTGGTTCGCGTGCGGGGGGGGGGGGAGGCAAGAAGTCGAGTCAAGCGCTCAAGGCCATGAGGCTCCGGCATGCAGAGCGAACAGGGCTACCGGCAGTCGCGCAAGGAAGGTAGGGGGGCGGCCGGGATGGCCTCGGGCGGTGGGGGCAGCGGTGCGTGGCGTCAGCGATGTCCGCAGGGCCAGAGGGTGAAGCCGCTGGTGGGAGGCCCAGTGAGAGGGGTGGTAGGGGGCTGCCATTCTGCGCGGCGCTATGTCGGTTGCGCGCGCTGTAGTGCGCATGGCGGGGGGGACACTCAACAGACAACAGTCCAGAGCTGAGCCCTGGTTGGAAGGTTTGGGGGGGGCGTGATGTGTGTGGGGTTTGTGCCGTGAAGTGGTGTGGGGGCTGCCCTGCTACCTAGTCGTTTACTACAAGGATCCCGCGAGGATATCGAGGGGGAACTGAGGCGGGAAAGCCTGGGGAGAGGAGTTGGGGCGCTGACGGTGGGTTATCCCCGGCTGGGATGGCCGGAGTGTCCTGGGACCCCGCGGGGGCAGAGGCTGCCAACGTTGGGTGGGTGCGAAACGTCAGCCTGTGTGTCGGGCACCGAAGTTCTTAGGGTTCCATCCCAGGAACTTACCCGCCGCGGGGAACTATGGGCTGTGAGGGCCAAATGGAGGAAGATGAAGAGGAGGGGGGGGGGCAGGTTGGGCCTGGCGGTCGGCACCTTCCCTTGGCCTGGGGGAGGCCGTTGCCCGGTGCTAGTCCCGCCCACTTGTGAGTCCTGTGTGTTGGGGGAGAGGCGGTGATCCCCCAATGGGTATCCGTGCCCGGTGCCGTGGGTACAGACCCCTTTTCGGGGCGGGTACCAAGCGCTTGGTCACGTCGCCCTCCCGGCACAACAGCCCGCCAGGCAGGGTCAGGCCTATAGCGCCAGCTGCTGTGGGGGAGGGCGCTCGGGGCAGTGCGGTGCCCCTCCGCACTCCTGGTGACCCGCACTGCCTGTATAATGCGACTCAGGGCGGTGCGGGCTCGGACCGCACGTGTGGGCCGCGCCGCCCTTGCAGGAGGGGGGTCCGGGGGGGGGTCCCGGGGGGAAGAGCTGTCGGCTGGAGGGCGGCGTGCACTCAAACAGCACTCCTGCAGGCCCTGCCGCCCTCTTGGTCTGCGGAGGAGCGCAAGGGGTTCTGGGGTCCCCGCCCAGGGTCCTTGGCTCTGCACACAGGGTCCTGGGGTTTCCCCCCTGGGGGCCGTTGGCCCCCCCCGTTCATGTCCTGTGCAAGAGGGAAGAGGACAGGGTGCGGGCAAGGGAGAGGGGTTGCGTAGGGGGAGGAGTATGACGCACGTCAAAAACGCAAATTTCTAAAAAGTGATGTTTGACAGTTTGGGAGGCTCAAACAAGTGTTTGAGCCCATTTTGAGCCCGTTCTGATGGAGGTTAGCCCTTTCCACCACATGTTCGCACCACTTACCTGAGAGGCGTATGGTGGAGCCACCTAGAGTTGGGAGAGGGACTGATAAGCCACTAAGGCTCCTGCACAGGACCGATGCTGCAAAACACGTGAACTTTGTTTCCAAAGTCGAGACCACACTTGTACCTTTGCCCTCAAAGCAACGCACTGCTCATAAACGTCGTAATTGTTGAACTTGTCCGTGAATCCACAGTCAACATGGTCACAAAGACCCTGTGCAACACACAGAAGTCCAGTCTCAGACTACTTTACAGAGCACATGCATACAGGATGTGTGAAACGCAATCACCATGCTATTTAACAATTGTTAATTACTCTGTCGTAATTCTGTCTGTGCTGTGTCGCAATTCTGTCTGTACTCTGTAGTATTGATGTCGTCTGTATTACGTTGTCAGGCCTATCGGTCGCGAGCGGCCTAGCAGATGAGTCGCGATCGCCGGAGGCTGTACTCTGCTGCCTACTGCTAACACTCCCCTCCTAAGGCGGCGCCCTGGCGTGAAAGCAGAGCCAGAAAAAGGGCGCGCCTGGTAGATCTACTTAGTAGGAGGCAGCGAACATCACCGACAGGACTTACTGCAGAAAAAAAATGATCTAGCGCACTCCGGCGCCGAAAAATGTCAGCAGCGATTCGGGGTAGGGGCTCCCCATCTGCTCAAAGCCAGCAGTGAGGATCAGCTCTGAAGGGGGGGGGGGCAAAAACGACAGGTGTTTTTTTTTTCACGTCAAAGAGGAGAGAGGACCACAGGAAGAGAGGGCGCCTCGGCCGCAAGCAGAGGGACTTGGTATGGGCTCAGGACTCCAGTCTGAAGGAAGACAGCAATGCGCGGCATGTCAGCACCACACTGGCGACACTGAAGGCTGCTGCAGGCAACGACTGCGACGCTGACGACGACGACCATTGCTGCTGTCCACGACGCTGACAACGACAACGACTTCTGCTGTGACGACGACACATGCTGTGGACGTTTGTGCAGCAGCGCAGCGACGCACCGGGACGTGTGCAGAACACGACGACGACGACACTGACGGCCACAACGACGTCGATAAGTGTCTGCACTGGGGTCCAGGTGCTCACTGTCGATGCTAATTAATAACTATTCAAGCAGGCATTAAAATCATCAGGGTGGAGGGACAGAGTTGGAGGGTCAGCGCAGAAATGACTCACTGGCAAACAGGCTTCCCTTTCTCTTTCCCAATAGAAATGCTGCTCGGCAGCCCTCAACAGCCACCAAGGCCAGAGAGTCGCCAGAGATGCTGTTTGGAATGCCAGCGTGAAATCATCAAAAATCAAACACTCAGACACAGGCTGCTGGGCAAGAGGCGGAGGGTTAGCGCAGAAATGACTGGCTAGTCGCTCAGCTCGATATTGGTGGAGGCTGATCTGCGCTCGCGCTCTGACTCCAGGTGGCAGCCTAAAAACAAACAAAGAAGCATGGCAGGACGGGAGGGAGAGCACAGGAGGAAAAAAGGCAAATTGCCAGACACGTGGGTTGGACGTGGGCTCACTCGCAGGGGCCCTGCCACAATGGGCGGGCCGAGGTCGTCTCCCCCTGGAGCTCGCCAGGACCACCACACAGGGTTCGAGGTTTCTACACGTGTCTCACCAATTGTTGATATGCAATGATAGGAAGGACCCCTTCAGGGTTGAACCATAAATTCAGAAATGGGTGTACTGGCAGAGTCCTGCCAAGGCGGGCCGAGCCATCTCCCCTGCACGGAAACTGTGGCAGAAATTCAGCGTAGAGCCTCCCTGGGGGCCGAACCCAACACAAAAATTCAGTGTAGGGCCTCTCTGGGGGCCGAACTTGACTTACCCGTGCACTAGGGCCCGCTACCGTATGGCGGTCGGCCGAGGTGTAATGGGCACTGCATTGAGATATTGTGGCTGACATGTAGTTAACGCAAGTGACATGTAGTCAACGTAGGTGACACGTAGTGAATGTAGGGGACCCAATGGTGGCGGGGAGGGACGGGAGGTCACAATGGGACCTGAATGCCATGCTTGGCATTGTAGGCCCACCAGGCGTCGCACACGTGGTGCAAAATGTCGTCCCTGGTCTCCCATGTGCACTCCTCGTGTCCTTTTCACTTGACAAGCCATTTCTCGACCTTGCCGTTACCCCGAGTGGAAGGCACCTCCTCAAAATCCACCACATCTTCCACCACCCAGCTGTCGTCATGTTCGGCGGAGGGACGGAGTGTGTGGTGGTCGCATTTTAGTTTAACCCCCAACAACAGTGGCAGAGCCAGCTTGAGACGGCCTATCCCCAAAATTTGAGTTCCCTGGGCGGTCGCCACACGGTATCAACCCCCGCCCATAATTTCGAGGACTTCATATGGTCCTGACCAAGTGCGGGCAAGTTTGTCAAAATGACTGTCCTCGCTCTTGGGCAAATTGCGGACCCAGACGCGGTCAACCACTTCCCACAATGTTTCAGGATGCGTCTTCCGAAATTCCTTTTCATGTTTTTCATGGATGGCCGTCAGCTTTTGATGAACCTCCTCACGCTCACGCCCGAGACGCAAGAAAAAATCAAGGGCGTCTTCGCACCCGCTTTTCTCTACAATGGGAGGCATGTCTCTGAACCCGATTGGATCCCTCCCGAACAAGAGACGGTGAGGAGAGTATGGCGCTATGGCACCCGGAAGGTTATTGAGACCCCACAGTGCCATAGGCAATTTCCAGTACCACTGATTGGTGGGTGTGTTGGTCTCTTGTAAGTACACCCTAAGGTTTTCAAAGTCGCTTTTCACCGCCCGTTTGGCTCCCCCATTGGTCTTGTGATCGTAGATCACGTACTCAGGGGTGGAGATGCCAGCCAAATTGCAAAGGGTGGTCACAAATTTGTTATTGAAACATTTGGCGTGATCCCGCGGAATTTCATTTGGAACGCCGGTAAAAAAACACACACTTCTCAAAAAAAAGTTCAATCAATTTGCGGGCGTCTAAACCCTTGAGGGTAGCTGGTATGGCTGTAACATAGCCAGTTGCTCGGTCAACAATGACGAAGCAACAGTCCACAGTGTAACCTTTGCGCACCTCGCACGTAGGGAGATCGACTATGTCCATTGCCACTGAGGCAAATGGATATTTGGGGATGGGGTAGTGGTGGCGCGTCTCAGGGTGCCGACCACACGGTGGCTTACATGTCTGACACATGTCGCAGCGCTGGACTACGTTCTCCACGAGCTCCCGTAGCCGCGTGGGGGTGTACCCGTGGAGTTTGTAGCGTCTGTGAAGGAGTTCCAGCGTCTTATCCAGCCCTGGGTGACTGTATGAATGCACCGCTTGTATGACGTTAGAGGTAACTGCTTTGGGCACTATCACGTAATGGTGCTCAAGGAGTTGCCCTCGACCGGTAATGTGACGGTTCGCGCGTGGGTGCTCCGCCACGCCTGTCTGAGGGGCCGCGTACTCCCCTTTCAGGGCAGGGTCAGCCTCGTAGTGGTGGGCCCAGTTGTGGAACAGGAATTCAGTCGGAGGGGGCATCATAACGGTGCCCTTATCAGGCATATCCGTCTTCTTTTTGCGCCCTGCCCTACAACATGCCTACATGGCTTGGTAGCACTGCACGTTTGTTGGGGGCCCACTTTCGGGAGGTGCATTCTCATAGTAAGCGGTAAGCGTGTGTAGCATAGCCGTATTGCGACCCTCCCAACAACTAGTAGGAAGAGTGTGGTGCATCAAGGCGGCTGCGCCCTGGTACCAGCACTGTGTGTTCATATATGCCCTACCCTGGCGTCGCTTGGACCTCCAATGCAACCCGTGTGCATCCAGGGCATTGCCCGCGTATTTGCACCAATCATGGCGCACACTGACCACGTCACCGGACACCGTGTGTGCCAGCTGGCGCACCGTGGCACGTTGGGGTCCTGTAGGCAAGGCATTGACAAATGCCTGCTGCCTGCGGGCTCTTTCGGCTTGCGCCGTGAGCTTCCTGTCCTTACGGAATTCTGAGGTCCCAACACTACAACTAACGGGCCGTAAGGCCGCACGCCACTGATGAACTGCTCCTGCCAGGCTTTGACCCGTGCTTGGCAATGTGCAGAGTACCTCCACCACCTGGACCCGTAGGTGGTTGGTACTAAGGTCCAGGTGTTTCAACCGTTCTCCATCCGGGGTGTTTTATGTGCGAGGTGGTAAGGGGGTATGGTGGGGCTCGGGGTCGACCGTGGGGGCCGACCCTGCAAGTGCTGCGTTGACCCACTGCGCAGTTTTCTGCTGTGATGCATCCCGACCCGCTTGGTTGGCATCGCTCCCATGCAGGTTGGTGTCGGGGCTGGCTAGGTAAGCAGGGTACGCCCACCTAGACAACACATCCGCTGCCCCGTTGTCTTCCCCCTTGATGTAGACAACTTCCAGGGGGAACCTTGCCAAAACCTGGTGCCAACGGGACCGCCTACCCACTGGACCACCCATGCGGTCAAAGTCCTCTTTGACCCAGGACCCCAAACTTTTGTGGTCCGTGCGGCATTTGATTTTCACCCCCGTTTGCAACCAGCTTCTAAACTTGTACAAGGTGGCGACAATTCTGTACATTTCCTGATCCGAAATGTGCCAGTTCAACTGCCCTGTATTGGGTTAGGACCTGTCAGGCCTTTTGGTCCTGGTGCCCTGTAACCTTTTGGAAAAAAATGCCACTGGGCGGAGGTTGCCGTTAGCATCCTCCTGTTCCAGTGTACCCCCAAATGCGCAGGTACTGGAATAAACAGTGATCCAACACTCCTTGCTGAGATCAGGAAATTTGAGTATCACCTCCTTTTGGAAGCGTTGTTTCAGCTCCTCAAACGCCTCCTTCATTTCGGGGGTCCAGTAAATTTTGCCCTGGAGTTTGTAATGTTGTACCAGCTCTTCCTGGCTCATTTTAGAGAAATGAGCCCTTTGGCGGGTACGAGTACCAGGCAGCAAATCAGTTTGCCGCTGGTATTTTTGGGCCTTCTTTTGGGCCTTTGTGGGGCACATACCCTGCAAGGCCATTTGCAGGGCGGCGGCCATGCACGCGTAGTCATGTATGTACACGCTGTACCACTGTGTAAGCCCGAGAAATCCCTTAAGGTGGGTGTGGGTGGTAATGTCCTCCCGACGCCACTGTTCAATGGCGGCCACCTTTTCAGGGTCGCTGTGTCTACCCCCTGGTGTGAGTATGTGCCCACAAAATTTAAAGCGAGTGACAAACATTTTGCACTTTTCGGGCTTCAGGGAGAGTTTGTAGTGTGCCAAAATTTCAAACAACTCCCGTAGCTGACGTTCATGGTCCTCTTTACAGAGACGACTAAGTTTTTCGCTCCTGTCCAAATTGTCCTGGTCAGGGGTACCGTGTAGCAGGTCATCAATGTACGGCTTTGTACCAAACCGTTTTGTGAAACTTTTCTTGTCCCCAAATCCGGTATCCCGGCAGGCTGCCACCATGCGCTGGTATGCCGTGGCTGCCGTCCTAAGGGCCATGGGGAGTACCAGCCATTCGTACACTCCCCATGGTGTCAGGAAGGCCGTATATTGCCTGCTTTCAGGCGCTAAGTGCATTTGGTGAAACCCGTCTTCAAGGTGAAAGACAGACCAAAGTGCATTTTTACCCTGCGAGAGGATCATATCCTCTATGACCGGGAGGGGAAAGCAGTTGTCGCTGTCCTGGGAGTTCAGGTGGCGGTAATCAATTACCAGCCTCCACTTTCCCCCAGACTCGGGGACCACAAAGGCCTGTGCACCCCACACCGAATCAGACTTCTGCAAGAAGCCTTGGGCAATCAACTTGTTAAGGAGTTGGCGGAAAGCTGCGTCTCGTATGCCGCACGTGCGGTACGGCACACATTTCTGCGGCTGTCGGGTGGCAGTTTTAAAGGGAATGGCATGCTCCCCGTGCCGCCGCAGATCCCGCGGGACGTCCTTGATGGGTGTGTGTTGAAAAAATCCTTCTTTGAAGGACTTCTGTAATTGGGCCTTAATTTCCGCACAGCGGGGGTCCTCCTGGTCCGCCTGCACTGCTGCCCGCAACAACCGTTGAGACCGTGGGCGGTAGTATTTCCCTTTGGCGTCATGTTAAATGAGGTCCCGCAACCGGGCAGCGGTGTCTGTATCACCCTCATACCGACAAGCAACTTCGTCGCAGGCACTATCCCAGACGTTGCTGGAGAATGCGTCAAAAAGGATCACCCTGGTGGTCCAGCCTCTGGATGGCAGGAGGACAAAACCCGCATTGTCTTGATAAACCGGTTGGTCAGCCGGCAAGTCCCACCAATCCAGGGCTATCTCCCCTAACTCCCAAAACCAATCATGTGCCTTCCACACAGGGACAATCATTATTCCTTGGGCCTGGTCCATGATGGCCTTGAGGACGACATCTTGCATTCTAGAGAAGGGGGCATTAATCCATAGGTAGTCCCGGCCCCAGTCCTTGGAGAAGGCATCCTGGGCCTGCGTCCAATACCGTGGGAACTGGGCATTGCACTTTTGGGCGAATGCATCAACCATGGACTGCTGCTCCCTTCCTGAAACCCCTGCCCATGCCTAAAATCTCTTGCTTGAGACTCGGCAGTACTGCGTATGCCTCGGTTTTATAAGTACGACTAGCTGATTTATGTAGTGCCCTGCGCCGAGCTGCGGTTGGTAGTGCCTGAGCCTTCTTAGAAATGCGGACGGGTCGCACCGAGGTGGCACCTGAACTGGACCCCGGGAAGCGACCGTACCGCTGGAGGACCTGTCTGTCTGTGGGGGGGTCCGTACCGGAGAGCTTGGGTTGTCTTGTGGGGGGTTCTGGAAGGGTCTCTCCCCTTTATTGGCCGTTGTGGTTCTGGTGGTATCTCCACTCCCCAGCGAAGCTGTCTGGGACCGCGGTGTTGACGGGGGAGGGGGTTTTGAGGGGCCGAGCTAAAATAGGCTCGTCTCTTCTGACTCAGCCTCAGATAACCCTTGTTTGCCCTCGGTACCGCTGTCGGGCCCTATGGCTAAATGACCCGCACACTGCCGCAGGCATTGGCGGCTAAAGCGCTGTGGTTCGACCTCGGGGGGGGGGGTATGAACCGGGGAACTCTGTCCCTGGCCTCCTACGTGGCGGTAGGCGGGGTTATGGACTGGGCCGGCTTGTACCCAGCCTGAGCTATGGTTATCCACTCCATAGAATATCGGCGTGCTGTTGGGGGAAATCTGCATACTGCGGGTCCCCCATGCTGTCTTCATATTCCTGAACCAAACAGTACGAATCGTCACAATCAAACTGCCTATCTGGTGCCACTAAACCTACCGAGACACACTGGCAGAACCTAACGGGCTGCCTGGGCGGGGCTACCAACTGCTGCTTGGGAGGAGAGGGTAACGGCTGCTCGCCTCCTAAGCTAGCGTTGCGTGTCGCTGACATGACGGTGGCCACCGTGGTGACTTGCTGCACCGCCACGGCTACTGCCGCTACTTGTTGTCCGAAAGAGGCCAACATCTGCGTAATGGCGGCTGCCCATGTCGTCCATTGTATACTGGGAGTCTCCCCACCTGGAGCTTCCTCAATCAATAGAGAGGGGAGATTAGGGTCGGTTGCCACTTCCCACAGGACAGTTGGCTCGGAGTATTCTGCCAACGTATCCATCAGGCAGTCCCGACAAGCATCAAGTTGTATCCCATAGTATTTGAGAAATGGGTAGCCGACGATACAGCCATTGCTGATCTCGGCGGAGTATACAAAGATCTGCTCGCAGGTCAAAAACCCCTCAACTCCATGCCGGTCCCGCACGGGCACGGTCAGATCCAGCAAGGCCCCCATTGTCCCTCCTGCCACCGCGTCCCCTCCTACAGACGTATTGGCAAGGGGTTTCTGTGCCGGTTGGACCGTACCGCTCGGAAAAAATGAGGGGGGAGCGATGGCAAAAGCCTGGCTCCCTGAGTCGATCAGCGTAGGTGCTGGGCTTCCTTCCCCCATTCTCCAGCGGGCACTGCCCTGCACCACCAACTCCCGGTGCGTGCCAACCACCACAACACCGCAGGGCAGCACGGCACCGCAGGACACGGCACAGGGCGCAGGACACCACAGGACAACGCACAGCACAGCAAGACACCACGACACACCAGAGCAGCACCACCACACCGCAGAACGCCCAGGGAGACACCACAACGCACAGGGACACGCCACAGCACGAGGCACCAACAACAGCGCAGACCACACCACAGCACCAGGCGCCAGCAACAGCACGCACCACACGAACAGCACAACGCGAGCGCACCAGCACAGCCAAACACACCGCACACAGCGGAGAGCACAGGGAACGCACAGCACAGCACCCCGGGACACACACAGCACAAAGCAGAGCGGCGAACAACAGCACGCACCACCGCGCCACGACAAAACACACACAGCACAGAGCACACAGCGCGGGGGAACACCGCAAAACACGCCGCGGAGCACAGGGCGACGGGCAGCGCCAGAGGGCACGGCGCAACCAGCAGCGGCACCAAAAGAGCGCAACACAGCACACGACAGCACAACACCGGGCGACACAACGCGCAGCAGCGCGGCGCAGCACCGCACCCAGGGACGCACAGCACAACACGGCACACAGCACCGAGCGGCAGCGACGAAAACCGCGAGACACAAAGGGGGGGGGGGGGGGTGGGGCAGCAACCACCAGGGAGCACCCAACAGCCAGGTGGAAAGCACGAAAGAGGGACAAGCGCACGGAGAGCCGAGAGGCGGTAGGCCAACAAAGCAAACAACACACGCGCCGAGGCCCAGGGCACCTGGGGCCGGAAACCAGAGAAAGCCGGAGACAAAGGGGGCGCACAGAGGAAGCAGAAGAAGGAGAAGAAAAAAAACACCAAGGCACCAAGCAAGGGCGACGAAAACCGCGAGACACAAAAAGGGAGGGGGGCGGGAGAGCAACCACCAAAGAGCAGCCAACCGCCAAGCGGGAGACACAAACGAGGCGCGAGCGCAGGGAGAGCCAGGCAGCGGGAGGCCGGAAAGAAAAAAAAACCACCACAACACAGCGCCACGGCAACGAGGAACGGCAACGGCGGCGAGAGAGAGGGGGGCAACCCCAGCCCGGAGGGGGCCAAGCACAGCAGAAAGACAAAGAGGCCAAAGGAAAAGGTGAGGCGCACCAGAACGCGCCCGGGAGGCCGGCCCGCCCGACCCGGCCAAGCAGAGCACGCACACGCACACACGCACACCAGCCACCACACACCACACACCACACACCACCGCCGCCAGCGGACCCCAGCCAGGAGTGGCGGGGACCGCCCACCAACACCCGCAGGGCGAAACCCAGCCAGGAGTCGCGGGGAGTAGCACACAGGAACCACCGCCAGGAGTGGCGAGGGACCAACCACACCACACACCAGCCACAACCCCACCAACACACCACCGCCACACGCCACACACCACACACCAACGCCGCCAGCGGACCCCAGCCAGGAGTGGCGGGGACCGCCCACCACCACCGGCAGCGAAACCCAGCCAGGAGTGGCGGGGAGTAGCACACAGGAACCTCCGCCAGGAGTGGCGAGGGACCAACCACACCACACACCAGCCACAACCCCACCAACACACCACCGCCACACACCACCGCCGCCAGCGGACTGCAGCCAGGAGTGGCGGGGACCGCCCACCACCACCGGCAGCGAAACCCAGCCAGGAGTGGCTGGGAGTAGCACACAGGAACCTCCGCCAGGAGTGGCGAGGGAGCAACCACACCACACACCAGCCACAACCCCACCAACACACCAACACCACACACCACACACCACCGCCGCCAGCGGACCCCAGCCAGGAGTGGCGGGGACCGCCCACCACCACCGGCAGCGAAACCCAGCCAGGAGTGGCGGGGAGTAGCACACAAGAACCACCGCCAGGAGTGGCAAGGGACCAACCACACCACACATCAGCCACAACCCCACCAACACAACACCGCCACACGCCACACACCACACACCAACGCCGCCAGCGGACCCCAGCCAGGAGTGGCGGGGACCGCCCACCACCACCGGCAGCGAAACCCAGCCAGGAGTGGCGGGCAGTAGCACACAGGAACCTCCGCCGGGAGTGGCGAGGGACCAACCACACCACACACCAGCCACAACCCCACCAACACACCACCGCCACACACCACACACCACACACCACCGCCGCCAGCGGACCCCAGCCAGGAGTGGCGGGGACCGCCCACCAACACCAGCAGCGAAACCCCGCCAGGAGTGGCGGGGAGTAGCACACAGGAACCTCCGCCAGGAGTGGCGAGGGACCAACCACACCACACACCAGGCACAACCCCACCAACACACCACCGCCACACATCACACACCACACACCAACGCCGCCAGCGGACCCCAGCCAGGAGTGGCGGGGACCGACCACCACCACCGGCAGCGAAACCCAGCCAGGAGTGGCGGGGAGTAGCACACAGGAACCTCCGCCAGGAGTGGCGAGGGACCAACCACACCACACACCAGCCACAACCCCACCAACACACCACCGCCACACACCACACACCACACACCAACGCCGCCAGCGGACCCCAGCCAGGAGTGGCGGGAACCGCCCACCACCACCGGCAGCGAAACCCAGCCAGGAGTGGCGGGGAGTAGCACACAGGAACCTCCGCCAGGAGTGGCGAGGGACCAACCACACCATACACCAGCAAAAAAAAAGGGGGGGGGGGGAGGAGGGGGGGGCCGCGCCAAAACAGCCCACAGCCACCAAACCGCCCGCCAACAACACAAAAGGCGGCCAAACCCCCCACCCAGAGGGCACCGAAGACAGGACCCCCAAAGAGGCACAGGGGGACCACCCAGCCAAAACCGGCAACACCAAGCCAGGAACAGCGGCCCACCGGGAAAAGGGGCACCGAAACAAGCAGACAAACACCAGAAAAAAAAACAAAAACAGCCAGCAGCCGAGCCCGAAGGAAGGGGAAGGGGGGAGAGACCACAAGGCCCGGGACAGGGACACCCAACAACCGGAAAAAAAGAAAAACAACAAATAAGCGCAAAGAACACACCCCGACAACCCAGCCAAGAAGGGCGGGGCACAGCCGAGACCCGGGCCCAGCACGCACGCCCACACCGCACACCCAAACCGGAAACGGCGGGGGGCAAGCGAAACACGCACGAAACCACACACGTCTCAAAACCAGGCCGACACCAAAGCCCAACCAAGAACACCACAAACAGCCGGCAAAAGAGGGACAACAACACAAACCGAGCCCAAACACACCCACCCAAGACCCCAGCCACGACAGGCAGGGGTTAACAAAACCCACACCCAACCGCAACCCGGACCCAACAACAAACGCCAGCCAACAGTAGGAAACCCAGTGCCCACAGCCCGGGCACTGAGGCAGCCCGAGCCATGCAGGTGACCCGGCCAAACGAGATCCGGAGACCGGGGGTGAGGCTGCATCCTAAGGCCTGCGCTGCTTTGGGACTCGAGGCGGAGCGTGCGACACCCAAGCGCCTCGGAACCCAAGTACCAAGAACATGCATGCATGCCTTGGGAACAAGATACGCCAGGAAGTCCGGTGAACCTCTAGGGTTCCGCCCAAAGGAGGGGGCGTGCGCAAGCACGGGGGCACACCCTCCCGGCGAGACAAGCATGTCACGCTGGCGGCGATCAGCCCTCCCGGTGTTGCCCGAGGCCGCTTTGTTGGGGGCCAACAGTCAGGTCTAGCGGGATGTAAGCCGCCTCCCCTCTTCACGCGCGGAGCCTCTTCCTGTTCGTCACAGGGGCGACGCCAGGGGGAACCAAGGGGCGCCTCTCCACGGCCGAGTGCACCTACCTACCTACCTCCCGGTGCGTGCCTGTTGACCCAGGTGCGCGCCGGCGACGCACCGCGCATACTCGGGGTCCTCGAAGGGTACGGCGCGTACGGGCATCGTATATTGGGCTCGCCGGCACCGACCGTATGGTTGTAGTAGAAATTATGACCTTCAGCGCCCACGGACTCCGTACAGGAGGTGCATCCGTCAACGCTGGCCGAGCCTGCGGGCTGCCAGCAGTATGGTCAGCCTCCCGCAGCCTGGCTAGTCTCTTGCGAGCGCGGCGCTCGCCTCTCGTAAGCCACCCCGGACGTCTCTACTGACGCGGGTTCCTGGAGCGGCCCCGTGTCGGCGCTAGGGTGCCGCCGGTTTGGCCGTGGTGTCTCCTTTGGCCTCCTCTTTCGCGTCCCCCTGAGGGGCTGCCTCTGCAGGCTTACCATCTTTGGCTTCCACTTGGGCCTGCCGGGCACGGGCAACATTTTTGTTCACGTGACATTGGCACTGGGCAGGGTGGTGGTCACCCGCACAACACATGCACTTGACATCCTTGGCCATTTTAGTGGCATTTTGGAGGGCCCAGTCAACCTGTTTTTGTTGACTTGGGGTCAAGCCTTGGGCGGTAGCTTTGTCGTCCCCCTGACCAGGCTTGCAGTCGCCCCACGATCCGCCACCCCTGGGGTAATGGCCGTGCTGCCCCTTGCCTTTGCCCTTGCCCTTGCCCTTCCCCCTGCCAGGTTTACGGCCAGGGGTGCGGTCTCGACGGTCATCCGCCTTCTTGGGCTTGGGGCAGTCTGCCGCCCGATGGCCTTTTTCACCGCAGTTGTGGCATGCGCCCTTGAAGGTTGTGGGTGCCGAGGCGCTGCGTGTCTGCACCGAAGTTGCGGGCTGCGCCTCGTCATGGCGTTTTTGTTGCCACTTGCGCTTATTGCGCCAGGTGAGCTCATACACCACCTGGGAGTGTGCAGCCTCCCAGTTGAACTCACCATGCAGTGCCTCTAACTTTGCCAGTTCGGCAAGTTCCGCCCCGTAGCCTCCATGACGCTCAAGCGCCTGGCGCCACACCTGTTTGGCACGTTGTGGGGTGATAGCCCACTTGCGTGCCGTGCGGCGAGTGTGTAGCACTCACTGGATTATCCAGAGGCTGTAGTTGGCCACAGTTTTTGGGCGGGGCAGGTTCATTGCGACCCATTGCTTTTCCAGGAGCTCGCCAGACACCCTGCCCTGGCCGCTAGTAGAGGCCACGCCGTATATCTGCTCGTATGTCGAGCCCGCATCTCGAACTAGACTGGCGTATAAGTTCCCTTCGTCCGGGAAACACGAGCAGAAAACGTATGCCAGGAGATCTGGCGCCATGTGCTTACACCAAAATCCCCTGTAACGGTCCCATTTGGGCTCAAACGTGGCTCAGTCCCCTCGGAAGACCGGCCTCTGGAGGAGGTCTTTAACGACTTGCCCAGTTTCGGGGTCTAGGGTTTCTAACTTCAACTTGTCGGTGCCGAACAGCGCCCTGACCTGAACATTCGGGTCTTTGTGGGTGGGGGCACTGCCGGGCGCGGAGCCATCAAGTACAGAAAAAGACCCTAGGTCGGGTGTGCCCAGGACTGGGGCCTTACCCGTCCCCCAAAAGAAGGCAATCTACCCATGGCTGAAAGGGGGTCACTCTTGAAAAATTCCTGCACGTTAGAGAAACTCACGTGCTTCTCCCCATCATGGGTGGTGCCCTTCATGTCCAGCCCTGGAAGGTCAAACGTAGCACCACCCGCTTCATGTAGCAATGTGGGGGCGATTGCCGCTGGCTTCGGGGTGGGGGGTTGGGTGTGCGGCCTCAGAAAACTGCGTCCCATCCCCCGCCGCAGGCGTAGTCTCTCCGTATGGGCAATGGGAAAAACGAATGCCCTCTCCCGTCGAAACATGTGGCGGAGGCCCAGGCTCGGCCATGACGGGGCAAGTGGGATTGGAAAGGCTGGGGTTGAGGTTCTCGTTTTGGCGAGGGGTAGGGGTGTCCGGACTCTCTTCCCCCTCATCCGCATACTCATCTTCCCTCTCGTGTATTTTTCCTCTCATTTGTTCCATCTCACTCGTGAGGGTTTCCATACCATTCACGACCTCTGGGAGGTGCGTCTCCAAATCCCGGAGCGAGGTGTCATGTTCCGCCACTCGGGTTTCTACCGCCGCCACATCAAAATTCAGGGAGGTGGATACGTCTGGGGGTCGGGCTGGTGGTCCAGGCACTTGCTGCCGTCCCTTTACCAGCGCCAACCCCTGGGCGTTGTTTTGGACTTGTCGTTTCAAAGATGCACACTGGATGTCTACCTCGTGGACCTTCCTGGCCAACGGATTCATGACCTCCGCTTGCAGGCGTTTCGAATCTCATTCCGCTAGTATCAGGCAATGGTGACAGTCCCTGATCTCCTCCAGGTGTTGCCGCCGGATGGCTTCGAGGCTCTCCCTCATTTCACTCAAGACCCCCGCCTTCCAGGAGGCCTTGTCCTCGTTCTGATGCAACACCCGGCCCCTGAGGTCAACCACCTGTGTGTTCAGTCGGGCCACTTCGTGTTCAAGGGCTTGATTGGCGTCCTCCAACGAAGACACTCTAGATACACACCAGGGGCAGCACATGTCGCTGCCAGAGCAGGAGTGAGAAGGAGGAGCCGAGGAGGGTCATTGGGTTGCTCAGGAGGTTGAGATGCTGTGGAGACGTCAGTACCCTTTTCCAGTATGGTGATTCTGTTGAGCGCGGTTTGCAAAGTTTGTTCACAGTAGTTCAAGGGCGACGTCGTCGCTCGGATTGTGATGGTGCGCTCATCGAACAAGCTTGCTGTCTTGTCTAACTGTTCCATCACCGTTGTTTGCCAGATTTTTAAGGTCTGGTATTGACCCTCAGAAGTTCCTACTTTCGGCTCTAACCCATTGACCACACGCTGGAGAGTGGTGACCTGCTCCAGAGGGGCTGTAACCCTCCGGATTTCCCCCGCCTCCTGCGCGATGCGCTCGTAGGCCTTCGCGATGGTGGCCTCCTGGCGCGTCAACGCGCCCACGCACTGCCCCAGGTCGTTCAGGGAGGAGGACACGTTGTGGATGTGGCTGCTGAGCTGCAGCCCGTTGGCGTCCACTGAGGCTCGCATGCCTTCGATGGCTGCGTGGCAGCCCTTGATGCTTGCCTCGGCATGTGTTGAGGACTCCTCCAAATGCCGTAGGCGCGCCGCCGCTGCCACTTGCAGCAGCTCCTTGACGCTGCGCTCCACTGTTGACAAGGCGGTGTTGTGGGCCTCTT